>OY856411.1:662947390-663547390 GCA_963693085.1 Alisma plantago-aquatica | reverse complement strand
CTCAACGTTCAAACCATGTTCCTTGAACCAAGAGTAGAGTGTCTGAGATAATGTGACCTCAATATCATATATTGATTCACATGTGCATGTGTATGTTTTTCTCAGTCTCTCTTATCAAGTGACCAGGATATCATACTCCTATAGGAGGGGCAAATCCCATATATACCACTCATAGTTAGTCCCCATGTGTCAAATTCCCCCAATCATCATTGTTATAAGAACCCATGTTTTAGGACTGTGTTTGATGATTTCAAAGTGTACCCAATGACATGTGATGAGTGTAGTGATTTTATGTCTAAGAATCACAATCACCACCTTCACTATGAGAGATGACTATGACCACCAATGATGGTTTTCATGTGTCACTCGTAACGTGGGTCTGTCTAATACACTATTCTCTAACATGTATCTGTGTGCTTAGTTTGATATTGCCATATCATGACTAATAAGATTCTGTCATCAACCAACCCACACTTTAGTCTTATGTGCTACTGGTGTCTATCTACCTTCCATAGTAACAACTGACTAGGGACATAATTATTATGTACATACTCTTAGCATTCATATGATCTCATTCTCCAAGTCACGTACTTAAAGACATACATCATTGGGTATTGTAATTCTTTAGACATTCAAAATGTTTCCTCACTCTCATAACTGAATGGAACAGAATGAATGAGAAGCTTTCCTTTATGAGTATTAATCAAATCCTTTATGGTATATGCCATGTCAATCATCACATGATTGGTTCAATGGGCATACCTTACCAACAGACTCTGACATGCACTTAGAAATAATCACCCATGAATCATATTATTAGTGATCTGAACATGTCCACCATGTTTTTGTTGAGCTACTACTAATTCAGCGGGTTAGAAACTCTTTGCTTATAGTCAGTATATTGCATGTTTCTTATCTCTTTGCTCTGAGATGAAACCACCATAATATGGTATCTGATATTCCTTCCTTAACAAGTAGCTCCATTGTTTTCATAGTATTACTACTGAGTCACCAATGGTTGGAACATCTATAAGTTCATCATATGAACTTCTAGATCCATATAGTATCACCTTGTATTCGTAATACAAGTATACTCAGCTTCTATTGTAGAATAGAATTAATGGCTATTAGTTTGGAACCCTTCCAACTAATAATATTTCTCCTTTTAGATCAAACATATTTTAGTTTGCAACCACTTTTTCATTAGGGAAGCTTGGATATCAATGTAACACTTTACATCTAACTCTTCCTGCTATCTTTAATTACTATAAATATATCCTTATGTACTTCTCAAGTACTAAGGATATCTTTTAGTGACATTCCAATAACCCTTATTGGAATTTAATATCACCTTGTCATGTCCAATACATATAAGATGGTTGGGATATGTACACTTACAAGATTCATGATAGAACCATTGTTATAACCTATGGTATCTATCCCATGTCATTTCCATTCTTCACATGAATTGAAACATATGGCTCATGAGAAACTAATCCTCATTCTCTCTCATTGAATCCTTTCCGTGTTGAACTTCTTCAACATATTGCTATTTTATGTACTCGGCTTTTTGTTGTGAAATATTCAAGAACTATCTCAGTAGGTCTTGATCCTTAACTCATAAGATGTTTCACCTAATCTATCATTGCTGAAAGGGTCTATCATGCCAGTTCTCAATATAAAAAATATTTAGATGTTATTCCTCAACATATGTGGAATATTCATATATGCTCCCACTAAATCTTTTGTAATCACATAATTCATCTTTTATCTTAATTTAAGTAAAACTTTTTTACTATCTCATCAATTCAAAAGATCCCATCTCTAATACGCTTATTTCATTTCCAGATTGACCTTTGTAGTTTATAGACTTTATTTGCATTCTTGAAGTTGTAAAACCTTTTAGGTTGTTTCACATACACATCCTCTGATGTATTCCTTTCAAGGATTCCATTTTTATCTTCATATGCTAAATCTCTTAGTCCATTTTAACTACTACACCAAGCTTGAAAATTGGTAAAGGAGTTTCTATCATGTTCAACAACTTGAACTAATATGAAATCTTTTCAACCAATTTGTCCTTTTATGTTATCCATGTAGGTCTTTATAACAAGACCCTATTGCACCCTTTAGGTATTACCCCTTTTGGGTGGCGCTATTAAGGTCCCACCTTGATAGCCTACATGGATCACATAAAGGCCTTGAGCCTTTACTCAATTTATTGGATGTAATATCTTCTAGTCAATTAGTTGTCTCATCATGTTATGAACAACTTATCTCAATTGTTGAATTCACAATCCTTTAAATTTCAGATGTATTCTACTAGAAGTTGTTTTATTTTGTGTCATATGACAAACTTGAGATTCGACAACATCTTGTGATTCTCTTAGTTCTCATTGTACCCTTTTGATGAACTAAATTTTTTTTATTTCTACTTTTACTCCCAATGATTCTTTAGGAACTCAATTATCCTATCAACATTTTTTTTGTTATTAGATCAAGATTAATAGTAACATTCAACAATTATGATTTGTGTATAAACATTTTCAAGAAACTACTTTCTCAATGTAGATTTCAATCTTTTAGACATATTGGGAAATTCCCAGATCATATCATATATGATGTCTTATAAACCATACATATGATAGATGATTTAGTGATAGGTATATATGTATGAGGATACAAGAAGATTGGATTTATTGATAACTATATCACGACTCATCACGGTATAATTCCTTCATTCTGACACAACATTATGTTCAGATGGATTTGACTTGTGATAAATTATCACAGAAGTTTCTCAAGGTCTTGATGCGAAGTATTTCAACATTTGATCTCATCAACGTTTCATAATATTGTCACCAAAGTCATACTTCATTTACAATCTCCTTGAACACTTCAAGAGATTTATGTTTCTATTTTCTAAGTACATATCATCATATATTACCAGTAATATGAACTAAGTTAAAGTAATTATCTATAGCATTTGTTCCATAAGATCTTCATGCATCATTTGTATAAGTCTGATGAAAGCTTATCCTGCCACTACATCTAGTGAAGGATGTCATATTGTGCGTAAATAAGTCTTTGCATGTTTCCTTAGGTTCAATAACCAAGGGAATCTAGATTAACATCAATATGTATTCTAGACATGCATTTTATATATGTATGTCCAAGGTGACTATTGCCAATGATAGTCTTGAGTTATCAATTACAATCTTTTGGTATTAATGTTGAAAACTTATCCAAGATTCTTTTAAAGAAAACATCATCAGATATTTGGGCATTGCCATGCAAGATCATATCTTTTGAAATATAAACATTAATATCTCACTATTGATTCATCAATCTTGTCATATAAGATGGTTAAAGTAAATGTTTCTATTTTCTTGACATAATGAAATAGTAGTTCAACTAACTCTATTACATACCCATTGGGATAAGATAAATTTAAAAGTAGACTAAAGCTTCCACAACTCTTGATTTTCCTTGTCCATCTTTGTCCTCTTATGTGGACTTTTACTTTTTGTTAGATCATGCACATCAAGTATGTCAAATCTCTATCTGGTATCATATACCAAGAAGAAGTAATCAAATTTATCTTATAACATTTATACCTGAAGTGGAGGCCTCAACACCTTCCTTCTTGTTCTTCAATTCCTCTAACCAGAGTGGGAAATTTCTATTCCAATGTCCAAGTTGGTGACAGTGGTGACATTTTCTACTTTTCTTCACTCCTCCATTTGCTTTGAGATCTAAAGATTTGGGCTTCTGGCTAGCTTTTGAACTCTTCTTAGCTTTGCCTTTACCTTTAGACTTCACCTTTTTCTTGCTGATCACCATCACAGACTTGGACATGTCATTCTTAATATGTCCCTTAACTGTTCTAAACATCCCCAACAACACTATCAAAGATTTGTTAAAGGCATTCATGTTGTAGTTCATGAAAAATTGATTGTATGATTCTGGCAGAGACTATAGAATGACGTCAGTGGACAACTCTTGACCCAAGGGGAATCCCAATCTAGATAGGTTCTCCATATGTCCAATGATCATGAATACATGAGGACCTACTAGATATCCTTTTGCCATGTCGCATTTGAACAATGTCTTGGAGACATCATATCTCTCTTGTCTTACATGATCTTAGAACATGTTCTTGAGATGTGTGACCATCTAAATCACATCCATATTCTCATGTTGTCTCTACAACATATAGTTCATGGAGCATAGAATCAAACACTTGACATCTAGGGCATCTTTAGTATGCTTCTAGTAAGCATCCCTATCAGTATGAGGTGCAGTTGGAAGGGGTTCATCTAGTTCTGGCATCTCTAGGACATAAAGCTTTCGCTCTGATGTGAGACGATTCTCAATGTCCTGAACTAGTTGTGGAAGTTATTCCCATTAAGTTGGTCCTTCTCAAGGATTGATCATAGTGAAAAGTGACTGTTGTTTGTTGCCATTTGATTCTACAAAAGAATTTGCAATTTTGTCAAAAACTCATTTTTGATTTGATTAAAATTTGGGCGATAATAATTCGGTCTTCAATTAATTATCGTTCTCATTATTTTGATCAAATTGATAACCCTCAAGTATCAATTCATAAAATTGTGAATTAATTTTCTAATGATAAAGACCAAGATAATTCAACTATGACCCGACCAACGCTACAAAATATAGTTAATTTCCAAGGTAGGCAACTTTTGTCAATTGTATCATATGCAATTCTTTATAGATTATATGTGCAACTCCTTTCCATAATCATTTGCATGCTTCTGGGCTTAGACGCTCTAAAGATCACTAATTAAGTCCGTCCCAATAGATAATATGGTAATAATGCACCCCGTAAAGGAAGAACCTACATTACTACAATCACACTTCCATGAGGTAGATGGCGCACCATGCGAAGGCATAACCTATGCTTATTCAAACAAGTTTTTCATTTGTATTGCTATTGGAAAGCATTTTACACTTAATATGTTTGATTAAGGGATTTATATATATCATATATATACATATATCGTATCCAATCACCACATATATAGTAAGCATCATATACATGCTATATCCCACAACGTAAACATGCAATATAAAACAAAAAGTGATAGTTATGGCCATGTATATTGTAATTCCTCACCTAGGTCAATAATCACATCACATGTATGAACCTGTTGTTGGTGTAGATATGTGCTTACCAATCTGGGTAGATCAGTTCAACCCTTGAACTAGTCGTCTCACCTCTTGGCCAGTCGGTTAGTCCTCCTGTCCAACCGATGTTTGGACTCCTTCCAAACAGTCGGTTGGGCCTTCTCGGACGGTCATTTGGCCTCCTATCTAACAGATGTTTGGACTCCTTCCAAACGATCATTTGGTCCACCAGCTGTTTGTCAGGATCCTTCGTCCTATCCTCCATGGCACATCAAGCGGTTGGCTCATCTCACACACTGGTCATCTCGTCTGGCACTGATCATCTTCTTCGTTGTTGTTAGAAAGAAACTATCATATTGCTACTTTATTACATTGTAGAGAGAAATATCGAGTTACATTTGAGGGGATAAAAGGTACTAAAGAATCAACTTTACATTGTGAATAAGGAGGTAAATGTTCGATATGAAGAATGAGATTAATAGTAATAAAATCATATCATCCAACCACACATAAATATCGGGTATTGGCCATAACCATGCTACACATCCACCATTAAAACCACTTTTAGGGTGAAGTGAGTAAATTGCACACACACACACACACACATATATATATATATATATATATATATATATATATATTAGTTTGTGATTATGTGGTCTTTGACCATATATACATATGGGACCATTTAAATATTCACATCATATGCAATAAATAAATGATAAAACCAAAAATTCGATCATATCGATTATCCTAAAGCATAGTAAGTTGGCGTGGATCTAATACCACTATTGGGAAAATTGGGCATAAAATAATGATGCAGAAACAAAAAATTATCTATCTGTATTCCCCATGACAACAAGATAGTGCCAATACTATGAAATATGAAGGATAGTTTAATGAGTTATATCTGGTCCTGGAGAAAGTCCAGTGACTACAACTTGTTACTGTTGCAAGTATCTTCTAGTTGCTCTTGGATAGTGGCTGTGCAACTCTTGGTCCTCACCACGAACAATGAACATGACAGCTTCTGTAGTGACTAATGTGGTTTTTCCATAGACTGCAACATGACATTATCCTCCTTCCAGCAACCAAAGGACTCCTTCCTCTAGAGTATTCCAAATGCACCAACTCAAACTCATATCATTCAACTAGAACAGACAAGAAGACGTTGTCCCTCCCATTGACATATTAGTCACCAACTTGCTCTCCCAAAACAATGATCATCGGTTGTTCTCTCCTGTCTCTATCCCTCCCTAGTCAGGTAGGACTTGCTTGGGCTCTCATGGTTACCACAACTAGAGAGGACAGCAATTTTCAGAGCGACTAATTCTCAATTGTCTATGTTATTATTGTGCTCTGGGAATCCCTCATTATCCCTATATTTATAGATGGGGTTAGGGCCAGGGTTCCCAGTCTGTTCGAGATCTATATGGGAGTGGAAAGGACTAAAAGATCTTGAATTTTTACAACCTACAAACCATGAGATTGTCATCTGGTGACTAGACGGTCCTATGGCATTACGAGATGGTCGTCTCGCACTACGAGATGGATGTCTCGTACAATGAGATAGTCGTATCACACTACAAGATGGTCATTTTGCATTTTCCCAATTGCACATGAAATTGGAAATTCATTTGCAATTAATGCAAAACATTAATTCCTTACATCACAAGAACTGTTCAATCGAAACAATTGAATTTTCTCACAAATTTGGAATGTTTCTAGAACCTTCCACTGAGCCGATCGGTTCACCAGGTCAATCTTTCATCTTACTCAGCTGATTCGATCGGTTCACTCAGTGAGTCGATCAGTTGGGCCTTATTCATGCATAACTCCAACCAATTTAGTTCCTAATCAGCTTGACAACCCAAACAGCCGTCCCACCCCGTGAGATGTTCACCTAAGTTGTAGTCAACTGATCTATTGGGTGAATTGGGTACCTAAACATTTTAGTCATCAATCGAATCATCTATCAAGATTAAACTCCTCTTCTAGACGAGTTCCTTTGTGTGTGACCCTGTAGGTCCCATATCCGATTGACAGTGAATGTCTATAACTAACTTATGACATCACAAGCACAGAGTGGTGCCTAGTCACATATAGTGCTACCCAAGTGATTGGAAAGTTGGAGAACAACTTCAACCTTCAATTTATGTAAGGTGTTGCAATGATTGTATAATTCATTTGTTTCTAATATCCAGAGTGAACTCGAGGCATGGATTCATCATCCTCTCAACATTCAACCCATGTTCCTTGAACCAAGAGAAGACTTTTTGAGATAATCTGACCTCAATATCATATATTGATTCACATGTGCATGCACATGCATTTCATAGACTCGCTTATCAAGTGTACATGATATCATACTCCAGTAGGAGGGACAAATCCCATCTCTATCACTCATAGTCAGTCCCCATGTGTCAAAGACACCCAATCATCACCATTATAACAACCCATGTTTTAGAACTATGTTTGACAATGTCAAAGTGTACTCAACAACATGTGATGAGTGGAGTGATTTTAGGTCTAAGAATCACAGTCACCACCTTCACTATGAGAGATGACTATGACCACCAATGATGGTTTCCATGTGTCACTCTCAAGGTGGGTTTGTCTGATACATTGTTCCCTAACATGTATTCGTGTACTTGGTTTGATATTGCCATATCATGACTAATGAGATTCAGTCATCAACCAACCCACACTCTAGTCTTGTGTTATTGGTGCCTATCTACCTTTCATAATAACAACTAACTAGGGATATAATAAGTATGTGCATACTCTTTATATTTGTATGATCTCATTCTCTAAGTCACATACTTGAAGACATATGTCATTGAGTATTTTCATTCTTTAGAAATTCATAATGTTTCCTCATTATATCATAACTGAGTGAAACATAATGAATTGGAAGCTTGCCTTTATGAGTATTAATCATATACTTTATAGTATATGCCATGGAAATCATCACATGATTAGCTCTATGGGCATACCATACCAACATGAAGAAGATGTATGTTTACGAAAGAGAACATTTGTTGGAGGCATATTTTCCATTATACCATCCATGTATTTGCTATATGAGAGTTGAATGCATTAAGGCCTTATGATCTACTACTAAAGATTTGGATCATTATACAATCTAATCTACTACCATAGAGTTGGATCACTATCAAGTATTTTACTATTAAAGAATTGAAGTGGTTTAGTTTCCAATAGTTTACTACCAAAGAGTTGAAGTGGTTAGATATAATGGAACAAATATATTATGTTTCATGTGTTTAAGATATATATATATATATATATGCATATATATATATATATTTATATATATATGGACCCATCTTTATTGGCTATGCGGGTAGCTACCCGCCCACCCTTCCGACCACTTTTTTTCAAAAAAAAATTCACAATTGTAGAGGACCATTTTTTCTAGCTCTCTAAAAAAATTTAGCCAAAAATAATATCATTTGCCCCTCCAAAATAAAAAAACCCATCCTTATATATATCTATTGTATATTTTGTACAGAGTTACTCTTTTATTTGTGTAGTTACTTTCTATTCACTATAGTTACTTTTTGACAGCAGAGTTACTTTTTTGGCCAGGAGAGTTACTTTTTTAGCTGCCGGGTAGAGAAAATCCAGGCTACCCACGCGGGCAATGAATGGACGCCCATATATATATATATATATATATATATATATATATATATATATATATATATATATATATATATATATATATATATATATATATATATATATATATATATATATATATATATATGAAACCAAACAAGATAGCATATATACAAGAACAATTACTTCATCAAATATCCTATTACAAGTATTTTGTACATACATTATACAACCATACCATATAGTAGTCCAAGTAAGAGATATAACAAACCTTGAAGAAGACAATTTTAATTACCACATATTCCTCATGTCAACTACAACTACATATGTTGTTTATCATGGATATTATCTCATTTCACTTTCTCATACTAAGTTGTAAGTTTATATAAGGATCATCTTAACATTAGCTAGCCATTTCGCATTATCAAACCATGCATATGACTACCACTTATAGATCAAGAACTATTAAACCACCTTTTCCATCATGTCATATATATATCACATCTCAAGGTTAGATCAATTTCATACATATAATTATATTATGATTGTGCTAAAAAAAACTTATATGAGTGGTTTGTCAAACATATATCAAAAAAACCGATCAAGGTTCCCCTAAACCATTATCTGAGGGAGGTGCCATGCTCAATCCCTATGAGCTCACTCAACTCTATGATTATTATATGCAGTAGATCTGTCTTCCCTCTTTGGTCTAGGGTTTTTAGGTCTACCTTATTAACATCGATCAACAACTTCACTAGATCTAGCCACTCAAGCACAAACCAAACCAAAACATGATATGGAATTCTCTTCATAAATCTCTACTCATGAAATATTCTTATCCAACTCTCTCTTTCTCATAAACAAGCACTAGAGTCCTATGTAGGGAACCACCGAATTGAGCATGAGGATTCACAACAATCTAACATTCCTGACCTCCTCAAGATCTTGGGACTCTCTCTCCCTCACCTAGATGGTACATACTCATATCATATTAGCATATATGTAAGCAACCTCTTTCTCTATATCTAGGGTTTGGTCCTCCCTAGGACATATAAGGTACAATAATATTGTAGAAACCATGCATAAAGCAACTCAAATCATTCACTCAGGAGTAGTCTACTTTATGACATATCACACACATATTTCTCATAATTTCTCATATCTTGGAGTTTAGGCTTCTGATCTTCACCCTCTACGTCTCACTCTCTTTGGAGTAAACCCTATAACTAGTCCTAACAGTAAAGGTCCTCCTTTGTAGAGGATATTGAGTCTCTTTTTGATTCACATCTTATCTTAGCTTATTTTATCTCAAAGAAGCACACATACTTACATCATCAAATCTTATGTCAATTTCTCAAAACTAAAATCAAATTCTCAAATCCGATTGAGATCATCATAAACTAGATTATCTCATTATAGTTATGTGAATTATTTTGCATTTCACACATTTAGATGGCTCCCGCTCCCGCTCCCGCTAGGGCGAATCAGAAGGCGATTCTTGTGGCGGAGACGGCGGCGCCAGATCTGGATGGCAATCTAGCCGACAAGTCAACTCGGACCAATACGGGAAGTTCAAGGGATCCAGGCAAGAGTGCTTCTAGTGAAGGAGGAATTCCTGCTCATGCTCCCGAGAGGAACCAAGCGACTATTGCTGTCGTGACGGCGGAAGGTAGCAGTGGAGTTCCAGTTGACAAATCTACTCGGATTAATGCTGGAAGACATAGAGATCCAGGAAAAAGCGAAGTCAGAGAGGGCGTCGCTTCAGTTCGTGTAGCTGCTGAACCAAGATCCTGGGCGGACATCATTTCAAATAAGCAAGGAGGATCAAGCGGGGAGCAACTTACGAAGAAAAGTATCCAGTTATCTGAAGGGAAACTCCTGTATCCCAGTTCTATCACTGAGAGAAACCTAAGCAGATGGGGGAAAACGACGGCAGGCTACATTGTTGGTTTGAATCCTCACTGGCCGTCGTTGGTTAAATACCTCACATACATCTGGAATGTTAAAGGTTCTCTGGAGATAAGATCAAGAGGAAAAGGCTATTTCATCCTTCTATTCTCTAATGAGGAGGATCTACAACCAGCTGTAGATGGAGGCCCGTGGTTCATTGCTAGAAGGCCTATGCTGATTAAGAAGTGGGAGCGAGGCGAGCCAATGGAGAAACTCAAGATGACTGAACTACCGATCTGGGTGAAGATTCATGATCTACCTCTTGAACTCTGGGATGATGAGATGTTTGCCTATATTGGTTCCTTTTTGGGCAAGCCTCTACGAGTGGACAAATTAACTACTGAATTTACAAGGCTCGAATTCGTAAGAATGCAGGTCTTAATCCCAGTGGATTTTTCTTTCCCGAAGGAGCTGGAAATTCAAAGTGATGATGGCCAACTTGACAAGATCCTATTTGATTATGAGTGGGCACCGGTGAAGTGTTCTAGTTGTCATACTTTTGGACACAAATCTGGTCTCTGTCTCTCAAAGAATACCACAATTCCTCGCCCTACTGTGAACAAGTTAATGGAGAAGCAAGTATGGATCCCTAAATCCAAATTAGCGGATATAGTGGATGAAGAACAGGAGGTCTTTAGTGATGCTGTCGAAGTCATTAGTAGCTCTCACTCTCTGCAAGATGGGCAGTCTGTTGAGTCCTTGGAAGAGGCAGATAAGCTAGTTACCACTGCTGCTACTGCTATCATTCCCGCTGATAAGTCAAAGACCCGATCACCAGTTAATCAGATAACCCCTTCTCCTTCTCCGCAATGGGAGGCACATAAAAGAAAATCGAAATCTCCACCAAAGGTTATCCCCAAACCACTGCCAGTAGTAAAAAATATACAGCTTACTCCCAATAAGTTCTCGCTGCTTGCAAACTTCAAGGAGGATTCTGTTTTTGTTACTGATGGTGATGGAGAAGCTGCGCAGGTTGTGGATGGAGTTGGAATTGAATCAGTCCTTCTTTCTCCTAATGACTAGTAATCCTTTTTATATTATTGCTTGGAACGTGAAAGGTATGCTTACTAAGCTTCCACGTATCCGGCAAGCGATGGATAGTAATAAGGCGGATATCTACATTCTTTTGGAAACTAGGCTGCAAGATAGTGATATTGCTAGTTCTGTGGATTATATTTGGAATGGTGCTTATTTCTTTTCTAACTCAGAATTCTATACTTATACTCGCATCCTTATTCTCTGGAATAACCGGAATTTGAACATTCAAAAGCTTTGGGAAAATGAACAAGTTGTGCACTGCAGTGCTATTATTGAGGATCAGTCCTTTCTCTTCTCTGCGGTTTATGGTGCTAATACTGATTCTGATCGATCCATTCTTTGGGATGGTCTTATTTACATCAATTCCACTGTCAACCTCCCTTGGTGTGTCCTTGGGGACTTCAATGCTGTTAGGTTGAATTCTGAAAGAATGGATAAGCATAATCCTTCTGCTAGAAGTATTAAGGATTTTAACAATGTTATTTTAGAGACTGAGCTCCTTGAAATTGTCACAAAAGGGCTTTTCTTCACCTGGGACAGTCATAGCAAAAAAGGTGATAGCACTTTTTCTAAAATCGATAGAATCTTTTCTAATTCTAAGCTCCTTGATTCCTTCCCCAATGCTTGGGGTGAAGTCATCAATTCTTATGTGAGTGATCATAGGCCTGTGTCTCTCCATCTTTCCTGTGCTAAAAGGAAGAAGACTCCCTTCCGGTTTATTAACAATTGGATTAATGAGGAGAGGTTCACTGAGTTAGTTAAAGATAGCTGGAATAGAAATACTTATTCTGGTGCTCCTATGTATCGGCTGTATAAAAAGTTAAACGATCTTAGAGGAGACCTCATTGCTTGGAACAACAAAAAAGTGAAAAACTATCTTTCTAAAGCTAGTGCTCTTGAAGCTGAAGTTTATGATCTGCAGAATAAGGTTGATCATAACCCTAGTGATACTGCTCTTCAGCTGAATCTTATTGATGTCAGGAACAAGGCCATCAAAGCTAAAGAAGAAGAAGAAAGTTTTCTCAAACAGAAGTCTAGAATTCAGTGGTTAAAAGCTGGTGATCGCAACTCTGCCTTTTTCTATGCGTCTCTAAAAACTAGAAGAATCCGTAATGGTATTAATTCTCTTCTCATAAATGATTCTATCTCCTATGACATGGATGTTATTAGCAGCTCTATTACAAATCATTTCAGTTCTGTCTTCAACTCTGCTAGTAAAAAATGGGTTCAATGGGACCCTAAATGGACCCTTCCTCAATTGTCCACTGAGAATGTTCGCTTGCTTAAGAAATGGGTTACGAAGGAGGAGATTGACTATGTTGTGAAGAATCTCAATGATGAAAAGGCTCCGGGGCCAGATGGGTTTAACTCTGTGTTTATTAAGAAGTGTTGGAATATTGTTGGCCCTGACATTACTTCTGCAGTGCTTAACGTTTTCGATAATGGCAAGTTACTTAAGGAATGCAATCGCACTTTCATTACCTTGATTCCAAAGATTCCTAATGCTGTTAATATCAAGGATTTTTGCCCCATTTCTTTGTGCAATCTTATCTATAAGATTATTTTGAAGGTTATGGCAAACAGATTGAAGGAAGTTATGAGTGATCTCATTGACTTAAATCAAATGGCTTTCATTCATGGTAGATCCATTGGGGATGCAATCCTTTTGGCTAATGAGATGCTCAGTACTTTCCCTAATCCTCATGGTCCTAATCTCATGTGTATTAAAGCTGATTTGTCTAAAGCTTTTGATACTGTGCGCAGGGACAACATCCTTTTTATCATGATGAAGATGGGTTTTCCTCATTGTTGGTTAGCTTGGATTGAAGAATGTTTCAGCTCGGCCTCTTTCCAAGTTCTTGTTAATGGAACTCCTTCTGCTCCCTTTTATGCTTCCAACGGGGTTAGGCAGGGTGACCCCCTATCCCCCCTCCTCTTTGTCTTTGCTATGCAAGGGTTCACTTCTATTATCAAAGCTACTGTTTCTGACAATCTTATTGAGCAATATTCTGTCTCTCCTCTGGTTGGAGTTTCTCATATCATTTTTGCTGACGACTTGCTTCTCTTCACCAAAGCTGATGCAAAGAATGCTCATGCTATTAATCTCATTCTTAACAGATTTGGAGCTATTTCTGGTCTTAATCTTAATAATGAGAAGAGTTGTTTATTTCTTAGTAAATCTTGTAAGGAGATTGACCTGGCTACTGTGATGAATATTTCACAATATGAGCTTCATGTTAGATATTTGGGTCTTCCTCTTTTTACAGGTAGGCTCACAAGGAAAATGTGCTCCCCTATTCTGGATAAGCTGAGAAACAAATTAGATGCTTGGAAATGCAGGCTTCTTTCTTTTGCGGGAAGAGTGGAGCTTGTTATCTCCACCCTATCATCCTATCATATTTTTTGGTCTTCGGCCTTCCCTCTTCCTAAATCTGTTATTGATGATATGGAAAGAATGATGAGGAATTTCATTTGGAACGATTCTATTGATAAAAAACATATTCACACTATCTCTTAGAGTATGATTTGCAGACCCAAGGGTGAGGGCGGTCTGGGTATCCGTTCCATCAAGGATTGGTGCAATGCTGGTCTTCTTAAAAATCTTTGGGATATTGCAAATGACAAAAACTCTCTCTGGGTCAGGTGGCTTCATGGCAAGTATCTAAAGTATGATTCTATTTGGTCTGTCAAGGATGGTTCCAACTCTTCCTGGTTATGGAGGAAGCTACTTAGTAAAAGAGAAATTCTTCTCAAACATATTTCTTTTATTCCTGGAGATGGTTCTATCTTTCTTCTCTGGAGAGACCCTTGGATGCCTCAGGGTCGTAAGCTTTTTGATCTTGTTGTTAAGCAGCTTATGTTTAGGCTTGGTAAAGGCATCAATTGTAAGCTCAACGTTTGCATCAATGATGGTGATTGGTTTGTTCCTAACTTCAGGGGGTCGAACACCCTTCGTTCAGTTCTTCTTGCTTCTAAAAAGCCTACGGGGAATAGGGATATGATTTGTTTTAAAGGTAAATCTTTCCATCTCAAAAATGGTTGGGAGATCAGCAGGAGTGTTTATCAAACTACTGATTGGGGGAGTTGGATTTGGTCCAGAAATATCCCCATGAACTGTTCTGTTATTTGGTGGAAGTGTTTTTTGGGTAGACTGCCTACTCTTGATGTTCTTCAAAATTTTGGTTTTCATTTAGCTTCTCGTTGTTGTTTCTGTGAATGCAATGAAGAAAGCATTGTCCATCTCTTCTTTGAATGCGATCTGGCCAAATTCATTTGGGGGAAGTTCCATCTGCAGTTTTCTGTTTCTGCTTCTTCTTTGACCGATCTTCTGAAGCTCAAGCATTCTAGCAAGCAAGCTGCAGGTCTACTGTTCTATCATCTTTGGAGAGAAAGGAATACTAGGATTTTCCGCAGTTTTAAGTCAGAGCCGATGAAGATTTGGAATTCAATTTTGACTGACTCTAGAAATCTAAATGTATAGATAGGCTGTTTAGTTTTCTATTTTCTACCTTTCTTTCTCCTGTTGTATCCTTGTTACTTTCTGTAGCAAGGCAAAAAAACTTTGGTTTTGTGAATAGAAGAGGCACGCATGGGTTCACCAAAAAAAAAATAGATTATCTCATTATATAAAACATATATCATATTACACAAAATTATTTCATCTATTCCATATATAACGTATTACAACAAGGCTTTAGACATCTAATTTAGAACTTATGCCTCTTCTAGACTATTATCACTCACTTTCACTTAGGTGCATGACTACTTCATATTTGTACATGTGTGGGGACATATTTTCTTGTTAGGGTACCTAATAGGAGGAGGTTAGGCTTTCTAGACACAAATTTACCTCATGGGCTTAGGGTCTTGCCTCCCCCATAGGTCTTTCCTCATTCTTGGGTTGACCAAACCCAGGTCAGGACACCAGTCCCAAAAGTTGAATTGAGGGCTTCATATGTTCATTTCTTTTATGTAACCAGTGATTGCCTATGTTTCATATGTATATTCAAAACTCTTCATAGGAGTCATGCATGGATTACTGCATGTATGAGTATCCAACTTAGTTGTTTCCTCTTTCCTCTTTCCTCTTTCCTTTTACCATATTAGGGTTCATATGGGTAGGATAACTTTTTTCCTGATATACTACTCCTATTACCCATGATTAGGGTTTAGGGTTAGGCTAAGAGTTTTCACCCCATCTTAGGGTTTTAGATATCCCTTTACCTACTTAAGGTTTTCCTAAACCATCCCAAGTTCCATCTAGGGTTTACCCTTATAAGGAAAAACCCATGAAACATTTTTTTCTTTATCATTATTTCCACATTATATCAATTGGAGGTGGATGCCTTAAACCAACTTCTTCTCCAAATCCCCTAACTAGAGATGAGGAGGGAATTGCATTTTGTGGTTCATTTTAGCAAGGAGATGAGAAGATGAAATATTACTTCAAGAAAATCCTATGTCCTGGTCAGAGATGTATCACCTTAACTAAGGGAGTCCTCGTATACCAAATTTATGGTATGAAGGAAAATATTGCCTGACCCCAAAGTCATGATCCTTTCTTGACACCATTACCCTTAGGATACACCCTAATAATTTTCCTTATATTTCTACAGATTAGTTGAAATTACTAACTCTAAAAATTATTTGAAAAATCTGGGTCTCTAATACCAAATGTAACAACCTCAGTTCTCAAGGTCCCTCAATTAAGAAAGGACCTTAAAGTCGAGATCCATTACCTAAATTCCCAAGATCCTCATTTAAAAAATAATATATAATTGAAAATATCTTCTATTACACAACAATATTGTTTACTAAATGTATAATGATGCTCCTCGAAGGAGTTACACACAATCTCCAACATGGCAAATTTTATTATATGAGAAGAAGCATCAAACTAATCATCCTTCACTTTAATATCTTGAATGGATTTCATCTGATTCACCATGTCCTCGTATCTTCATATATGGTACTTACCTAAAACACTAACAATCGAAAACACATTCAATATATTTCTATATTGTGTACATGGTGCAACCAAAATATGTGCATGTAGGTGTAACAACATAACAAACTTATCACCAATTATCACTAAATAATCAAACATGCATTTTGTATCCAAACTTCTCAACCCTTGATTGACCAATCTTTGTGGTTTACCCTCTTGTTGAGAGTTTTCTCCCTATAGTGGACTCACATAACCTTCCCGTTCTGGGGCTAGATATTCTACTGGCCTTCCCATCTGGGCTTCACCTATTGGTGACCTTCCCTTCCAATCTTGGTGTTCTGTTGGCCTTCCCATCTGGTATTTACCTATTGTTGACCTTCCCTTTGGGAATTGGTCATCAGTCATTTCTATAATTACTTTCTTTCTTTCTATACAATCAACCCTACAGATATAGCATCTTGGATTTGAGCAAGTTATGTTCATTTAAGGTGATACAAATATGAACTTATAGTTTACAGGAAGTAAATAAACAACCAAGCAGGTTAATGACAATACATTTGTGAAACTTTGAAAAACATCAGAATTCGATAAGAGTGGTTATCTGTAAGTAACCACGTACCTCATTTCCATGATGAAACCATGCAACATGTACTTCAAGCATATATCCAAACATTCAAGTACTCAACATATCTACCAACATTATCTACATGCACATATACTCAAAAGTGTCACTAAACATATTTAAGATATACTAATCTAACATATGTCCTAAATTAGGGTTGTTCTAGGTTTGGATAAGGAATAAGGGTACAAACCCTAATTCCATTGCATCATGATTCATTAGAGTTATAAACCCATATTAGACACTAGGTGAAACCCTAATTAATAGATCTAACATACCATTGCATTATGTTCACCTATTTTACATTATGTGCATATATATCATAACAAGTTATGATCTTTGGTTTCAAAACCCTAATATCATGTGTATAATGTTATTCATTTTTAGAAACCCTAATTATGCATGCTCCTCATCATCTTATCTTTTAGTTGGGATACAATTACTCTCTTATATCATAATATATCTCAAAGAAACACATTTAAGATGATACATAATATATTCATCAAAAACTAGGGTTTTCTTTGTATTAATTACTTCATGATCATGTATTAGCTATAGTTTTGAAAAAATAAGCATAATTAGGTTCTGGACCTATGTTATTCAGATTCTACTCTTTTTTGAGCAATTTGATATATATTTTCACCTTGATCCAATATATAGTTTAGTTAATACATTTATTCTAAACTAAACATATACTGACCAATCAGAATATGCCATGTCAGTGATTAATACCTTTTTATCTAGTTCACACACGAGATCGGTCCCAACCAATGGGTGCCTACCACTTCAGCGAAGAGCGTTAGCACGTGCGGGTGTATAATCGTAATGAAAGGTCATTCATGCCCTCTCCTCACAGTGCCCGAGACAAGGGTTGTCTCATCCTTTGTCACCCTCTTCACGTCCTTTCTTGCATAGAGCCAGGTTGATGGATTCTCGATTACCACTGACTAGGTCTAGAACATGCATCTAGGATTAGTCCAGCCCACTCACGGCTACCCAGGGTGTCTCATGTTTCCATCCACTCAATCTTGTCTATGGTCAAACTGGGACCAAGATCTAACAATCGTGGTAAGAGTCATCCCCAAGAGGCCTTCACACTCATACGACAATGCTTTGTGGTGGAGGGATTTCCAGAAAAGTTGTGGTTGAGTGTGAGTAAGGGACTTTAGGTTCAGAAATATGTCATTTGTCCTCAGACAAAAAACCAAAATAGCACACTTTAATAAAAATATGTATTAAAATAGCACCAAAGCCATCTTAATTCCTGAAATAGCCCATTTTCTGGGAAAAGCGACAATACTTTTGGCATTTTACTATTTTCAGGACCAAAAGTGCCAAAAACATGACATTTTCAGTTGAAAGCGCCCAATATTTGGAGTTTTCAGGTAAAAGCGCAAAAAATTAGGCATTTTCAGGTGAAAGTGCCAAATAGTAGGTGTTTTAGTGTGCGTTTTATCGAAATCACCATGTTCTAGGCATTTTCAACAAAAAGCAACATGGTGTCATACTCGTTACAACTGTGTGTTTCATTAGCATATATAGATACTCCCTGCACTCTAGCTGTACTGGAACTAGTCTGCTTTTAGGTGCTTACGCCTTCTTCCCTTCCAGCCTGATAAAGGGTGGCACAGTTGGGGGGGGCTTTTCCTTTCCATGATGCTTAGTAGCTGCTCTTACCTACACCATGACGCATCATGACATGGCTATAGATTTAACCAGACCACAACGGCCATTGCCCCAAGCAATCTAGTGCCTTTTTGCCTTTCTCTTCTCTTACCAATCCCCACCCCAACCCCCTCGGTGTTGTACTACCAGTGGTTTCAGTAGTTTTGGCACAATGGTGGTGCTAGTGGGGAGGATATAAGTAGGAATCGAGTTGCCTTCAGGTTCAAGCACCACCACTGCAACACTACAACCTACAGGTGGTGGGTTGGGGGAGGGGGATGGGGTCTTCTTTCTTTTTGCACCTCTTTGCCTTGTGGGTGAGGGACTGAAACCTGGTTAAAGGCTTTGGATGAAAATGCCAAGAACATGGCGCGTTCGATAAAATGCACACTAAAACACCTACTATTTGGTGCTTTCACATGAAATCGTCTAATTTTTGGCACTTTTACATAAAAATGCCAAGTTTTGGGTGCTTTCAACTAAAAATGCCATTTTTTGGCACTTTTGGTCCCGGAAATAGTAAAATGCCAAAAGTATTGGCGCTTTTCCCAGAAAGCGGGTATTTTGAGAATTAAGATGGCTTTGGTGCCATTTCAGTACATATTTTTATTAAAGTGTGCTATTTTGGTTTTTTGTCCTTCGTCCTCTCTAGCTCAAGGTGAAGCCGAGGGTATGGTATTTATAGGATTAGGGGGCATGATTACAAGTGAGCAAAATTTGGTTAGTACCTGATTAACCAAATGGTTAACTTTTTTTGAAAATTTGGTTAATTCAGTTAATTTGGTAAATTTAGTTTGGTTAATTGGTTAAATGGTTAATTTTTTGGTTAAATATATTTTTATTTGGTTAACCGAATTAATAGAATAGTCAACAATTTATTCTAAAATTTTAACCTACACATACATATTTGTATATAGTGTTACTTTTATTTTAAAAACCTCCACATTTATATACTAATCATGCTTTTAAGAACTCTGTAGCATTATATTTAGATGAAATACTATTACAATATAACAATTGTTTAAATTTTTTATCAGTATCTTCGTACAATATTATTACAACAGTCTTATTTGGTTAACCAAATTAACCGATGGAATTAACCATCAACCAATTAACCATAATTGAATTAACCAACACTAATTTGGTTAGGTTAACAATTAAAATTTCAAACCATAAATTTACCATTTAATCAAAGAGAATTAACCATAACTGACAGAATTAATCAAATGCTCACCCCTAGTCATGGTTGGGGTTTCTGAGCATGGAGTGATAAATTATTAATGGCAAGGAAAGATACTAGGACATAGAGGCACCAATTTCATTCCTTTAAGGGGTTTCCTAGTTCAGTTTCATAAGGGGAAAACATTGGTGCAAGAATTTCAGGGAAAGGCAGGACCTAGAGGAAATAGGGTAGTTACGTCCCCATGTATACAATATCCTCCTTTTCATATATTACCCAAGGTAGGTGATGAAGGTCGAGTCATTGATATTTTATCTAGAAGTCATGATGAGCGTGACATATCCAAGGGCACATGCCATTCAATGCCTAAGTTGGATAGTCATTAAATCGGTATCAAAAATGGAAGCATATGTATTTATTACAATTAGATCCCTTTTTCTTATCAGTTTTCCCTAGGCCACTAGACATATCCTTTTGATGTGAAATTTTGAGGAAAACTCACAAAAACCTTTTCGAAATTAGATCCAGTTTTTGGGATTTATTGGGATTGCTCCCATACACTAAACTTTCCTTTAAAATGTTTCATTAAAACAATTACCCACGTCACAAGAAAAGTCTTTTTATCTAAGATTCTGGAATATCTTAATTTACTTATTAACTTCAAGTTTTCCAAATATCATATCAAGATATCCTTATTTGATGCCTCAAAGCTTGTGTTGCAATTCCTAGTTAGATAATTACTCTATTAATTATCTAAATTAAAAAGTATCTTAGAATATCTTAGGAACTTGTGTATTCATCCCATATTTTGATTATCTAACAACTCATCAATCTAATATTATTTATTTATCTAGAAATTCCTTTTATTTCTCAAACTTGTGCCATAAGGACATATATGCAAAACAAATAGTATAATGGGTCTCTCTTGGGTCATGGGTTGAACCCGAGCCACAAAATGGATAAGTTTAAATTTCATCGTTATAATTAGGGAATTTACTTATCAAATCAAGCCCTATATTTGTATAATTCAAATTTGCTAAATTTGAGGACCTGACACTTACCAACTCTTATAATAATTCTTCAGCCTTCATGGTTTTACTCACTCTTGACTTGCATCTTCCTCCTCTGACTTCACCTTCACCAAGGAGAAGCTTTTCACCAAGGGAATCCTTCCCTTCTTCTTCTTGACCTTTCTTAGCCAAGAGAGAGAATCTTCATATTGATGGTAGAAAGAGAGATTGGGAGGTGGAGAAAGTGAAAGCCTCACAACATATACATGTAGGACTAGCTCTCTTACAAATCACATACTCATTCTAATGGATGTATCAAGTGATTAAGCTCATGATAGTGTATGGAGGCTCTAGGGAGGAAAATATCTCTCAACTATAGTATAGGAGCCTTCATAGTGCTTAGCTAGCCATGGGTTGGAGCCCAAGGGGTCCAATTTACAGTTGAGGTTGTCTACTAGCCCATAGAGACACTTAGGATCAAACTATAGCCGTTTTGGGTTTTGCAACAAATATATTTTCAAGTTTTGCAACACTCCAATGGCTAGAAACACCTTTTTCCACTTTACTATATAATGTTGTCAATCGAGTTTACTTTTGGAAAACTCGAACGACATCACTATCTGACAAGTCAAAGTGTAGATTTTAGTCGAGCTGTCACTAAGACAAACTCGGCCGACCTCGGGTATTGCTAAGAGCCAGGTCAAGCTGTCGGTTGAGTTGCAACCAGGACAAACTTGGACGACAGGATAGTCTGTGATGGCTTTTGAAAAATGCCCAAAAAGTTCTTATAATTCATTCTATTTGACTCTGTTATATAGATGAGCTTAATTTCAAGTCATACAATCATTACAAGTGATTCACATCAAAGATTTATGGAGAAAACTATCTATTCTTCAATTTTGATCTCTATTAATGTATGACTTTATTTCTCCGAGTTAGGATGTGCATGTTTAGGCATTTGGAATGTGTCTATCTATTTTGAAACCACTCAAGTAGAAGCATTAGTCACAAATAAGTGGAATAGTTAGTCATCATCAAAATAAGGGTGTAGTCACTTTAAACCTTTAGTCAACATTTCCCCCCTTTTTGAAGATGACAAACCATTACATAAATGTATTGAAATCTTTTCAAATACAATAAATAAAATCATACCTTTGGATAAACCTAGGAGTTTCAATTATTTTGTACATATACTCCCCCAATTTACACTAATTGAGTTGACATACTCCCTCAACTTTATGCTATTCTCCTACAAGCATATCTTTAATAACATTTATAGAAACTGTCTTCTATTCATATATGTTCTACATATATATCTTCTCCACTTTACATAAGACATGTCTTCTCCCCCTTTTGTCATTTCAAAAAGTGAGAGGCTTGAAGATATAAACCACAACTTGTTTAAAAAAGGAAGAGCAGAAGAGAAAAACAAAAGGACTTATCCAAGCAATTCATGTAAATATAATTAAGACATGCATTTGGAAAACCCTATATATGGTTCTAGCAGTAAGCAAGGAACTTTTATGCAAGCAAGTAAATCAAGATAGTAGATATGCAAATCAAGGAACAAGCTTAAGTATCTATGAAACAAGATACACACATAACATATAGTAAAATATATATTTATTATTAAAGATACCAACTGAAAAAATAGAACTACATGCAGATGGACTACTAGTATACAATATAACAAGTTAGGACTACTAGTAGGATCTAGATCATAGAAAATGATTAACAAGATATTATAAGATGTAGAGAAATATCCATACAAAGAAATATACAATCTAATAGGAAACATGAATGGATTTTACTCTTGTAGAAAATATACATCACTACTAAAAGATGATTACCACTGAGCTCAAGGTTGTATCAGAACAAGATATACAACTATATGTATGTAGCAAGTTAGAGCACAATAGAGGCAATTTAAAAATAACTTAGAGATCAAAAGAGATCATGATCAAAAAATTCATAACAACTCACGGCAAGTAATTGCAAGATATAGAAATACCAGATTTAGAGAAATTAGAAAAGATAGAGTTGTATGCAAGATAGGAAAGTTAAACCATGGCAATATGCATCTCATTTAAAGGTACCAAGGGGAGTGCCATAGAATAAGGCTATTGGTTGAGAAATTCTAGTTGAGAGGGAAGTTCTCATCCGATAAACAATCTAAGATTCAGTGTGTGGTGTTGTCGGTCGAGTTTCTTTGTTGAACTTCTAGGCCAACAATAGCAAATGGAAAAACCCAACTGGTGTCTATGAGTCGATTTCCTGCGGACAAACTCGACCGACAATAGTTGTTGTCAAAAAAATCATATATTTTAGAAAACAATATCTAGAGGCATGATAAAAATATAAGCAATATCCAAGCATATATAAGAAAGTTACTAATGGAATATGAGAGCATCAATGGTATTTTTTGAGTAAGAAACTGATGAGAATCACAATATACCAAATTTGTCTCAAAAACCATATGTAAAGTGCATACAAACTTGGAAAAAACAAGAAATCATTGGATATGGGAAAGAATATCATTACCTAACACCATTACCTCTATTCTTACCATTTCTTTTCCACTTGTGTCGAAGCCATACATATCTCACCTTTATTCTTTTATGTGGATTGAGAAACCAATTGGCAAATCAATAGCTCATGTGAATCCATTTGCATGTGACCTACAAGAAGAAAGATGAAATGGTCCCCGATCATATTTTTAGGTCGGAAGTGGTTAGCTTAGCAACCCAAATCATGCTTTTGGTTGCTTTCAAAAAGGGAAATATCCAAAATAATGACCAATCTTCTTGCAATGATTGCATGAGTCCATAGCGTTAGAACTAGAGGGTTCTCCATTGAAAGTTGGAGATCCTTTGTCTTTGTTGTTCCTTTGTCTAGTATCAAGTCCAATACCATCTCTACCCATTTGGTTGGTAGTATGGCCTAGGATGTGATTAAGATTATTTTTACCATATAACAATCTTTGTGAAGAAGATCTTAAAGTATGATTATCATGCATAACAGAAGTAACAATAGAAGACAAGTGATCAATATCATATCAAGCATGCAAAATATTAGTCTCTAAGCAAAGATATTTGGTCATATAGGTTTATTTTTCAATATGAATAGCAAAAACATAATTTCTCTACTAGTAAAACTAGAACAAGATTCAAGAACATTGATTTTATCAAGAAAGGAAGCATTTCTTTTTCAAACAAAGGAATATTGGAAAGATAGAAACTTTTTCATATTATGTTCCTTGCATAACAAAGTATTTATCTTATTTTTTAATTTTAACAAAATTAATATCAAGAATGAGAAAGTTCACAATTTTAACAAGTTCTTCATTTGAACTGGGAAAAAAGGTTGAGATTGTAAAACATAATCTTACAAGCAAGCTTGCATTTTCAAGTTTAACAAAATCTACTTGAATAAGTTAAGCATTATTTTTTATATCAACACCATTTAATTTCAATTAAAGTTCTAGATAAAGCTTTTGGAGGTCAATAACATCATCTTACAAACAAAAGTTACCATGTTCAAGATCATTCTTTTCTTCATGCAAATTATCAACAATCCTAGCAACATTTTTTGTTTTGTTTTTATTAGACTTAAGAGATGCATGAGCATCATGAATAATGGTATTTATGGTTTCATTATCTAAAAAGATTAGATTTACTTCATTTGAATCTTTATTAGAACTTGCCGTGACATAAAAATGACATTCTCCACTTTCACTAGAGCTTGAGCTATATTTGTTACTAGAATCTTCATTTGATCTTGAGTTCAGTAGTAACCAAAGTTTTTGTTCTATTTATCCTTCCTCTTGTTCTTCTCTTCTCTTCTCTTGTGATGATGGGTCTTTTTGCCTTGTGGAAAATCCTCCTTAAAGTGACTCTTCTTTCCACATTTGAAGCATCGGGTAGAGGAATACGACTTGCCTTCAAAGTATTTACCTTTGGTGTACATGGAATTTTCACATGCGAATGGAAAGATTTGCAAGTAACTTGTTGTTGCACAAAATATTCAATTTGAGCCTTGTATGCACTTTCCTTCATCTTCTTAGATTCTTTCTCTTCTAGCTTTTCATCATCTTCTTGCTCGTCAAGTCTCACTTTAAAAACTTGTAGATTTCTGCTGAGCTCTTAAATAGGAATTTCATCAAGTGACTTTGTTTCTTTAATGGCGGTCACCTTTGCTTGCCAACATTTGGGAAGAGATATTAGGATTTTTTAGTTTATCTTTCCTTGACCCATATGATGACCTAGGATGACAAGACGATTTACAATGGTGTTAAGCCTTGAGTACATTTCAGCTACCCTATCCTCCTTTCCCAACTTGAAGTTTTCAAGGAGACCATTAAGCATATATACTCTACTTGCCTTCTCCTCATAATTTACACATACCTTTCTCCATATCTCATAGGCCATTCTACCAGAACAAATTTGGTTGAAATTAGTGGGGGAAAAGAGAGTTATAGAGGATTCTGATGTCTCTTCCATTCAAGATTGTTTTCTTCAAGGTAGCATCATCATGTTCTTCTATCTTTGCCTCCAGTTGCTTGTATGGAAGATCTACCATTCTCCATAGCTAAAATACTTGATCCTTGAATGTGATATTGCATTCTTCTATTCAAATACAGGGAGTTTCTTCCATAAAAGATTGCAATGTTGATATAGTATCTCACACCTATATGATCACCCATCTTCTCCTACTTGTGGAAGTATAGTTTGGAGAAGACCCCTCTGATACCAATTGTTGGATATGGGGGTGAGTAGAGAAAAAACCACTTAAGTAAAATTCACTAGACCTTCAAGATATCTATAAGATAATATTTCAAGTATGAACTTTGAGTGAAACTAAATGTGCATATGAAGGGAGGGAGAGAGAATGAATAAGCACCAAATAACACAAGTTATTTATAGTGGTTACAACCTCCTGACTATGATATGTATGTTCACTACCTAGAGAGGTCAACGTCTAGGATTATAAACCATGTCTCACTCCTTATATCCATTATAAGAGTTGCAACATCATACCACCCTTGTCAAGGACAAGGGATATACTAGAATTCCTTTTTGGATCAAGGATCAAATAACCATTATAATGGACTTATCTATCCATGACCACGAGTATTCCACCTTATCAAGGACTTACCTACTCTTACAACGAGTCTTTTGACTTGGATCTTTCGTGTTGGGCTTCTCCTTCACCAAGGAGAAGCTTTTCACTAAGGGACTCCTTCCATTCTTCTTCACCTTTCTTAGCCAAGAGAGAGAATCTTCATCCTCATGGTAGAATGAGAGATTAGGAGGTGGTGTAAGTGAGAGCCTCACAAGTTATACATGTAGGACTATCTCTGTTACAAATCTCCTACTCACTCTAATGGATGTAGCAAGTGATTAAGGTCATGAGAGTGGATGGAGTCTTTAGGAAGGCAAATCTCTCTCAACTATAGTATAGGATCCTTCATAGTGCTTGGATACCCATGTAATGAAGCCTAAGGGGTCATATTTATGGTTTAGGTTGCCTCATACCCAATAGAGACACTTAGGATCCAATTCTATCTGTTGTGGGTGTTGAAATGGATATATATTTTTATTTTTATAACACTCTAATGGCTAGAAACACTTTTTTGCACTACAATGTTGATGACTGAGTTTCCTTTTGGGAAACTTGCCCCAAAACACTATATGACAAGTCAAAGTGCAGGTGTCTGTTGAGTTGTTACCAGGACATACTCAACGAAACCTGGGCATTTCTAAGAGCCACATCAGGATATATGTTACCACCATGACAAACTTGAGCAACAAGCAAATATGTGGTTACTTTTGAGAAATTCCCAAAAAGTGCTCATGATTCATCCTAATAAACTCTATTACACATATGATCTGAATTCTAAATCATATAATTATTACATCAAAGATCTATAGAGAGAACTTATCTATTCTTCAATCTTGATCTTTAGGCATGTATGGGTTGATTTTTCCAAGTTAGGATGTATAAATTTAGGCATTTGAACTGTTCTATATAATCTAAAATCACTGGAGTAGAAGCATTAGACACAAATAGCTGGAATGGGTATTTATCATCTAAATAAGGGTTTAGTCAAAGTCCTTGAGTCAAAAAAGGTGAATAATTGCATGTAGATAAATTACACTAAAAAATTCTAATATAGGGCCAAGACATCAAGGATCATTTTCCTAAATAGGGATGGAGAAATAGCACACCTTGACATAATAACATGCCTCTATATGTTTTAAGGGTTGAATGGCGCAATCCAGATGGAAAAGGATGTCCTCTTTATAAAAAGCATGGTTATGCAAAATCATATATGTTAGTTAAGTCAGTCTAAAAGCATATGCAGTAATAGAACACAAGACTTAAGTATATTAGTTGCATCAATAAGATTGAATAACATGGTAGGAAGCGTTAGAAAACTCATATAATAAGAGAAAACATATATTTTGATATTTTAAAGGATTGTAACTTTAAATGTATATATTTGCAAATAATAAGAACTAATGTCAAGAAATGCCTCACTATGAAAAAGTTTAGGTCAAAGTCATATAAATGCCTATATTTAACTTAAGATTGTACATACATGACCATCATAGCAAATGTCAAACTTGATAAATAAACTTAGTCCCCAAAATTGAGTATTCATATCATACTTGGAACACATTAGGTAGATTAGCCAAACTAAACATGTGTACACATTCCTAGTATAGCTACACATATTTAATTATCCTAGTTCTAATTGCTTGATGGTACATTAGCGATTTAAATATTATCAATGATACATATGATCAAATAAATATATACTCTAATTCTAATATCATTCTTTAGTCACATAAGTCTAGTAGTCTAAGTTACATATATGTGTCGGTTATAGAATGTATATCTCCTATTTAGGTCTTGAGTCACATTATCTTTACCATACACTATTCTTATCAGTTATAGGGCCATTAATTCATCTAGGTTATAGGGTGTATTCTTTAACTTTCATCTTCTAATATTATGTATTTTCAATATAGTAAATGAAGTCAAATCATTTTTTGCATACGACATTGTTTATAAAAAACACCCTTACCAGAGAAATCTAGGGTTTCATTTCTACATAGGATCATATATGAAGGATTGAAAAAGATTATAATACAACTTCGTTTTTAGTTTCCTATATAAGTATATAACTACTACTACTTTTAGATAAATTAGATTAACGTAGTCCAAAGAATATCTCATCATGAATAGGTTTGTTGCAATATAAAGTCACAGTACTAATATTTACAAAATCAATTTCTTATGTATACTCTCTCTCTCTCTCTCTTTGATATTCATATGTTGAAATACATAAACATTATTTTCTTAACTCCTATATAATACATATACATATAATATAATGGAAAAACTAGATGTCATATATTTCCACTTGTTAACATTCTCACAGTCTGAAATGAAGGTATAGTTTTTGTCTAGAAATATTAACAACTATATTTTTCATAACATTCATTTACTTTTGCACTAATGTATACGTGTACACAATGTGTTGCACATTTTGACTGGTTGAATTATAGTATTCATATATAGGATATGTTTCACATTCTGTACATATACTATTATCAACATTATTATGCATCTTATGGATTTCCATTCATCTTACTGATTGATTTGTTAAAGCATGTAGTACAAGATCATGGTAAATCACCTATAGGTTAGCACACTTAAACAATCCCCCCGCGATCATTCTCATGTGATCAATTCCTGATAGATCTCATGACTTGCTCGTATCTTGACCAAAGATGAATCCATATAGATCGTGTGTTCAAACTAGTAGTCAATGAAAAATCACCATTGTGAGATGGGATTGAATCTCATCCATCGACATGTCTAGGTTTTATCAAAGTTGGTGTTGAGGGAGGCTTTCTTGGATAAGGTAGCAACAATGATCCCAATCCATCAATATCGATGAGGGTGTTTGAATGAGAGAAACTTCAGTGTCATTTCTATGGTAGGTTGAGGATGCAATTGATGGATAACTAGATTGATCTCTAGTGGGGACAAGAGGTCGATCACTGGTGAAGGGAGATCTTACTCGTGGTTTCCTGATAGCTACAATGTTTTTCAAAAAATAGTAAAGAAGGTGTCATAGTTTGTCTATCACGATGATTGGTTGCAAGGGGAGTGGTACCTATGCTGACTAGGGTTTGGAGATGAGGAAAGAAGGGTTGGGAAGGAATAGAGAGCGAGATAAGAGGAAAAGATGTCAGTGCAGATATGGTTGACATTGTTTGTGAAAGTGAGAAGGCACATAGGTGATCAACTAATTACTTGAAGCTAGGGCTTAGTTGCATACTATGAAAGGAAGAAGGAGAAGCAATGGTGGACGAGTAAGGTAGCTTGTATTTGTCTATCTATGGGTGTTTGAACCATAGGTGAAGGAAGAACATGGAACTTATAGCTCTGTTGATATTGTAATTGGATAAATTTTATGTTGGGTCCATCATCTTCACGTAGTGTGTGGAACAATGACAGACAGCCATGGTTTCCATGGAGCATGGAAGGTAGAGGGACGGGTGCAAAAGAAAAGAGGAACACTCATCAATTACCAATAAAAATGACTAGACTACCGTTTGCAGAGGGGGAAAATGATGGGTCTACGTGAGAGAGTGGTGAAGCTGGTGTTACATTATACTAAATTAAAATGACAAATCAATTAAACATAGGTTAATTTTTTTCTGATCTCCTAGATTTGATTGGAGGGGCAATTATCATATGGACATCCTGTAATTTTACTAGTAGGATAATTATGTGTAATGAATCTCAATTTAGCATCATTTTCTCTTATGAAAACATATTTCATTTTATTTCATTATTTGTGTATTAATAACTCATTTAATGGATTTCTTATTCAAATTGATGCATCATTTCATTGATTTGTAATTGTTCTGTTAGACTTACATTAATGTTTGATCACTGTATTAGGGTCAAAACTTATTTCTTAATGAATAATATAATACACTACCAATAAAAGACTAAATAAATTAATAACTATCCTTATATAAACCATTCATTTGCTAAATTATTGTATTTTCTTGACTCCAAGTACTCCTATTTAATATATTTTGAGGAAAAAGGATTTAATAAAAAAGGCATATGTAAGTAGAAAATTAAATCAAATATTGAGATTCAGGTATTTTTAACACTCTACCCATTAAAAAAAGAGTTTGTCCCCGAATTCTACCCATTCAAATCCTAATACACTTGTATGCCTAATATTAACAAATTATAGTTTTGTTACCAATTTATCCATTATTATAAATGCATCACGAGTAGTCATTTACTTTATTTTCTTTTTAACTTGATTTTATTTATTCCCATGTGTGACCAAGATATAATTTCATTACATTTGTCATGTCTTAAAATGTTTAGCTTAATACTTAGATCAAAATGTTACTAGTTGGTTGATAAGGATCAAAAGATCAACCTATAATATGTTTAAAATTAAATTCTTTACCTCCTTAAATACTTATTTTAAATTAACAGGGTTCACCAATCAAGAAATTGACCTTAATTTTCTAAGTATATTCTATTGTTTCGTATCATCTTTGATTATCCAACTAATTTCTATGATTTTATTTTTAAAATGGTTTTAGTTACCCTACTTTACAGAGTATGGGTACTTGTGTGATATCCATTGAGAAATTATTCTCTGATTACCTATTGAATGCATTATTATACTTAAATATTACTGAAGTTGAATTAGTCTCCCAAACTATTGAGGTGCAAGACTCTACCCCTAAAAGGGTTAACCTATATATTAAGTGAACCACTTAAAGGGGTCAAATGGGGTAGATCGACTAAGTCATGTATAGTCAAAACTGCTAACTCCTTTCTCTAGTTTTAGGTATAGGGTTCTAGGGCTGGTTTAACTAGTCAAGGGTTATCCACTAAAAATATTTTAATGATTTTTTTTGTGGTGGTAACTTGGTATAAAAAATTGATAAAATCTGCTTTTCTTTCATACATATAGTTTATAATGAAAATAAGTTTAACAATGAAAAGTTTTGGATTTGAATCCAAAAATTGCATCAAAATTGATTTGAGAACCAATCCAACCACTTTCAACTATACTACACACCTATTGTATTCTATCATCTCTTCATTTAATAAAAAAATTGAATGATTAATAAAATCCAAAAAGGGATATCAACATATCCCTAACCTATAGCATAGAAGGAGGGAAAAGGTTATGTATTATACACTATCAACTTCCACCAAACCTATTAAAACAAGAAAACCATTTTCCTCACTCTCTCTAATCATAACTTATATCGCTTCATTTTAAGACATTGGAGGATCAACGGATACCCTCATAGGTAGAATTTGGTATTGATCCATCACTTGGTAGTCCTCAATATTAGTGTCTTCACAAGGCCATTTGAACATATAGTCAAATTACCCATCATCTCGTTCACTGGGTAATCCAATTGTACCATGGAGATGGTAGAGGTGAACTCCTAGGAATGTTTTACATAACTAATAGCTTCCATTCAACAATCCTTATGCCTAAGGCATAACAAGCATAATGAGGATGGTATATAGCCCTTAGATAGATAGCATTGGGGCATAGATATGCTAAGACACTCCATGTTGAAGGCAAGGAAACAATGGTTGTGCTTGTTCAAATTATCACTTAATATCAAGGAAATCATCTCCATTCTATAACTTACTCCGGATTTTGTATTTATCATGCATGCTCAACACCCAGGGTGGTCACATGTGAGAGATGCAAGAAATAACAAAGGAAATGATTTAAGGTGAGGACTAGGGTAAAACATAGATATGACTATTTAGGTCAATCTACAACTAAAATGATTAGTCTATCATCTTAGAAAACATGAACCAAATTCTACAAGAGTCAATTCAAGGTGGTGACATATCTACCTCCATAAAGGTATAGGGATGATAAGGTTTACCAAAGACTAAGTCTTATCCACATAGGTGGTTTGAAGAGTGGAAGTGACCAAATTAGTCATTGGTAAAAATAGTAGTCCGTACTTCGTGACTCAGGGATAGGCATATCACAACCCTATATGGCTACCTCATTTAAGGAACAAATTAGGATAACTTGAAATAGACAAATCACTGACTGCTTAGGCTCTAATACCATATTGTAAAGAGTGGGACTTGAGAGAGGATCCACTCAAATGGTATAATATAAAGAGCCATGTAACTGTTGGGAAATATGGACACAAAGTATAGTAGCAGAATTTTTTCTATCTATCTGCATTCTCATAACATCAAGATCACATCAACTACTATGAAATAGGAAGGATGGTTTAACAAGTTATACCTGATCCTGGAGAAAGTCCAACGACAACAACTCACTTCAATGCAATTGTCTACTTGTTTCTCTTTGATGGTAGTTGTGTAACTCCTGGTCTTGACCACGAACAATGAACAAGATAGCTTCTACAATGACTCATGTGGTCTCTCCATAGACTACATGCTGATTTATCTCTCCTAGAAGCAACCAAAGGACTCCCACCTCTAGAGTAGTCTACATGGACCAACTAGAACTCCTATCGTTAAACGAGAACAGTCAGGAAGGATTTGTCCCTCCCGTTGGCGTACTAGTCACCAACTTGCTCTCCCACAACAACGATCCTCAGTTGTTCTCTCCTATAGCTATCCCTCCCTACTCGGGTAGGTCTTGCTTGGGATCTTTCAGTTACCACAACCAAAGAGGGCAATAATTGTCAAAGAAACTGATTCTCAGTTGATGTTATTTTTGTGCTATGAGAAGTCCCCAATCCCCTCTATTTATAGGCAAGGTTAGGGTCAGGGTTCGCAGTTTATACAAGATCTATGTGGGAGTAGAAGGGACTAGAAGATCTTGAATTTTCACAAACTGTGATACACAAAATGGCCGTCTAGTGACCCAGATGGTAGTCTGGTCATACGAGATGATCTTATCACACTGGGAGACAGTCGTCTCATAGTTTCCCAATCTCATACAAATTTGGATAATCATTTTCCATTAATGTTAGACATTAATTCCTTGCACCACATGTATTGTTCAATCAAAACAAATTTGGGAAACTTCTAGAACATTTCTTCAGACCCAATTGAGCTATATCGCACAAGTGAGACACCCGTCTCACTCACCCAAATGGTCTTCTAGTGAGTCGAGCCAATTGGTTTAATAGAATGAATGAGTCGGTTCACGTCTCATTTTGGGCAAAACATAGCCAATTCATTTTTTGATTATCCTGAAAATCCAAATGGTCATCGCAATACTTGAGATGCTCATCTAGCTGCCCAAATGGCCATCTCACCCTGTGAGATGGTCATTTTGTAGTTTAGTCAGCCAATCAATTATGTAAATTGAGTACCTAAACACTTTAGTAGTCAATCCAATCATCATTCAATATTAAAATCCTCTTCTAGATGAGTTCGTATATGTGTGAACCTATTGGTTCCATATCACATGGCCAGTGAATGTCCACAACTAGCTTGCAACATGACAAGCAAAGAGTGGTGCCTAGTCGCACATCAATGCTACTCAAGTGAATGGAAAGTTGGAGAACAACTTCAACCTATAATCTGTGTAAGATGTTGTAGTGATTGTACAATACCTTTTCCTATGATATCCAAAGTGAACTCAAGGCATGGACTTGTCATCCTCTCAATTTTCATCTCATGTTTCTTGAGCCCAGAGAAAACTGTCAGACATATTGTTACCTCAATATCATATACTGATTCACATGTACACGCACATGCATTTTTTAGTCTCTCTTATCAAGTGGACATGATATCATACTCCATTAGGAGGAAAAAATCCCATCTCTATCACTCACAATCTATCCCCATGTGTCAAAGGCACCCAATCATCAATGTTATAACAACTCATGTTTCAGGACTGCGTTTGATGATGTCAAAGTGTACCCAACAACATGTGACAAGTGTAGTCATTTCAGGTGTAAGAATCACAATCACCACCTTCACTATGAGAGATGACTATGACCACTAAAGATGGTTTCCATGTGTCACTCTCAAGGTGGGTCTGTCTGATACACTATTCCCTAACATGTATTTATGTGATTGATTTGATATTGCTATATCATGACTAATGAGATTTTGTCATCAAATAACGCACACTCTAGTCTTATGTGTTACTGGTGTCTATCTACCTTCCACAATAACAACTGACTAGGGACATAACAAGAATTTACACACTCTTAACATTTGTATGATCTCATTCTCCAAGTCATGTACTTCAAGACATACATCATTGAGTATTGTCATTCTTTAGAGATTCATAATGTGTACTCATTATCTCATAACTGAGTGGAATAGAATGAATTGGAAGCTTGATTTTATGAGTATTAATCAAATCCTTTATGGTTTATGCCATGTCAATCATCACATGATTGTCTCTATGGGCATACCTTTCCAAAAAAACTCCCACTTGCACTTAGAGCCAACCACCCATGAATCATATTATTAGTGATCTAAACATGTTCACCATGCTTCTGCTATGCTAGAGCTAGTTTAGTGGGTTAGCAACACTTTTATTATAGTAGGTATGTTGCATGTTTCTATCTATCATAGTTGTACAATTTCTCGTATGAGACGAAACTATTGCAATATGGTATCTAATATTCCTTGCCTAACAAGAAGCTCCATTGTTGTCACTATATCACTACTGACTCATCAATGGTTGGAACATCTAAGAGTTCATCATATGAACTTCTAGATCCATATAGTATCACTTTCTGTTTGCAACACAAGTATACTCAACTTTTATTGTAGAATATAATTATTGGCAATTAGTTTGGAACCCCTCCAACTAATTTCATTTCTCCTTTTAAATCAAACATATTTTACAGCGATCACTTTTGTCATTTATGGAAGCTTGCTTCGATGCAACCCTTTATATCCAACTTTTTATTTTATTTATATCCTTATTGACTAACAATCTATCCTTCGATACTTCTCAAGTACTAATGGATATCTTTAATGACTTCCCAATAACCCTTGTTTGGAATTTAATATTATCTTATCATGTCCAATACATACACGATTATATGGGATAAGTACATTTATAGAATTCATGATAGATCCATTTCTATAGATTATGGCATCTTAATCATGTCATTTCCATTTTTCACAAGAATTGGAACTTAAGGTTCTTGAGAGACTAATTTGGATTATCACTCATGGAATCCTTTCCGTGCTGAAGTCCTTCAACACATTGCTATTGTATGTTGTCAAACTTCCATTGTGAAACATTCAAAAACTATCACATAGTTCTTGATACTTATCTCATAAGATGTTTCATCTTACCCTTCATTGCTAAAGGTGATTTTGTGCAAGATCTCAATATTCACAATATTGAAATGTTATTCCTCGTCATATGTGGAATGTTCATATATGCTCCCACTAAATCTTTTATAATAGCATAGTTCATTTTTATCTTTATTCAAGTCAAACTCTTTGAAAATCTTGTCAAGTCATAAGATTCCTCCTCTGAGTTGCTTGTTTCAATCCTTGATCAATCTTTGTAATTTATAGACTTTATTTGCATTCTTGAAGTTACAAAACCTTTTAGGTTGTATCACATACACATCCTCTGATGTATTTCTTTTAAGGAATCCAATTTTAGCTTCATATGTGAAATCTCTTAGTCTATTTTAACTACAACAACAAGATTGACAATTGGTCAAAGGAATTTATGTCATGTTCAACAACTTGACTTATTTGAAACCTTATTCAACCAATTTGTCCTTTTATGGTATCCACGTTGGTCTTATCCAAAATACCTATTGTACCCTTTAGGTATTATCCCTTTAGGTGGCTCTATCAAGGTCCTACCTTGTTAGCTTACATGGATCCCATAATGGCCTTGACACATTACTCAGATTATGGTAATCAATAGATTCTAGTTGACTAGTTGGATCATCTTATCATGACCAACCTATGTGAGTTGTTGGTTATACAATCCTCCAATTTTTGATGTCTTCTACTATTACTATTTAATTCTATTATATGACGAGCTCGATATTCCACAACAACTTATGATTCTCTTAGTTGTCATTGTACTGCTTTGTTGACTTCAAACATTTCAATTTCTACTTTTACTCCCACTGAATCTCCAGGAACTATGTTATCCTATCAACAAAATATTTTGTTATTGTATTAGGATTAATAGTAACACTCACTATTAATCCTAATAGAATAACAAAAGGTTTTGTTGAACATTAGATGAAATCTCTCATCCCTACGCTTAGGGTTCTGGTCGCTCCGGTTCCCGATAGCGCCGGTGGTCGTTCCTTTCCTCTCATCATTTAGGGTTTTCTCTTGCAGGTCCAAGTTTGGTTGTAGGTGTTAGATCCCACTCTTTGGTTGGTTTTCGGTGCCAATGGCAGAAGGCCTAGCCGAACAGTGTGAGAAGCTGCAGATCACAGAGGCGGAGGCAGAGATTGTGGAAGTGTAGGCGGATGGAGTCGAGCAAATGACAAACCATATCGAACTGGCTCTGGTAGCAAGATTGTGGATGGACCGATCGTATAACTTCACGACCATGAAAAGAACCCTAGCATAGGTGTGGGGCTTGACGGATGTTGTTCTCTTCAAATCAGTGGACTAAACAACCTTCGTGATCCAGTTCACCCACTAGAAAGATAAGCAGAAGGTGTTGTACTGGAGCCCATGGAATTTTGACAATAAATTGCTTATGTTGAAGGAGGTGGATAAACATGATCAGTCGGGGAGGATTCGGTTCAGTGAGTGTGTGATTTGGGTGAGGCTATACAACCTACCACTGGGGCTATGGTCGACATCGGCGATCAGAACCATTGCTGAGAAGATCGGGTCGGTGGTGAAACTCGACTGTGATGACCTTGGTTGGGAAATGTCAGTCAGGGTCAGGGTTATCATTGATGTATTGAAACCTCTAAAACACATCCAGAGAGTCAGTGGAAGTGATGGGATCGTGACTGAAATTGGTCTCAAATATGAAAGACTTCCGGTCTTTTGCTTCCTCTGTGGACGGATGGGTCATGCTGACAAAGATTGTTTTGAGTTTGATGAAGATGAGGAGAAGAGTCGTTCATGGGGCTCGTGGTTGAGAGCATGACCTCATAAACCTAGAATACTGATCATGGAGGCATTCTTTGGCAGAAGCAGAATGGGATCGTAGACCAAGCTCCAGTTTAGAACCCGCAGTAGTGACAAGCCACATCAATCCAGGAGCTCCAAAGTGACAGGTAGCTGGATGAGGAAGGAAGAAACTCTGGCACCAATAGGTGTGCACTGTGGGGAGAGTAAGCAAGCTGATAGCGGGGGAAGTCGAGAGATGGAATGAGTCAATAGAAGGGACGGGTGAGAATAGGGTGAATCACATGAGGGCGACCGAGAAGTAGCACTACTCGATGGAAGAGCTGCTGGAGATCTTCAGGGCGGCAGACGAGGGTCAGTAGTAGGGAGGGACAGGCTTTTGAGGCGGGGACATAGAATGTGACTGTAGGTGGTTGTAGTGAGGAGATGCAACACAGTAACATGATCATCATAGGGAGGCTTAATGAAGGTGACCCGGAGGAACTTGCATGGAAGGAGGCCGCTATCTCCGTCGATGACACCTTAAAGAAAGGCAAGGAGGGTGCACATGCATCCAACGAAGGAGGAACAAGAAAGGAGGAAGGGCTTCCTAAGCGCGTGAAAGACAAGGCCATCTTGGCTTTTTTGAGTGAAAGAGGGGGTTGGGTGGAGACAGCGGGTAACCCTACTAGAGGGAAGAAGATGATGCACATCAGGCATATAGTTCTCTTGGAATACATAGAAAGATTCCCATGGAAGGAGGGTGAGGAAAGGGAAAGGGAACGTCGCAAAGCTATTGCTGAATGAAAACAAAGAAATAAGGGGAAGAGAGGTTTTCTCTTGAGGTGCCAGATTGAAGATACGTTGAGCACGTAGGGGAGGTCCACTCAAAGGGTAATAAGGCAGAACCTGCAGAAGAGGAATAGAGTAGATAAAGGAGAGTCTGTGGCAACTGAGGAGGTCCTAGCACAACGGATGTCACAAGCAAGAGGATACAAGAGGCAGAGAGCATTGTATACTTCACGATCGTTCGATGGAATCTATGGTGATTCTCACCAAGTAGTGGGTGTTGGGATGAACCAACCCCGTGAACAACAATGAAAACTCTCAGCTGGAACTGCCAGGGGTTGGGTCGCCCCAAGGCAGTTGATGCTCTCCGAGCACTGTGCTGGAGTGAGAGACCCAATATAGTTTTTGTAATGAAACTATGATGGAAGATAGGCACCTGGACATCATTAAACATAAATGTGGCTTCGTAGATGGTATAAGCATATCTTGTTTTGGAAGAGAAGGTGGGATTGGTCTGTGGTGGAAGTATGTGACAGGGGACATTGTGAGTTTTTCTGATAGGCACATACAATACAGGGTTTAGGATTGCAAATCAGATTTTAGCTGGACGGCATGTGGGATCTATGGGTGGGCAGCTCAGGACCAGAAGTATAAAACTTAGGATCTTATGAGGCAACTCTATGGGAATTATGTGGGCCCTATTGTTTTTTATGGTGACTTGAACTAGATTGTGCACAACTTGGAAAAGAGGGGCGGTCCTGTAAAACCAGAAAGATTTATGAAGCCTTTTAGAGAGGCTATTGATGACTGTGCTTTGCTGGATATTGGTTATGTTGGGAACACCTTCACATGGCATAGAGGACGGTCAATGGATACCTTGGTGGAGGAGAGGCTGGACAAATTTTTGGTGAGTGATGACTAGCGCAGCAAATACACTGGTTGTGTGGTCAATCACCTCCCTTTCTTCATGTCAGATCATGCTCCTATTACCCTTACGGAGAATGTGGGTGAAGAGGTTAAAAGGTGTCGGCAGTCTAGGTTGTTCTTTGAACCCATGTGGTTATCAGAAGAAAGTTGTGGGGTGACAGTAAAAGAAGCATGGGATGCGGGGAATACTTTGGGCCTGAAGGAAAAAATTGACAAGGTCGGGGGTTCTCTTTCTAGTTGGGCATGCACTAAGTTTGGTTCGATCAAAAAAAGAATAAAAGAAACTATTTGGTTGTTGGGTGAAGAACAAAAAAAGTGGCCCGATGGTAATGTGCTAAAGAAGTGTGAAGAGCTGGAAAATAATCTACAAAAGCTACAAAGAGAAGATGAGGCTTTTTGGTGTGCTAGAGAGGGAGTGAAAGAGTTGAAGGAGGGAGACAACAATAGAACATACTTTCATCATAAAGCATCCCAAAGACAAAAGAAGAATACCATCGGGGGTTTGAAAGATGCAGGTGGTATTTGGCGGACAGTTGACAAGGAGATTCTGGGAATTATTTTGGATTTCTATAAAGATCTTTTCCTGTCCGAGGGGTCTTTAGGTATTGAGGAGGCTACGACATGAATACAAAACAAGGTGGATAGGAGGAAAACTGAGATCCTTGAGGAGGATTTATCAGATGAGGAAATTAAATATGCAGTTTTCCAAATGACTCCAAACAAGGCACCTGGTCCTGATGGCATGAAACCTATCTTTTTCTAGAAGTTATGGAATATTGTTGGAGATGACGTGGCAAGCTATATAAAGGGGTGGTGGAAGGGTGAGCGCTCAATTAGGGAGCTTAATGATACACTCATGATTTTAATTCCAAAGGTAAAAAAACCCAAGGTGGTTGGGGAGTTCAGACCCATTAGTCTATGTAATGTGGTCTACAAGATTGCAACCAAAGTGCTATCAAATAGATTTAAACCTCTCATGGATAGTATCATTTATGTTAACCAGAGTGCATTCATCCTGGGCAGAATGATCATAGACAATGCCTTGATTGCCTACAAGTGTTTCTGTGCGATGAAAGGGGGTTTGGGAGGCAAGAAAGGCCAGATCCCACTGAAGCTAGACATGATGAAAGCTTATGATAGGATTAAGTGGTGTTTCTTGAAAAGGGTGATGGAGAAGTTCAGGTTCGGGAATACATGGATTGCACGAGTTCTAGATTGTGTTTCTTCAGTTTCTCACATGTTCTCTGCCAATGGGGAAAGATCTAGTGCCTTCCAGCCGACTCGCGGACTTCGCCAGGGTGACCCTCTTTCTCCCTACCTCTTTATTCTTTGGGTTGATGCTTTCTCCTCTCTCCTTAACCTCGCGGATGATGTAAATACCATTCATGGTATGTGCATTAGTTAAGGGGCTACACAGATCTTACATCTTTTCTTTGCAGACGATAGCATACTTTTTGCTAGAGGGACTAGGAATGAATGCTTCAAGATAGCTGAAATTATCAGCCAGTACGAGCAAGCGTTGGGTCAAAAGGTCAATCTATCCAAGTCTGAAATTGTCTTTAGCAAGAAGTTTCATCGGAGCAAGAGAGATGAGATTAAGTGTCTTTTAGGGGTCAAGGAGGTGGACATGTAGACGACATATTTGGGACTTCCAACGGCTATAGGGAGATCAAAAAAGATGGCATTTGCATATATCAAGGAAAGAGTGGGCAACAAGCTTATGGGTTGGAAGGATAAACTCCTATCCAAACCAGGTAAAGAGGTCCTTATCAAGGCAGTAGTGCATGCTATTCCATCCTACGTGATGAGTGTCTTTCAGCTACCGACGGGATTGATAGAGGAGCTAAGTGCTATGGTGGCAAGGTTCTGGTGAGGCGCCAAAGCGGGAGAGCAGAAAAATTCATGGATGAGTTGGGAAAATTTGTGCAAGGCAAAAAAAGACAGAGACATGGGGTTCAGATACCTATCTATTTTTAACCAGGCCCTTTTAGCACGACGGCTATGGAGGATTTTTACTAAGCCTGAGGCGCTGGTTTCCAAGGTTTTAAAAGGTAAATATTTCCAAAATCACAACTTGTTGGACTCACGGTTGGGTCTTGTACCCAGTTACACTTGGCATAGCCTTTGGGGTGTGAAGGCTCTCTTCATGTAGTGACTCAGATGGAGGATAGGTGACGGACGGGACACTAACATCTGGTTGAATAGGTGGTTGGTGGATTGTGATGAACCTCTTAGCCAGTGAGTAAATGGCCCTTCAGTCGGGCCATTCTAAGTTTGTGATTTGATACAGGGTTCGGTTAAGGAGTGGGATGTTGATATACTTATTGGGGTTTTCCCCTAGGAAGTAGCTGCGAGAGTCAAGGAGATTCCTTTATCGATACGGGATACCCCAGATATGGTATTTTGGTGGCCACAGAAGGGAGGTATATTCTAAGTCCACTCAGTATACTGGTTGGGCAAGTTGGGCAGCTCAGTCTTCAGGGAAAGGCAAGAGCGTGTCCCATATGAGCTTTGGCGTCTAGTATGGGGAAAAAGATGGCCTCCTAAGCTTGCTCACTTCCTATGGTGTCTAGTGACAGGGTGTGTGGCCACAAGAGGCTGCCTTATGGACAGACAGGTCTCCACGGATGGGGTGTGTCCTATATGTGCAGTTCACATGGAAACCATCCAGCATATGCTTTGCCAGTGCCCAGGGACTGCCATTGTTAGGCGCGAGAGCTGGCTTGGGGACTCCAAATTACTAGGGGATTCTGGGAACCTGCAGGAAGACATGTTGGTGCTTTTTGGAAACTATACGGAAGATGAGAGAGATGAAGTAGCTTCTGTTTGGTGGACGATTTGGACGTGTAGAAATAGCAAACTGTTTGAGGATGTAGCACCTTCACCGCAGCCCATTCCTCCCTCATACCGGGCACTAATACATGAGTATAGAAGGGTGCAAATGGTAGCATGCGGGAGCAACCCAGGACTACAGCTGGGTGTTGGGCGGGTAGAGGAATCGTGGAGGTGGGGGAATGAGGGCGCGAACAACAACAGTTTCTTTGTTCATGCGTACGTTGTTGTGTGTGAAGGGGGGAAAAGGGGCCTGGGAGCTGTTGTTAGGGATGGTGTTGGCCGTTTCTTGGGCTCTGTACAACAAGGTATGTTGGCTGGTTGGGACACTGACATTGCGGAAGGCTTGGCAGCTCGGTTGGGTATTGAACGAGCTAAGGAAGTGCTCCAACCGACCTCGAAGGTGGTTCTCATTTCAGACTCTCTCTCCTTGGTGAAAGCACTAAAGCATCCTGGAAAAAGAAGGGATTACTTGTGCCTTATAGCTGAAGATATTCATAGCCAAGCATCTTTTTTTAGCCGCTTCTGTTTCTTTCATGTAAAATGAGACCAAAACTCTCTGGCTCACTTTGTTTGTGATGATGCTCTGGACTCTGGTGGACATACTATTAGACATGGCACGTTGCCTGTTGACTGGTGTGGTGCCACTGAGAATGATGTATTTTTTCCTCCTCGATTAATTCATAAAGGCAGAGTTAAAAAAAAGGATTAATAGAAACACTCAACAATTATGGTTTGTGGATAAACCTTTTAAGGAAACTACTTTATCAATGTAGGTATCAATCCCTTTAGACATATCGGTAAATTCCCAAATCATATCATATATGATGTCTAACAAACCATTTAGATAGTACATTATATATATATATATATATATATATATATATATATATATATATATATATATATATATATATATATATATATATATATATATATATATATATATATATATATATATGAGGATAAGAATATTATATTAATTTATGATCATATCATGACTCATCATGGTATAGTTCCTTCACTCTAACACATCATCATGTTTAGATGGATTTGACTTGTGATATATTATCATAATCCATTCTTTGAAGGTAGTCATGGTATTGATATAAAGTATTTCAACATTAGATCTCATCAAAGTTTCTTAATACTTCCATCAAAGTTATCCATTCTTTGAAGGTAGTCATGGTAGTAATCCATTCTTTGAAGGTAGTCATGGTATTGATATGAGTATCAATCAAATCCTTTATGGTTTATGCCATAACAATCATCATATGATTGGCTCTATGGGCATACCTTGCCAATAGTAACAACAAAGTAGTAGAAACAAAACTATTACAAAGTTACATGATAATTCATATACAATTGTTCCTTGTCATAACATGTTATACTACAAAAACTGGGTATAATTATTACAACTCGAGCCCAAATACAGAGGGAAACTTGGCCATCCCAAGCTATCGCAATCTCCATATCATGTGAGCGATCTTCTCAAGTCAATGCCATCTAGCACTCCTAGACCTAGGTATTTTTTGGAACGAAACCCAGTAAAAAGAAGCAAAAGGTATGTGTTAGAACACTTCAAAGTTTGTGCATAATAAAATCATGTTTAGGTATTGTAGATAAGAAGAGTGTAATAAAGGGTGTTGCTATTCAAAAAGGGGATATTAGAAAATAGGTAACTTTGATACTACAAAACCAAAGATTTGATCATCAAAAGAATGAGGCATATAAATATGGGACCCAAAAGGAATATAAAGAGACTTTCCCTTTCACAATCAACAATATCACAAGATAAAAATTGCATGTAGACAAATTAGACTAAAAATAATTAAAGTAGAGCCAAAACACCATGGATGATCATTCTGAAGTAGGGATGGTAGAATAGTACGTCTGGGCAGAATAACATTCCCCTGTATTGATTAAGCATAGAATAGAGAACCCTCAATGGAAAAAGATGTCGTCTTTACAAAAAACATGATTATGCAAACACATCTATGTTATTTAATTTAGTCTAAAACCACATGTAGCAATAGAAGGCAAAAATTATGTTTATCAATCATATCAATAAGATTACATAACATGACAGGAGGGTTACAAACCCAATATAACAAGAACAAACATATATTCAGCAAATTTGAAAGGATTACCACTTTAAAGTCATAGATTTTCAAATAAGAAGAAGTAATGTCAAGAAATGCCTCATTATGTGAAATTTTATCAAATCCATATAAATGCCTTAATTAAAAGAGATCGCACATACCTGGTTATCATAGATAAGGGTAACTTTATATATAAACCTAAGTCCTCAAACTTGATTATTGATCTCACCCTAGGAACATATTAGGTAGATTAGACAAACTTAACATCTATATACATTCCTAGTATCGATATACATATATTATTAACCTAGTTCTAATTGCTTGATGACATATTAGTGTTTTTAATATTATTAAGTGGACATATGATCCAGTAGATATATGCTCTAGTCCTAATACCCTCCTTTAGTCAGATAAGTCTATTATGTCTAAGTTACACATATGTGTTGGTTATAGTATGTATATCTCCTATTTAGGTCATGATTCACATTCTCTTTACTATGAATTATTCTTATCAATTTAAGAGCCATTCATATAGGGTGTATTCTCTAACTTCAATCTTCTAATATTATGTATTTTCAATTTGGTAACTAAAGTCAAATCAATTTTTTGCAACATATATTGTCTATCAAAAACACCCTCATCTAAGAAATCTAGGTTTTTGTTTCTACATAGGTCCATATATGAAGGAGTGAAAAAGATTGCAATACAACTTACTTCTTAGTTTCCTATATGTATATAAGTATACAACTACTACTAGTTTTAGATAAATAACATTAACATAGTCCAAATAACATGTCATCATGAGTAGGTTTGCAGCAATATAAATTCACAGTAGTTATATTTACAAAATCAGTTTTCTTATATATATATATATCTCATATTCCATAAATGTTATTTTGGTATATCCTGAACTCTCTTTTATAATACATATATATAATATTATAGAAACACTAGATCATTCAGATATTCCATTGGTTAACACCCTCACTATTTGAAATGAATGTATATTTTCTGTCTAGAAATATCAACGACTACATTTTTCATAACATTCATTTACCTTTTCACTAATGTACACATACATATTTTCTTGCATGTTATGATTGATTGACTTATGTTATTCATCTAGAGTATATGTTTAACATTCTGTAGATATACTATTATCAACATTGTTATGCATCTTATGTATTTCCATTTATCTTACAGATTGATTTGTTAAACCATGTAGTACAAGATCATGGTGACTCACCTTTAGGTATGCACACTTGGATTGTCCCCCACGATCATTCTTTGTGATCAAGTCCTGATAGATCTCAATTTTTGCTCTATTATTTCCCATAGATGAATCCATATAGATCATTTCATTAGATTGGTAGTCAATGAAAAATCACCATGTTGAGATGGGTTTGAATCTCATCCATTGACATGTCTTGGTCTGGTCTAAGTTAGCAGCAAGGGAGTTTTTCTTTGAGAAGCTAGTAGAAATGATCTAAGACATCAATGTCAATGAGGGTATTTGAAAGAGAAAAAAATCACTATAATTTTTGTTGAATGTTGAGGATGATATATGTAACATTCCTGACTTGGGTTATGAATAAACCCTAGATGTTTTGTCTAATAAGGTTGAGTATATTCTTAATCTTATCTTGGGAAAAGTAATTAGGGCTCATGAGAAACTTATGTTTCAATTTTGGTCCTGTTTGAACAATATTGAAGCAATGTTTGCTTATTTTGGACTAAAGTGCAAATTACCCCAGTTGAGGGGTCAACTTGCAAATGTTGCATGATAATATGTCCCTCTGATGTTGAGACCCCATGAGAATGAATATGATGTAGTGGTAAGGTTTCTACAAGTCTGGACACCAAGATAGAGCTTGTTGGACAATGTTGTGCATTAAAATCCAGTTTTGGTGTAAAGTGCAATTTACCCAAAACCTAGGGTTCAATATGAAAATTACCACTTCAATAAGGTCCCTAATGTTTCTTGGCATCAGGTAGATCAAATAAAATGAGAGGGGTGCCTCATTTGAATTAAGTTGGAGGAGAGAGAATCTTGACATTAAAATAATCAAGAATAATGCCTAATTGAAACCCTAATTCGATTTAGGGCAAAAATGAATAAAAATAATTGAAGGTCTTTCAACCAAAATGTTTTGGGTTGATTTTGAATAAGGATGGACGTTCGTTTGCCAAGATAAGGAACAAAAGTATCTTAAGTAGGTGAAATTCCACTCACCTTTTTATAAAGAAAAGTAATATCCACTCACATGTGGGATATTATATTATAAGCATTAAGGTGCTTAATTTTCTTTTCTTTAAATTGAGGATAATGAAGGATAATTAAAGGCAAATGAAGATTCCTCGTATCCATGGAGTTGAGGGGGAAGAGGCGGCCATAATTTTTGGATTAATTGGATTTTTACATGGCATTTTCTCTCTCATCAATTTCCTTATAAAAGTGCCACTTCCAAGCCCAAACCAAGGCTTTTTCGGCCCTTTCTTCTTCCTTTGCTTGGTATGAGCTCAAGGGGACTTAGAAGCAACAGGAGGACGAGACCCAACCTGTTGGTAAGCTTCTTGACCCTCGTTCTTCATGATTTCATGATGGAAATCGAAAATAAATTATGGATTCCTTCTTATTTCGATCTCCTCTTCAACCCTAGCCACCTTTTGCAATCAAAAGCTTGAGGACGAGCCTAGGGGGAGTTGCTAGAACTTCATCCACCATTAATGGCGTGAGCTTGGAGCTTTGGAGCTCAATTGGAGGCGGGTTTTATAACTTCAACCCTTAAACATTGCTATTGCATCAATTCTCTATGCTTTGTTGATTGATTTCTTCAATTTGATGCACTCTTGTTTCTTGCTGCAACTTCCATCAAGAACGGTTGCTGTTCTTGGTTGTTCGAAGAAAGGGGATGATGAAATCATCCTAGATTCTTATCCAAAGAAAATTAGCAAGCCAAATGGTTTTGATAGCTATTCCAAATCGTTTTAATTTGATTGGCTATGCGGTTTCAGCAAACCATTTAAGGGCAAACGGTTTGAAACCGTTTGGGAGAAAACGGTTTCAAGACCGTTTGAGATGGTTGACCAAGCGTTGACAGTTTGGGAATCTTGTTCCTAATTATGTATACTAATAACCCTCCAAATTTGAGTGGTTAAATCCAAAGGAATCGTGAGTTGAAGGCCAATCAATTAGGCAAATCAAATTGAATTAAATGCTGATTTTCAACCTGATTAACTGTACCTGTTTGGGAAAACGGTTTCCAAACTGTTTGAGATGGTTGACCAAGCGTTGACCGTTTGGGATTCCTGTTCCTAATGATGTTGGTTAATAACCCTCCAAATTTTAGGGGTTAACTCCAAAGGAATCGTGAGTTGAAGCCTAATCAATTAGGGCAACCTAATTGGATTAAGTGTTGATTTTCAACCTGATTAACTTGACCTTTTTGGGAAAACGGTTTCAAGACCGTTTGGTGGAGTTGACCAAGCGTTGAACGTTTGCTATTCCTGTTCCTAATGATGTTTGTTAATAACCCTCCAAATTTGAGGGGTTAACTCCAAAAGAATCATGAGTTGAAGGCAAATCAATTAGGCAAACCCTAATTGAAAACAGTGCTGAAATTCCAATGAGTTATGTTGAGATTTTGGGTTGATTAGCCCAAACGGTTTCAAGACCGTTTGGGGATCACCCAAACGGTCTCAAGACCGTTTGGGGGTCATCCCAAGACCGTTTCGAGGTCTGGGGTCAAGTATAGTTGATCAATTGAAGGTCCAAAGGTACCAATCATATTATAATTAAGTGCTGAATTGTTGATCAACTCGATAGACCAATCCTTGATGATTTTTCACTAGAATCCAAAGGATGGATGGGCCAAACGGTCTCAAGACCGTTTGGAGCTCATCCAAACGGTCTCAAGACCGTTTGGTGGTCACCCAAGACCGTTTGGAGGTCTAGGGTTGAGTATGGTTAGGTGTTTGAAGGTCTAAAGGTACCAAGCTGATATATAATGCAATGCTGATTTGGTGATCAATTCCATGATCCAAACCTTAATTGGATGGCTTGGATTTGAGTGATATGATGGGAAAACGGTCTCAAGACCGTTTCGAGGTCATCCAAATGACCTCAAGACCATTTCGGGTCAGGTCATACCCAATTTGGGTGATGGTGTTGGTATGTATGCCCTGAGAGCCAATCATGGGATGATTGGTGGGTTACATTAAGATTGATTTGATAAAAATCAAAGGCAAGCTTCCAATTCTTTCTGGTTCAGTCATATGAGATAGTGATAGAACAGATTGAATGTCTAGAGAATGACAGTACTCAATGACGTATGCCTTCAGGTTCAGGACATGAACGATGAGATCATACAGATGCTAAGAGTTTGTACATTCTTGTTATGTCCCTAGTCGGATGTCATTGTGGAAGGTAGATAGACAACAATGACACACAAGACTAGATTGTGGTGTTGGTTGATGACAGAATCTCATTAGTCATGATATAGAGATATCAAACCAAACACATAGGTACTTGTTAGAGAACAAGGTACCAGACAGACCCACCGTGAGTTTGACACATGGAACCATGAGATGGTAGTCACAGTCAGTACTCACAGTGATGGTGGTGAGTGTGATTCTTAGACCTGAAATCACTGCACTCAACACATGTCGTTGGGCACACTTTGACATCATCAAACGCAGTCCTGAAACATGGGTTGTTATAAAGGTGATGATTGGGTGGCTTTGACACATGGGGCTTTTGAGGGGTGAGTGATAGATATGGGATTTGTCCCTCCCGAGGGAGTTTGATATCCATGGCCACTTGATGAGTAGGATTGAGAAAGGCGTGCACGCATGTGTGAATCAGTATATGATACTGATGTCATGCATATCTCTTCCAGTCTACTCTGAGATCAAGGAAGTGAATGAACGTTGACAGGATGACTACTCCATGCCTCGAGTTCATTTGGGATATCAGTGACAAAGGAATTATACATTCACTGTAACACCATTCACGGATTGTAGGATGAAAGTTGTTCTCCAACTTTCTACTTTCACTTGGGTAGCACTGATGTGTGACTAGGCACCGCTCTTTGCTTGTGAAGTCATAAGTGTTATGGACTTTCACTGCCAACGTGAAATGGACCTGCAGGGTCACACACATAGGATTTAACCTGGAAGAGGAGTTTTGTCCACAAAGCAATGTTTAGATTGATGACTAAAGGAGTTTAGTAGTTCAATTAAACACTCAATCAGTCGATAGCTCAATATCGTATGGTTCAAGGTGTTGGACGCAGTGATTGGAGTATCGGATTGATTGAAATCGCATTTGACTGATTTTGCCCAACCTGTGCTCCCAACCGATCGGCTCATGTGATGAACCGGTCGGCTGAGGTTGCTGAACCGGTCGGCTGGAGTGTCTAGGCCGATCGGCTCATGCCCAGGTTGAAACGACCGGTTCAAGAGTTGAACCGATCGGCTCAACTGGTGCAACCGACCAGTTGGGAAAGTCATGTCGGCAAGGATTTTCCTTTTGTTTCAAATTGCCCAATTCGATTGGGAATAATATTGGTATTCGATACCAATTGGGAAAGAAACAAGGAAAGTCTTTTTGAGCCGGATTAGGACCATGAACCGATCGGTTCAGGGCACCAACCGATCGGTTGGAGTGCCCCAAACGATCGGCTCAGGTCCAACCGATCGGCTCAATGGCCGAACCGATCGGTTCAGCAGTGAACCGATCAGTTCAGGTTGCGAGATGGTTGCTTTTGGTGGAAAAATTCTCGAACCCTTCTACTCCTGCATTAGTCCCGCATTGCCCGGGATGGAGAACCCTGTCCCATGACTCTCCTATATATATAGGGGTATTGGGGGCTTCTCAAGATACAACTCAGTGCAACCAGTTGCTCTGCAAGTTGTCGTTCTCTCTAGTTTTGGTAACCGTGAGAGAGCCCGAGCAAGTGCTTCCCGCAAAAGGGAGGTGCAGCAAGGGAAGGACAATTGCAGTTGCAACAGGAGGCAGGAGAGCGTGTTGGCGACTAGTACATCAACCGGAGGGTGTGACTCCTTCCACTTCCTTGTGGGACAAGGAGAGTGGAGTTCCAGGTGGTCCGTGTGGACTACTACAGAGGCGGGAGGACACTACCTCTTAGGAGGACAACTGTCATCCGACAGTCCGGTTCGAGTAGGAGTTGTCAGTTCCGGTGCAACCAGGAGCTGCACAGACACCGTCGAAGTCCGGTGTTGAAGACCGCGCATTGCTCGAGGTATTGTCGCCGAGCAAGCCTTGGGACAAGGTATGATTCCACAAACCATCCTTTCCTATTATATAGACGTTGACGCGTTTCCTCGGTATGGGTTGGGGGAGAATTTTTTTTTGTTTCCGCTGCCTTCTCTGTCTCCCCTAAAACCCAACAGTGGTATCAGAGCCAGGTTAACTGTTCTATATTTTAGGAATATCGATATGATCGATTTTGGTTTGTCGCCTTTATTTATTGCATACGATGCGAATAATATCGGCTTTATGCATGTCCAATCCTAAATCCACAAATCCCTAATTACATATATGATATGTATTATTAATGCACTCGATACACGTCGCCCTTAAACGAGTTTTGTGGTGGATGTGTGTAGCGTGATTATGGCCTATAAACCCCTATCTGTGTGTGGTTGCTTGCATCTCGGTCTGCGCACCGATCTTCCCTCTCTTATTCCTGATGTAACTCGAAATAATTCGAGATTCTTTCCTACCTTTGCTCCCCCCAAATGTAACTCGGGGTTTCTCCTTTTTAAAGCAATGTAATAAATAGGATAGATTTTATTTCCTGTTATGTCAAAGACCGGCGGACATCAAGACAACTGTTCAGACGGTCGGTTCAAGGAGTGAACCGATTGATTGACCTTCCAGATGGTCGGTTCAAGGAGTGAACCGATCAGTTGATGACCGGTTCGAGGAGCGAGACGAGCGGGTGGCGGACATGATGAGATGCACGACGACCAGGCGAACCGATCAATTGGAGGAGCCAACCGATCGGCTGGTGGAACCCAGACGACCGGCTGGAGAGTACAGATCATTCATGTGATGAGTTGATCAACTCGGATGGCAAGGCACAGAGTTCATCTTGTACAGGTTGCATGTGATGTAGACCTAGATGACCGTGATTCCTCTTGGCTCGAGGAATCATATTAGGATGGCCATAATCATCGCTTTTTATCGTTTGTGCATGTTTTCTGTGGGATATAGCATGTATATGATACGTACTATGTATTGTGGTGATTGATATGTATATGTATATAAAACCAAATCCCTCATTAAAATATTAAGTTTTAGATGCCTTCCAAATGCGACACACGTGAAAAGCTTGATCGACCAAGTGTGGGCACGCCCAAGCGTGGTGCACCGTCTATCTCGTGGAAGCGTGAAGGATGAATGTGTGGGTCTGCCCAAGCAGGGTGCATATTCATCGTGTTTTCTTTGGGTTGGACTTAACAAGGTGACCTAGATAGGATCTAGCGCCTTGAGGCATGGATATGATCATTGCAAGGAGTTGTAGATGGCATCTTATCAAGAGTTGCATATGATGCAATTGGCAAAAGTTGCCCACCTGAGAGATCTATGTTGTGGGTGACAGCCCAAGCTGGTCCATGACTTGGAGGATTTCAGGATCTTGCCCACTAGAAGGTTGTACGCTGCAATCTTCCAAATTGATGGTGAGGGCTATCAATTTTAAGTAAAATAGTGGGAGCGATAATTAATTAAAGGCCTAATTATATCGTCAAACTTTCAAATCAATCAAATAAGTCAAAAATTGAGTTTTGGACTAAAATTGCATATTTTCCTTTTGTAGTTCAAATGGCAACAAACAACAACAACTTTTCTTTGCGATTGGTCCTTGACAAGGACAAGCTAAATGGGACAAACTTCCACGACTGGTATCAGACATTGAGAATTGTTCTCACTCAAGAGCGCAAGCTCTATGTCCTGGATACTCCAATTCCAGAGGAACCCGCTCCTAATGCACCAAGGACAGAAAGGGATGCTTACAAGAAGCATTCTGATGATGCCATTGATGCAAAGTGCTTGATGCTATGTTCAATGAACCATGAGTTGCAGAGGCAACATGAGAACATGGGTGTCATAGAGATGATTCTGCATCTCAGGAACATGTATGAAGATTAGGCACGACAAGAGAGGTACAATGTTTCTAGGGCACTGTTCAAGTGCGTCATGACAGAAGGAGATCCAGTTGGTCCTCACACACTCAAGATGATTGGGTATGTGGAGAACCTGCAGAGACTGGGATTTCCACTGAGCCAAGAGTTGGCTACTGACGTGATACTGCAATTGTTGCCAGAATCTTACAGTCAGTTTGTGATGAACTACAACATGAACAACTTTGATAGGCCACTGTCAGAGTTGTTGGGCATGTTGAGGACAGCCGAGTTACAGATGAAGAAGGACAAGCCTAAGTCCGTGATGGTGATCACGAGCAAGAAAGGCAAGTCCAAGCGCAAGGGCAAGGGCAAAGCTAAGAAAGGTTCTGAAGCTAGCCAGGAGTCCAAGCCATCTTCAGCTCTCAAGGCCAAGGGAGGCGTGACCAAGAAAGGAAATTGCCACCATTGTCAAAAGCCAGGACATTGGAAAAGGAATTGTCCTATCTACCTGGAAGAACAAAAGAAGAAGGAGGCGACTGAAGCCTCTACTTGAAGGTGTCATGTAAATAAACTTGTAACACTTTTTGAGATATATGATATCAAGATGTAAAGTGTAAAGCATTCTTACTTGGGGCAAGTGTTGCCTTTATAGATAGGAATACTTTAGTTTATTTTCAAACAATAAGGCATGTAATACAATTATGAACTGTTATTTCATACTTGCCAATAGATAGAAACACTTTATTTTTGCATATTGTATGACAATGATGGCAATTAATAAAGAGATGTTTCAATTTATAAAGATGTGATCTTTGTGGCAATGCCTTATTTATCTTGTGATATTTGATATGCATAAGATAAGATGATACCTAAAAGTTATAGATAACTCAAACAATTTAATTAGCATTAATCATGAGAAATTCATTTCTAGTTTCCATGTGATGGATAAATCTAGACTCTTTTGGTTAGAGAACCAGTAAGAGACATGAATATCTTGGACATGATTAATCAATCTTCACTAATGTAGTGGAAGAGTGATTATCCTATTAGGTATAATACATGTGATGTATTTACATACCTATTGGAATAAATGCTAATACTTCAAATGGTGTTTAGAGAAATACCAATATGAATGTCTTGAAGTGTTCAAGATTATGATAAATGAAGTACAAATTTGGTAAAGTATTAATTCTTGATGAGATCAATGAATGAAATACTTGGACAAAATGTTTGAGATCCTTATGAGTGATTATGATAGTGTATCATAGTGAACTCATGATTAAGGCATGGTGATGTCTGAATCAAGAAGGAATCATACTCTAAGGAGTTAGAGAATGATTATCAAATAACTGAATTCTTCTTAATAAAAGAATACCACACACTAATAAAAGAAATTAAGAATCACAAGGGTTGTGAGTTCTTATATCTTTAACAGATACACCTCAATTATCTATGTGATGAGTTGTTCATGTGATGAGTCAACTATCAAGATGAATATGAGGAACTGAATCTTGAGTTATGGTTTATGAAACCATTACATCCTAAATTACATCCATGTGAACCATAAGGTATGACCTTGATGGTAGCACTCATTGGATTATATCCATAAGTGCAAATGAGTCTTAAGTGTTAAGACACATGGATAACATTTTGAGAAGGATGATGCTTGTTGATTGCAACTTAATGACTAAGACATTTGGCATATGGATACTAAAACCGCATTCCTATGAGGAATAACAACAGGATGTGTACGTGACACAGCCTATAAGGTTTATGAATCCACTAATGCAAATAAAGTCTATAAGTTCCAATGGACTAATCAATGTGATTGATTGAGTACAAGCAACTCAAAATTGGATCTTTACTTTGATGATATAGTCAAAGGGTTTGACTGATATGTCAAAGATAAAGAAGGGATCTGTGATTTAGTGGGAGCGTGTTCACATTCCACATATTGATGTGAAATAGGAATGTTCTAGATTGGAAATCCGAATGTGGAAATTATCTTTAAGGAAGATAGAGATGTTTCCTATGTGATAGGAATAGAGATCTATAGAGATAGTTCTCGAAAATCTCTTGACCTGGAAAGAGAGAGCATACATTGGCAATATGTACTGAAGTGTTCAGTATGCACAGATTCAGTGGGAGAAAACTTGTCCATGTTACATGGAGTTAGTATCCCAAGGCCAAGTGTCCAATTCTTATGAAGAATGGAACACTAAGAATAGATATGGATCTATCATGTATGTAATCATCCCATTATCTTGCATGCATGACATGGCAAGAATAAAATGCATTCATCATCTTATATGTAGGACATGGCAATATGATGTGCTCATCCTGATAACTCGTATGTGGGACATGACGAGTGGATGTCTGTCTGCTTCCAGTAAGGGTTACTGGAATACCATGAGAACTTGATAAGTGCTTGTGAAGTACTAGTTCTATGGAGATAAGGAAGAGTTCAATGTAAAGAGTTACATTGATGCGAACTTCCGAAATGACAGAAAATTAATCGCAAAATATACATAAGATGTATAAAAGAGAATGTTTGTTGATAATTGGAAATGTTCCAATAAAGCCATTGAAAAAGGGAAATGCCGAGTATCTATGTGTTAGTGAACAACAGTGGATACTATATGGATCTGAAAGTTCATGAGATGAACTTATATTCCACTCATTAATGACAAGTCTGGAATCCTTGATCATGCAATGTGGCTAAAGGTTAGCAAATGGAATACAAGATCGCATATTACGGCAACTCCATCTCATACGTGCGACGTACAGCGAAGAGATGAGAGACATGCAATTTGTACAGACTTTGACAAGGTGTTGTCAGTACTCACTATGTTTGCACTAGAGCACAGTAACATGTGGGACATGTTTGAAGATCACTATGAATATGATTCATGGGTGATTGGCTCGCAGTGCAAGTGGGAGTCTGTTGGTATGTATGCCCTGAGAGCCAATCATGGGATGATTGGTGGGATACATTAAGATTGATTTGATAAACATCAAAGGCAAGCTTCCAATTCTTTCTGGTTCAGTCATATGAGATAGTGATAGAACATATTGAATGTCTAGAGAATGACAGTACTCAATGACGTATGCCTTCAGGTTCAGGACCTGAACGATGAGATCATACGGATGCTAAGAGTTTGTACATTCTTGTTATGTCCCTAGTCGGATGTCATTGTGGAAGGTAGATAGACAGAAATGACACACAAGACTAGATTGTGGTGTTGGTTGATGACAGAATCTCATTAGTCATGATATAGAGATATCAAACCAAACACATAGGTACTTGTTAGAGAACAAGGTACCAGACAGACCCACCGTGAGTTTGACACATGGAACCATGAGATGGTAGTCACAGTCAGTACTCACAGTGATGGTGGTGAGTGTGATTCTTAGACCTGAAATCACTGCACTCAACACATGTCGTTGGGCACACTTTGACATCATCAAACACAGTCCTGAAACATGGGTTGTTATAAAGGTGATGATTGGGTGGCTTTGACACATGGGGCTTTTGAGGGGTGAGTGATAGATATGGGATTTTTCCCTCCCGAGGGAGTTTGATATCCATGGCCACTTGATGAGTAGGATTGAGAAAGGCATGCACGCATGTGTGAATCAGTATATGATACTGATGTCATGCATATCTCTTCCAGTCTACTCTGAGATCAAGGAAGTGAATGAACGTTGACAGGATGACTACTCCATGCCTCGAGTTCATTCGGGATATCAGTGACAAAGGAATTATACATTCACTGTAACACCATTCACGGATTGTAGGATGAAAGTTGTTCTCCAACTTTCTACTTTCACTTGGGTAGCACTGATGTGTGACTAGGCACCGCTCTTTGCTTGTGAAGTCATAAGTGTTATGGACTTTCACTACCAACGTGAAATGGACCTGTAGGGTCACACACATAGGATTTAACCTGGAAGAGGAGTTTTGTCCACAAAGCAATGTTTAGATTGATTACTAAAGGAGTTTAGTAGTTCAATTAAACACTCAATCAGTCGATAGCTCAATATCGTATGGTTCAAGGTGTTGGACGCATTGATTGGAGTATCGGATTGATTGAAATCGCATTTGACTGATTTTGCCCAACCTGTGCTCCCAACCGATCGGCTCATGTGATGAACCGGTCAGCTGAGGTTGCTGAACCGGTCGGCTGGAGTGTCCAGGCCGATCGGCTCATGCCCAGGTTGAAACGACCGGTTCAAGAGTTGAACCGATCGGCTCAACTGGTGCAACCGACCAGTTGGGAAAGTCATGTCGGCAAGGATTTTCCTTTCGTTTCAAATTGCCCAATTCGATTGGGAATAATATTGGTATTCGATACCAATTGGGAAAGAAACAAGGCAAGTCTTTTTGAGCCGGATTAGGACCATGAACCGATCGGTTCAGGGCACCAACCGATCGGTTGGAGTGCCCCAAACGATCGGCTCAGGTCCAACCGATCGGCTCAATGGCCGAACCGATCGGTTCAGCAGTGAACCGATCAGTTCAGGTTGCGAGATGGTTGCTTTTGGTGGAAAAATTCTCGAACCCTTCTACTCCTGCATTAGTCCCGCATTGCCCGGGATGGAGAACCCTGTCCCATGACTCTCCTATATATATAGGGGTATTGGGGGCTTCTCAAGATACAGCTCAGTGCAACCAGTTGCTCTGCAAGTTGTCGTTCTCTCTGGTTTTGGTAACCGTGAGAGAGCCTGAGCAAGTGCTTCCCGCAAAAGGGAGGTGCAGCAAGGGAAGGACAACTGCAGTTGCAACAGGAGGCAGGAGAGCGTGTTGGCGACTAGTACGTCAACAGGAGGGTGCGACTCCTTCCACTTCCTTGTGGGACAAGGAGAGTGGAGTTCCAGGTGGTCCGTGTGGACTACTATAGAGGCGGGAGGACACTGCTGCTTAGGAGGACAACTGTCATCCGACAGTCCGGTTCGAGTAGGAGTTGTCAGTCCCGGTGCAACCAGGAGCTGCACAGACACCGTCGAAGTCCGGAGTTGAAGACCGCGCATTGCGCGAGGTATTGTCGCCGAGCAAGCCTCGGGACAAGGTATGATTCCACAAACCATCCTTTCCTATTATATAGATGTTGACGCGTTTCCTCGGTATGGGTTGGGGGAGAAATGTTTTTTGTTTCCGCTGCCTTCTCTGTCTCCCCTAAAACCCAACAGATGGTTCAATGGTTTCAAAGTAACTAGTATTACATTGATTAGTATTGAAGGATCATCGATTTTAAACCCTTATTCAAATGAATCAAACCCTAATTGATGACCAATTGAGGGTTAATTAAGGGTCAAATCAGTTGAAGGTTGACCTATTTAACTCAATTGAAGTATGAGTATAGGTCCAATTGATGATTGGTTCCATGAATTCAATGATTGAAGGAATCAACATTGAAAACCCCAATTCAACTAGATACCTCATGTCATTGAAGTTCCAATTGATCAAACCTTTTTGGAAACCTAATGTAATTAGGTGAGAGATACCCTTAATGGTACTAATCAATAATGCATAACAAATGCATGGATCCGATACATTATTAGTAAACCCTAGTTGAGGGTGTATCCTTATAAACCCTGGTTGAGGGTGTATCATTATGAAACCCTAGTGGAGGGTGTATCATTGTGAACCCTGGTTGAGGGTGTATCCTTGTGAAACCCTAGTTGAGGGTGTATCCTTATAAACCCTGGTTGAGGGTGTATCATTATGAAACCCTAGTGGAGGGTGTATCATTGTGAACCCTGTTTGAGGGTGTATCCTTGTGAAACCCTAGTTGAGGGTGTATCCTTATAAACCCTGGTTGAGGGTGTATCATTATGAAACCCTAGTGGAGGGTGTATCATTGTGAACCCTGGTTGAGGGTGTAACCTTGTGAAACCCTAGTGGAGGGTGTATCATTGTGAACCCTGGTTGAGGGTGTATCCTTATAAACCCTGGTTGAGGGTGTATCATTATGAAACCCTAGTGGAGGGTGTATCATTGTGAACCCTGGTTGAGGGTGTATCCTTGTGAAACCCTAGTTGAGGGTGTATCCTTATAAACCCTGGTTGAGGGTGTATCATTATGAAACCCTAGTGGAGGGTGTATCATTGTGAACCCTGGTTGAGGGTGTAACCTTGTGAAACCCTAGTGGAGGGTGTATCATTGTGAACCCTGGTTGAGGGTGTATCCTTGTGAAACCCTAGTTGAGGGTGTATCCTTATAAACCCTGGTTGAGGGTGTATCATTATGAAACCTTAGTGGAGGGTGTATCATTGTGAACCCTGGTTGAGGGTGTAACCTTGTGAAACCCTGGTGGAGGGTGTATCATTGTGAACCCTGGTTGAGGGTGTATCCTTGTGAAACCCTAGGTGAGGGTGTATCATTGCGATTGTTTATAGGCAACTTTATAATAAAGTTATGCCTTAAACTAAGATAAGTCCATATCATGTGAGATAGCTGGACAATTCTAATGTGTGGCCTATGCATTATATGCTAAGGGTGAGTATTCTGTGATGGAATGTATTAAGAGGGGAAATACCTTAATATAAGATAAAGTTGGTTAACTCAAGAGTGTTTGAATTGATGAGAAATGGGGAACCCTAACCCTAATTTGGGGAAAAGGGAATGATAAGCCCTATTTGATAGTGAACCCTAATTCCTGGTTACGGAATGATGGTGTTACTATTGTATCACATGATGTGATGAATATCTTGTATGACTGTTATCATGCCTAATAACCATGCAGGTATGATGAGATGATGAATATAGCCAAGTTTGGGCTGTGACATTTATATAATAAATGTTGATTGGCTTTTTGTGTGTTGATGTTGTTATTGCTTAATAAAAGTAACAATGTGTACGGATTTTATAAACCATGTGAATAAGTTGTTGCCTAGTGAGAGGTGACAAGATGTGAATGGCCTTATGAACCATGTGAATAAGTTGTTGCCTAGTGAGACGTGACAAGATGTGAATGGCCTTGTGAGCCATGTGAATAAGTTGTTTCCTAGTGAGAGGTGACAAGATATGAATGGCCTTGTGAGCCATGTGTGATGCTTGGGTAACAAGTATCATGTTTCTTTGTAGCATTTGTGTTAATAAGTTATGATAGAGAACTTGGCTGATGTTACATTTCTGTTATATATCTTTAGTTCATTTATGATTATTCATATCTGTTGTATTCATTACAAGTAGATGGATGAACTATGAGTCTACCATGGGTAGATAAAATGCTCTTATTGAAAATGGAGATTTTCTTATTCTGTTCTATGAAGAATAATTCTGCCTAATAATGTAAAAGTAACCCCTGCTCAGTTTAATTTCATAATCTGCTATAACAATGTTTCTGGCGGAGAGTTATATCTCTCGCTGGGGAAATTTACAATTGTCTCGCCCCCGTGGGAAACATTTTTAGGTATGCATGAAAGGCAGAGCAGAAACCCTAGAACAGGGAAAGAGCAGCAGCAATAGCAACAGCAGGGACAACAATAAGATCTCAGGTGGAGATATTGTCTATCTAGTCATATAGATAGTAGTCCTATGTGTCGTCTCTGTACTCTCAGGTCCTTGGAGTTTTTAGTCAGTGTTTTTGATATATCATTCTGAGGTTTTGGCTTGATGCCTCGAAATTTGCATGCTGCCTGCATATATGTTTATAAGGCAGCTGATGATGTAGTCTCTGGAAAAAGATGGTACAGGATATGTACGTTTGAAATAGAATGTATATGATATACAATGGAATTTGTTGGAAAAGATTTCCTATGTGTGGATCTCTTTGCAAAAAGTTTTAGTTTTTAGTGATTTTTGCCAATCCGCTGCTTGATGAACGCTTCCTCATTAGTTAATCATGTTTTCGCGAGACGGTCGTGACAATTTAGTAGTATCAGAGCTCTAGGTTCGCTGAGTCTACAGAGACATAGGACTAAGGTAGTAGAGTCTATTCTGGTGTCATCCAGTGTATCTGAAAGTGCCTTCTGCTCGTATAAGAGAAGAAGAACTTAAAGATGACTGGTTCACATGAGGAGGTTGTTGTAGGAAGAAGTTATGTTGCACTAGGAAAAGGTCTATGGGAGCAGGCAAGAGAGAGATATAGAAATGATGCCTGAAGAAAATCTAGAGATGGAAAATCCTGTGTGTATAATGGTATGAAAAGTGAGGAATACGATAGCAAATAAGGTGCATACTACCTAATCTCAATACTTATATACCCTGGCCAGGTATATGATTATTGAAGATAAGGCAAGTATGAAACTCTTAGATTGTTATCTTTTTTATTACTCTGATCAAGTAGTCATTCTGAAACAATCTAGAGAGTATAATGAAACAAAAAGGAAAAGCTATGTGAACATTCCCAATTAAAAAGGAAAACCTATGTGAACATTCCCAACTAAAAGGAAAAGCTATGTGAACATTCCCAACAAAAAGGAAAAGCTATGTGAACATTCCCAACTAAAAGGAAAAGCTATGTGAACATTCCCAACAAAAAGGAAAAGCTATGTGAACATTCCCAACAAAAAGGAAAAGCTATGTGAACATTCCCAACTAAAAGGAAAAGCTACGTGAACATTCCCAACAAAAAGGAAAAGCTATGTGAACATTCACAACAAAAAGGAAAAGCTATGTGAACATTCCCAACAAAAAGGAAAAGCTATGTGAACATTCCTAACTAAAAGGAAAAGCTATGTGAACATTCCCAACAAAAAGGAAAAGCTATGTGAACATTCCCAACAAAAAGGAAAAGCTATGTGAACATTCCCAACAAAAAGGAAAAGCTATGTGAACATTCCCAACTAATAGGAAAAGCTAGGTGAACATTCCCAATTAAAAAGGAAAAGCTATGTGAACATTCCTAACTAAAAGGAAAAGCTATGTGAACATTCCCAACAAAAAGGAAAAGCTATGTGAACATTCCCAACAAAAAGGAAAAGCTATGTGAACATTCTCAATTACATAGAGTTTTCTAAGTGAATTATCTTTGTTAGATATATATGTCTTTCCTTTTGATAAGTATTCTTGAGTGATTATTGAAGTATGTTCTTTTATGCTTCTTCCTTTCAATGATATGGACATCATATGTTAGGGGTTTATGCTCTGCATAAACATTGATGATGTTGAAATAATGAAAGGAGCTTTGTATGGAATCACAGAGTTCATGATATCTCCATGATATTAAGATGATATGTGGAGACTTGAAGGCATGATTAATGAATAATCTGTCCCTCCTTTTCCTGGGATTTCGAGGATGAAATCCTTGTTAGGGGTTTATAATTTGTAACATCCCTGACCTGGGTTATGAATTAACCCTATATGTTTTGTCTAATAAGGTTGAGTAGATTCTTAATCTTATCTTGGGAAAAGTAATTAGGGCTCATGAGAAACTTATGTTTCAATTTTGGTCCTGTTTGAACAATGTTGAAGCAATGTTTGCTTATTTTGGACTAAAGTGCAAATTACCCCAGTTGAGGGGTCAACTTGCAAATGTTGCATGATAAGATGTCCCTCTGATGTTGAGACCCCATGAGAATGAATATGATGTAGTGGTAAGGTTTCTACAAGTCTAGACACCAAGATAGAGCTTGTTGGACAATGTTGTGCATTAAAATCCAGTTTTGGTGTAAAGTGCAATTTACCCAAAACCTAGGGTTCAATATGCAAATTACCACTTCAATAAGGTCCCTAATGTTTCTTGGAATCATGTAGATCAAATAAAATGAGAGGGGTGCCTCATTTGAATTAAGTTGGAGGAGAGAGAATCTTGACATTAAAATAATCAAGAATAATGCCTAATTGGAACCCTAATTCGATTTAGGGAAAATATGAATAAAAATAATTGAAGGGCTTTCAACCAAAATGTTTTGGGTTGATTTTGAATAAGTATGGACGTTCGTTTGCCAAGATAAGGAACAAAAATATCTTAAGTAGGTGAAATTCCACTCACCTTTTTATAAAGAAAAGTAATATCCACTCACATGTGGGATATTATATTATAAGCATTAAGGTGCTTAATTTTCTTTTCTTTAAATTGAGGATAATGAAGGATAATTAAAGTCAAATGAATATGCCTCGTATCCATGGAGTTGAGGGGGACGAGGCGGCCATAATTTTTGGATTAATTGGATTTTTACATGGCATTTTCTCTCTCATCAATTTCCTTATAAAAATGCCATTTCCAAGCCCAAACCAAGGCTTTTTCGGCCCTTTCGTCTTCCTTTGCTTGGGATGAGCTCAAGGGGACGTAGAAGCAACAGGAGGACGAAACCCAACCTGTTGGTAAGCTTATTGACCCTCGTTCTTCATGATTTCATGGTGGAAATCAAAAATAAATTATGGATTCCTTCTTATTTCGACCTCCTCTTCAACCCTAGACAACGTTTGCAATCAAAAGCTTGAGGACGAGACTAGGGGGAGTTTCTAGAGCTTCATACACCATTAATGGCGTGAGCTTGGAGCTTTGGAGCTCAATTGGAGGCGGGTTTTATAACTTAAACCCTTAAACATTGCTTTTGCATCAATTCTCTATGCTTTGTTGATTGATTTCTTCAATTTGATGCACTCTTGTTTCTTGCTGCAACTTCCATCAAGAACGGTTTCTGTTCTTGGTTGTTCGAAGGAAGGGGATGATGATATCATCCTAGATGCTTATCCAAAGAAAATTAGCAAGCCAAATGGTTTTGATAGCTATTCCAAATCGTTTTAATTTGATTGGCTATGCGGTTTCAGCAAACCGTTTAAGGGCAAACAGTTTGAAACCGTTTGGGAGAAAACGGTTTCAAGACCGTTTGAGATGGTTGACCAAGCGTTGACCGTTTGGGAATCTTGTTCCTAATTATGTATAATAAAAACCCTCCACATTTGAGGGGTTAAATCCAAAGGAATCGTGAGTTGAAGGCCAATCAATTAGGCAAATCAAATTGAATTAAATGCTGATTTTCAACCTGTTTTTGATATATCAGTCTAAGGTTTTGGCTTGATGCCTCGAGATTTGTATGTTGCCTGCATATATGTTTATAAGGCAGCTGATGATGTAGTCTCTGGCAAAAGATGTTACATGATATGTACGTTTGAAATAGAATGTATATGATATACAATGGCATTTGTTGGAAAATATTTCCTATGTGTGGATCTCTTTGCAAAAAGTTTTAATTTTTAGTGATTTTCGCAAATCCGCTTCTTGATGAACGCTTCCACATTAGTTAATCATGTTTTCACGAGACGGTCGTGACAATATCAATGCCAGAGTAGATTGGACTATGGTGGGGACAACATGGGAATCTCTAAGGGAGAGCATTCTTGTGGTTTCTCGATGGCCATGATGCCGTCAACCAACAATGTACAAGGTGTTGCAGTTAGGCTAACAAGGCAACTAGATGATAGGTGAGTGGAAATTCTGATGCCTAGGGTTCACTGATGAGTAATAAAGGACGGGGAAGGAATAGAGAGAGGGAGAAGAGAAAGATATGTCAATATAGATATGGTTGCCACTAATTGTGCAAAGGGGAAGGCACAAAAGCGATCAAATGATTACTTGAAGCTACAATTTTGTTGCGAACTACGTAAGGAAGAAGGAGAAGTGATGGAGGATGAGTAAGGCACCTACAGTCTGGCCGTACAGCGGTGGTGGAACCACATGTGATGGAAGAAGAGGGCACACCAAATGTGGTTGATATCATAGCTAGAAAAATGTACTCATCAGCCCAACACCTTGATGTGTGTGTGAGACAATGACAGGTGGCCAGGGTTTCCATGGACAATGGAAGGTAGAGGGAGGGATGGCAGAAAAAAGGAGGAACTCCTACCAGCTACCATGAAAAATAGTTGTGATTATCGTTTATGGATGGGGATAATGTTAGGTCTGTGTGAGAGAGAGAGAGGTCACATTGGTGTTACATTATACTAAATTAAATGACAAGTAAAGCAAACATAAGTCAATTATTTTTCTAATCTCCTTGATTAAATTGAAGTGGAAGTTATTTCCATATTATCCTGTAATTTTACTAGTAGGCTAATTAAAGTGTAATGAATCCCGATTTAGCATCAATTTCTCTCGATGAATACTTTTTGCATTTTGTTTCGTTTGTATTTTAATCACTCATTTAATGTATTTCATATTCAAACTAATACATAATTTCATATTTAATGAATTTCATGAATCTATTAGACTTAGGTTGATTCTAAACTCATTTATTGATGAATTAATATAATTAACTACCAATAGAAGACTTAATTATTTAATTAATATTTATAATTATATAAAACATTCATTTGCTAAATTATTATATTTTCTTGACTCCAAGTACTCCTATTTATTATAATTTGAGGAATATGGATTTATAATAAAAAGGCATAGGAAAGGAGAATATGAAATCAAATATCTAGATTCAGGTATGTTACAACACTCTGTTCCTTAAAAAAGATTTCATCCCCGAAATCTACCCATTCAAAACATGGTGCACTTGTATGTCTAAAATAAAAAGTTTTAATTTCATTAGAACTTTATCAATTATTATAAATTGATTGCCAGTGTTCATTCACTTCGTTTTCAGTTTCACTCGATTTTATTTATTCCCATGTGTGGCCAAGATGTAATTTCATTACATTTATCATGTCTTACAATGTTTAATTTGATTCTTAGATAACAATGTAACTAGTTGGTTATAAGGATCAAAAGATCACCTTATAATATGTTGAAATATTGAATTATTTACCTCCTTATGTAGTTATTATAAATGAATAGGGTTCACCAATCCAAAAATTGACCTTAATTTGGTAATTATATCTTATTTGTGGTATCATCTTCAATTATCCAAATAATTTGTATGGTATTGTTTTTAAAGTTGTTTGAGTTACCCTACTTTAGGGAGTATGGGTACTTTTGTGATATCCATTGCGGAATTCATCTGAGGCTTACCTATTACACATGTTATTAAAGTCAAACATGACTAAAGTTGCATTAGTCTCCTAAACTACTAAGGTACAAGACTCCACCAAGGCTCCACCCTGTAAAAGGATTAACCTGTCATTCATCTAACCACTTTACGGGGTAGAATGGGGTATATCACCTAAGCTATGTGTATCCAAAACTTCTAACTCCTTTCTCTTGTCTTAGGTCTAAGGTTTTAGGATTGGCTTAACTGGTCAAGGGTTCTTTAGTAAAGATTTTCTCTACTACTCAATTTTTCTTGTGGTGGTAGCTTGGTTCAAAAAACATTCAATGAAATCTGAAAGCTTTTCTTTTGTACATATAGTTGATAATGAAATACGTTTAATAATGAAAACCTTTTGAGGGGAATCCAAGAATGGCTCCAAAATTGATTTGATAACCAAGTCAACCACTTTCCACTATACTACACACCTATTGTATTCTATCATCTCTTCATTTTACGAAAAGAGTTAAATCTTTAGGAAAACTCAAAAGGGCATACCAACATATTCCTAACCTATAACATAAAAGGAAGGAAAATATTTTTTAGAAACACTAACAGCTTCCACTACACCTAAAAGAATAGGAGAATCCTTCCTCACTCTCTTTAAATATAATTATACCACTTCATTTAATGACATTGGAGGATCAAATGATACCCTCATAGGAAGCATTTGGGGTTGATTCATCACTTGATAGTCCTCAATATTAGTGTTTTCACAAGGCCAGGTGAACATATAATCAAATTATCCACCATCTCGTTCGCTAAGTAATTAAATTAGACCATCAATATGGGAGAAGTGAAACTTAAGAATGTTTAGCGAACTAATAGCTCTTATTCATAAATCCTTATTCCTGAGGCAAAAGGGAATAATGAGGATGATATCTAGCCCTTAGATAGTATTTGGTTGTATCTATGGTGAATACTCCATGTTGAAGGCAAGGAACGACTAACAATAATTGTTCTTGTTCAGATTATCACTTAATATCAAGGGAATAATCTATATTTTGTAACTTACTCAGGATTTTGCATTTATCATGCATGCTCAACACCCAGGGTGGGCATATGTGAGACATTCTAGAAACAACAAAGGAAAGCAGTTAAGGTGAGGACTAGGGCAAAGCTTAGATATCACTATTCAATTCAATCTAAAAGTCGTAGTGCCTAGTCTCTCATCGTAGAAAATAGGAATCAAATGTTGTAAGAGGAAATTCCACATGCTGACATATCCAACTCTATAAAGGGTAGGAGTGATAAGGGTTACTAATGACTAACTCTTATCCACATAGGTGGTTCAGAGAGTGTAAGTGACCAAATTAGTCTGGGGTTAAAACACTAGTTGATATTCCATGACTCAGGGATATGCATATCACAACCCTTTATGGGTTCACCTAACTACCTCATTTGAGGAACAAATTAGGATAACTTGAAATAGTCAAGTCATGAAATTTTTAGGCTCTGATACCATATTGTAAAGAGTGGGACCCAAAATGGGATCCACATAAATGTTATAATAGAAAGAGCCATGTAATAACAAGGAATCGAAAACAAAACCCTTTACAAAGTTATATGATAACTCATATACAATTTTTCCACATCATAACAGGTAATACTACAAACAAAATGAGTATAACTAGTAGTACTCAACCCCAGCTATATAGAGAAACTCAGCCATTCTAAGCTATCCTCATGTCCACATCCTTTTAGCGATCTTCCTTGTTGGCTAAATTGGACATAAGCATACCCTTTGTTTTGTTGATGACAAATTTTTCATTCTTGTGGATCTAACATGCTACTTGAGTATTTCAGGGTTCAAGAAAATGAGGAAATCATACTAAGTGGATAGTTGAAGATCAATGTACTTAAATGATTGATATTTTTATGATTGTACTAAATGTAAAAACTTGTACAAGTATATAATGTACAAGTACTTATATATCATATAAATCAAGAGTTAGATCTTCCCTATCCATCTAAAACCTATCTTACACTCACATGAAAACTTTAGGGTTGATAGGTTTTGTATGAGTCAACAATATGACCTCACATACATTACAAATCCTTGCACAAAGTCCTTCTCAGTCGACAATATTTTTTATCCAGATATATCCGTTGTAATAGGTTTAACGAAGAGAGAAACAAACATTTAGCCATCAAAGCCAACTGAATCCATAAAGTCTTTCGGTCAACAATATTGTCGATCGAGAGTCATCTGGTCAACAATATTTTCGACCGAGTAAAGTTCTAGAAACTTCGCATTTAACGAACATTTTAGCCGTTGCAACCCAACTACTTTCTACCTAACAGCTAGTTAAGCACTTAGAACACTCAATACACTCCCTAAGATGTCCCTAAACACCTGCAAACCATTCCTTTAAATAGGAGAGGCCTTAGGACACCAAAACACACAAGCTAGAATTGAGCATCCATTCTAAAGAGTAACAAAGCTGAGAATCACTTGATATCTTCTTCCTTGTGCTCCAAAGTTGTGTCTTATAGATAATATCTCCTAGACACCACATAAAAATGTCCATCATTAGTGGATAGGATGTCTAAACTGTTGTTATAAGAATCAAGGTGATGTACTTCATTGGTTAAGTATTTCTGTCTTCCAATCTATTTCTTTTGTATTGTACTTTGTTCTCCTTAACTACTCCTAGGGCTGGAGGTTGCTTGGAGCTACGTCAAGGAGTTAAAGGCTGCTCCAAGGTGTGCTTGAGGTTACTTCAAGAAGGCTGCTTCAAAGGAGGTTGGAGCTACTTCTACGTGAAGGCTATCTCAAGGTGGTGGAGCTACTTCAAGGAGGTGAAGGTTGCTCCAAGGTTACTTGAGGTTACTTTAAGAAGGATGCTTCAAGGAGGTTGAGGCTACATCAAGGTGAAGGCTACTTCAAGTGGAAGGTGATTGTATTTTTTGTAACATCCTTGTGAGGTAAATAAAATAAATCACTTTCCAAATCCCAATTTGAAACAATTGGCTAGTGGATTGACAACCTTTGATTCAAAGGGTGGAACCACTATAAATCGAAGTGTCTTCCATGTTTCCTACTCCTTCTTTGCCTTATGTTTTGGATTAAATTTTAAAAGTATTAAAAGCTCTATTCACCCCCTCCCCTCGTAGATATTTCAATTGGTATCAAAGAAGGTCTTCAAGAATGGGAGATAACTTGCTTAGCAACCTCAACCTTGAAGGAACTAATGTGACTCAGCCACCACCCTTTGATGGAAGAAACTACACCTATTCAAAAAGAAAGATGCAGTTTTACTTCCAAGGAATCATGTTGGAACTTTGGAGGATGGCGTCTTTACCTTATGCACTTCCTACAACTGAATATGCAACTTGGAATCCTGATATGGTAAATCAAGTTCAATTGAATGCAAAAGCGGTAAGCATCTTATATTGCTCTATTTCTATTAACAAGTTCAATAGGATATCTTCATGTGAAATATCTTATGAAATATGAAATAAACATTCAATTACACATGAAGGTACCACCGAAGTTAAAAATACAAAAATTAACATGCTTAAACAAAAGTTTGAACAATTTAATATGCAACCTAATGAGTCTACTAATGAAATGTATGCAAGTTTTCTTCTATTGTTTACATCTTGAGTTCCATGGGTAAGTATACAAGTGTGGAAGATCATGTGTCTAAGATTCTTAGATCCTTGACTCTAAAGTGCAAGACAAAGGTGACAGTCATTGAAGAAGCAAATGACCTTACCACAATGAGAATGGAGAAACTCATTGGCAATCTAGAGACACATGAGGTGACCCTTGAAGAAGAAGAAAGATTGGAAGCTGAACACAAAAAGGAGAAAAAGAAGGACATTGCATTTAAGGAAGAAACTAAAGCTATCATTCAAGAAAATAATGAAACAAGTGAAGAAGATAGTGAAGAGGAGGTAATTATTGTAAATGGTAAGAAATATAGAAGATTTAAATCTAACAAAATTTTTTGTGTTTCTTCTTCTTCTTCCCTTAGGTGCTTTGAATGAGGCACCACATGACATTTAAAAAATGAGTGTCCTAAAGTCAAGAAGGGAAAGAAATCCTCTCTTAAGAAGAAGGAAAAGGCCTACAAATCAGCTTGGGATGACTGAAGCAAAGATAGAGAGAGTGGAGAAGAATAAGTAGAATGTGTCATGACCAAAGAAGACAAGGTAAGTTGTTTCATTACAAAAAAAATGAAGAAGAAAATGAGGTAAGTCTTCTTGATTTATCTAAAGAAGAGCTAGTCACTAGTATTGAAGAACTACATGATAAATATGTTGGTTGTAAAAGGAAATTAGAGAAGCTTACAAAAACTAATGATGATTTGTATGCTAAATTTAATGTTCTTAGCTTTTAAAAAGAAAGCCTTATGTCTATAAAAGATACTTTGAAACCATCCAATAATGATTACAATATCAAGTTTCTTGCTCTAGAAACCAATAATAATCTTCTTTCTCAAGAAAAGCTTGAATTCCTTGCTAAGATGAATAATTATCAAACTCAACTTGTTCTATGTTCTCATTCAAATTATGATATCATCATTAAAGAAAGATATTATTTGCTTTCAAGTTTAGATCAAGCAAAACAAGATATTTCCAAGAAAATTGATGAAATTACTAAGTTACAAAAACATGTTGATAGTTTAAAGAGTAATAATATTCTTGATAAAATCTTGGAAAACTCTTTTGGATGAAAAGGAAGAAGGGTCTAGACTATGTACCTAAACAGAAATCTTTTCAAAAGACTAGAACTAGAAAAACACAAAAACCCAAATCCAAGATCATGTATGTACCCAAAGACAATCCAGTGTATAACTAAAATGTTAAAAAGAGAAATGAAATTGATTTTATTTGCTGTCAATACTTTTTATGTCTTGGACATTATTCATTTTCATGCAATGACAAACAAAATAAGGACAAGGATCTAGTTTGGGTTCCTAAACCTCCAACATAGAAATGTTGGGCACTTAGTTGAGATTTGACCTAAAATTGATTTTGAAATTCATAATGTCTTATCTCAACTAAAATAAGATTTAAATTTGTATGTTTTAATTTCTTAATTGTGTTATCAAAAAATAATATCATGATTTGTTTACATTAGAAATGTTGAATTTACTGAAAATGTACATAACTTCATCTCAGTCGACAAAGAGCTCGACCAAGATCATTTTTTGTTGAAGAAAAGATCGACTGAAGGTTGTTCAGTCAGAATTATTTTCACTGGTAAATCTAAAGAACTTCATCTCAATCATCAAAGATTTCAACCGCAAGGTCTTCTGGTCGAAGAAATGTTCGACCGAAGGTAGTTCTATCAGAATTGTTTATTAAGAATAAAATTATTTGCTTGTAATTAAATTTGGTGACCCATATCCATACCGAACTCTTCATATTAAATTGTTCTAAATAGTTGAAATTATAGTAATTCTCCTAACCAAATGGACCACTATATGGGACCAAAACTTTCATACTTTTCATGTTTGGATGGTCTATGGAAGTTACTATAAAAAGAAGATGACCGAAAACAAGAATATTTTCTTACACTTGGTGAAAAGGAAAAATTATTGGTCACATGTGAACTAAATTTCAAATGTAAAACTATTGGAATTGGTGATGTTAGGACAAATTTTAAATTTGCTATTTGTCAAAGAACTACATCATAAGTGTTATGACAATGGTTATGATTCATACAAAAACATCAAAATTGTTGGTAAAGGAAATTGTAAACCTCTTAAACCTATGGACACTATTTGCAAGAATAAATTGGTTATAGCATAAAAAGATTGTTCACACAATAAAATTGCTTAGAATAAAATCATCACCTAAATTTTTGTGATAAATATGAAATTTGTGTATTCTAGGAAACAAAAGTAAGACTGTTGGCTAAATGGACATTATTAAAATCCCTCTGTTTTGAAAATAACAAACATTTCATTCTTGTGGATATAATGTGCTACTTGAGTATTTCAGGAACAAGAATTTAAGATGATGAATAGCTAAGTTTGGAAGATCTATATGTTCAAATTGTCTTATTTTTTTCATGACTGTAACAAAATGTAAACTTGTAAAAATATATAATGTACAAGTACCTAGATATCATGTAAATCAAGCGTTTAGATCTTCCCTATCTACTCACAACACTTAGAAAGGTCATCCCCTATGATAGCATCACAATAGAACTTTAATACATACATTTAGTAAAAGTCTAGACACACTAAAATAGGGACTTTCTCGGTCGAACAACTACTTGACCGTTACACACTCGGTCGACAATCTTCTCGACCGAGAATTACCTAAGTCTATTCTTCTAGCTGGTTCTATAGCCGTTAGACTTGGTGGGAAAAAGTAGTTGGGAGTTGAGTTGAACGTTGCAATACACTTACTCCAGACTTACCCTTGGTCGACGATGTTCTCAACCGAGAGACACTCGGTCGACAAACTTCTCAACTGAGAAAAGTTCTGTATGTACTTTTTAGAATTAATTAACTAGTCGTTACAAACGTAATTAGTGGATAACTAACAACCACCTGAGCACTAAGAACCCCCTAGAAAGTGTCTAGAACGTCCCTAAGAACTAGTAGGCCATTCCTATAAATAGGACATGCCTTAGGACACCTAAACTCACTTGAACACACACACATGCAATTGAGAATCAACTCTTGTGAGCAATTGAGCAATCCTTCACTTGCAAATCATTTCTGTAAGCTGAGATTTTGTGTCCTATAGGCTAGCATCTCCTACCCACTACACTTTCATGTTCATACACATTGGATAGGAGATCAAAACGCTTGATATAGGATTCGAGCCTTGTGCTAAAGTGGTAAAGTGTATTTTTCCTTCTTCTGTTTGTGTTCCTTTTATTGCCTGTTTTCTCCTTTGCTACTCTTAGGTTGCAGGATGTGGAAAGGAGGTTGTAGGAGCTTCTTCGGTGGTGAAGGTAGCTCGGTGTGACTTTGGACTACTTCTAGAAGGTCTCAACAGGAAGCTACTTCAAGGAGGAAGGCTACTTCAAGGGGGAGCTTGAAGTTACTTCAAGTGAAGGCTGCTTCAAAGTTGGTCAGATGACTTTGGGGTGAAGGTTGTCCAAAGGGTTGTGAAGGTAGTTGTATCTTATGTAACATCCTTGTGAGTTAATAGAATATAATTGCTTTCAAAATCCCAATTGGAAACAATTGGGTAGTCGACTGACTCCCTTAGTATTTGCTAAGGGTGGAACCACTCTAAACACCTTATATCCTTCTCCAATATTTTGGTGGTTGTTTGTTGAATTAATTTTAAAAATATCATAAAACCATATTCACCTCCCTCTAGTGTTTTTCAATTGGTATCAGAGCAGGATTCAAGGAGCTCTAATCGAGTCTTGAAGTAAATGGGTGATGGGGTACTAAACAACCTCAATTTGGAAGGAACACTTGTAGCTCAACCTCCACCATTTGATGGCACCAACTACACCTATTGGAAGAGGAGGATGCAATTATATTTTCAAGGAATCAGCTGGGATCTTTAGAGAATGGTTTCAAATGCATATGATCTTCCTCAAACTGAATATGCTACATGGGATGCTAATACGGTGAGATTATCCCAATTGAATGCAAAAGCTGTAAGTATTCTTTATTGTTCAATTTCTGTAGGTGAGTTCAATAGAATATCAAATTGTGAAACTTCATATGAAATATGGTATAGACTCTCTATTACTTATGAAGGAACTATTCAAGTAAAGAATTCCAAAATTGGTATGCTTAAACAAAAGTTTGAACAATTTCGTATGGAACCAAATGAGTATATTAGTGAAATGTATGCAAAGTTCTCTTCTATTGTTAATGGTTTGAATGAATTAGGTAAAGCCATTAGTGAAGAGGATCAAGTGTCAAAAATTCTTAGGTCACTTCCTCCCAAGTACAAGCCTAAGGTGACTGCAATTGAAGAAGCCAATGACCTCACTCGACTAAGAATGGACCAACTCATTGGCAACTTAGTAGCACATGAGGAAACCTTGGAGGAGGAAGCAAAATGAGACCGTGAACTTCAACAAGGGAGAAATAAGGATATGGCTCTAAAGTCTACAAAGGTCATAACTCAAGAAAGTGACGAGACAAGTGATGGAGATGTAGGAGAAGAAGCTCTAATTGTAAATGGTAACAAATATAGAAGATTTAAATCTAACAAAGTTGTTGGTTCTTCTTCTTCTTCCCCTACTAGGTGTTTTGAATGTGGAAAGAAGGGACATCTTAAGAATGAATGTCCTAAAGAAAAGAAGGGTAAGAAAAGCTCATTCAAGAAGAAGGGAGAAAAAGCATACAAAGTTGCATGGGATGATCAGTCAAATGATAGTGAGAGTGGAGAGGAGAACGTGGAGTGTCTCATGACCAAAGAAGATGATAGTGATGATTCTCAAGAGGGAAGCCTTTTTATTTGCCAAAAGAAGATCTAATTGCTAGTATTCAAGATACACATGACAAATATCTTGATTGCAAAAAGAAATTGAAGAAAGCTACTAAAACTAATGAGGATTTGTATGCTAAATTAAATAATCTTTCTTTTGAAATGGATAGTATTGTTTATGAAAACTTTACCTTGAAATCATCTTCAAATGATTGTAATATGAAGTTGCTTACTTTAGAAACAAACTATGGTCTTCTTTCTCAAGAAAAGGTTGAATTGGTAGCCAAACTAAATAATTTTCAGACTTAACCTATCATATGTACTCATTTAGACTATGATGCTATTGTTAAAGAAAGAAATGCTTTATCATCTGATCTAGATCAAGAAAATTTAGATATCAAAAAGAAAATGGATGAGGTTGCTAAGTTACAAAAAGAAGTGAGTAGCTTGAGAAATAATGGTATTCTTGATAAGATCCTAAAACATTCTTCTGGTTATAGTGGAAGAAGAGGTTTACGATATGCTCCAAAAGAAAACTCTTATCAACCTAAACCTAGGAGAACTCAAGCATCCAAGACCAAGATCATATTTGTACCCAAGAACAAAACTCAAAATCCTAGAAAGAGAAATGAAATTGACTCCATTTGTTGTCACTATTGCGTGCATCTTGGACATTATTTCTTCTCATGTCCTTACAAGAAAAAGGATGTTGAGTGAGTATGGATTACAAAACCCCAAACTTATCAAATTTAATATGATTAAATTGAGATTTGACCTAAAACCTCATTTGAATATCTTAATGTCTTATCTCAAATAAATAGAATGGTACCTTAGCATATTACAAATATATAAGCTCAAACTGACATAAATAGATTGCTAGAAACAAATAGAAACAACCTCGATCGAAAAATAGTTCGACCGAGACACTTTTCGGTCGAGAAAGTATTCGACCGAGGGAATACCTGTATTAAATCTGAAATCTATTGTATAAACAATAACAATTCCGGTAAAGAAAACGTCGATCGAGACAACTTCGGCCGAGAGATTGTTGACCAAGAAACTTCCTATTTCAATCTGTAAAACAACAACATTATTGGTCGACAAAATTTTTGACCGATACACATTCGGTTGAAGTATTTGTCGACCGAATGAAGTTCTGTTCAGCTTAATATATTCAATCATGTTCAATTTGTTTTTAAATGTACCTAACCATAATGGACCATCACATGGGTACCAAAACCTATATTTTATTGCAGGATTGGGCAGATGATAGTGGATGTTCCAAACACATGACCGGAAACAAGGATGCTTTTCAAACTATTGAAGAAAAGAAAAGCGGAATAGTCACTTTTGGAGACAATGGTAAACCTAAAATTGTTGGAATAAGAAATATTGGTACAAACCTTGAAATTAAGAATGTTTTACTTGTTGATGGTTTGCACCATAACTTGATAAGTGTCATTCAACTATGTGATAGTGGATATGATGTTTTATTTAATAAAAATTGTTGCAAGTTGCTAGTAGAGAACACTAAAAATGTTGTGTATGAAGGAAAAAGAATTGGAAATCTATATATTCTTAGACCTAACTCTATGCAATCTTTAGTTGGAAAATGCTTGGTTGCAAAAGATAATTCTCTACAATTACGGCATAGAAAATTATGTCATGCTAGTTCACATGTCATTAAAAAGTTAGTTAAATATGATCTTGTTCGTTGTTTGTCTAAGCTATCTTTTGATCAATATGAAAATTGTGAACCATGTACTTTGGGTAAACAAACTAAACCTTCTTTTAAACCCAAAAACATGCTTAGCACCATTAGATCACTAGAACTTATTCATATGGATTTATTTGGACCTATAAGGACACAATCTATTGGTAGAAAAAGATATTGCTTTGTTCTTATTGATAATTACAGTAGATATACATGGGTTTATTTTCTTGCAAATAAAGATGATACCATTCAAGTGTTCATACAACTTTGCTCAAAGATTGAAAATCAATTACAAAATAAAATATGCACAATTAGAAGTGATCATGATGGAGAATTTGAGAATCATATATTTGAAGAATTATGCACATCTCAGGGCTACTCTCACAATTTTTCAACTCCACATACTCCACAACAAAATGGCATAGTTGAAAGAAAGAATAGGTATTTACAAGAAATGGATAGGACTATGATGCTAGAACATAATACATCTGAAACATTTTGGGCTGAAGCGGTAAACACAAATTGCTATGTACTAAATAGAATAACCGTACATCCTAATTTGAAGAAAACTCCATATGAACTCATCTATAATAAGAAACCAAGGGTTGATTATTTTCATACACTTGGCTCAACTTGCTATATCTTAAACACAAAGGATAATAGAGACAAATTTGACTCTAAATCACAAAAACCCTTTTTATTGGGATATTCAACTTCTAGCAAAGCATTTAGAATATACAACACCATCTCTAGAAAAGTTGAAGAATCCAATCACATTACTTTTCATGAAGAATTCAAACAAAATGCCCACGATAATGACATAGTTGATATTACTCATCAAATTGAAGATCTTAACATATCAACTAAAGATGATCAAAATGCTGAAAATGATTAATAAATTGAGGCACAACAACCCGTTCCTAGACTAATTGAAGATCATCCTCAAGAACTAATCATTGGAAATCCTAATGATAAAGTAAAAACTCATTCCTCTTTTAGAGATTATGCAAATATGGCATTTGTATCTATAATTGAACCCAAAAAGGTAATTGAAGCTCTAAAAGATGATTATTGGATAATCGCCATGCAAGAAGAATTAAATCAATTTACTGAGAATGATGCATGGGACTTAGTTCCTAAACCTCAAGATAAAACCATTATTGGAACTAAGTGGGTTTTTCATAAAAAATTGAATGAAGACGGAAAAGCAGTGAGAAATAAAGCTAAGCTGGTAGCACAAGGGTAAAATCAACAAGAAGAAATATACTTTGATGAAACTTATGCACCTGTAGCAAGACTTGAAGCCATTAGAATGCTACTAGCTATAGCTACCCACAAAGACATCAAACTATTCCAAATGGATGTAAAAAGTGCATTTCTAAATAGAATAATACAAGAGGAAGTATATGTTGCCCAACCACCTAGTTTTGAAATTCTTGGTAAAGATGATCGTGTATATAAACTTAAGAAAGCGCTTTATGGGTTAAAACAAGCACCTCGAAATTGGTATGAAAGGCTTAAAAATTATCTCTTTGATAATAGTTTTCAATTGGAAATTCAGATTCGACTTTATTTTTGAAAACATATGAATCTGACTTTCTAGTTGTTCATATTTATGTTAATGATATTATCTTTTGTGCATCAAATGAATTCTTATGTAAACAATTTTGTGATATTATGCAAAAACAATTTGAAATGAGTCTCATGGGATAATTGACTTTCTTTCTTGGATTTCAAATAAAGCAAACGCCTACTGGGATTTTTATAAGCCAAGAGAAGTATACAAATGAACTTTTAAAACATTTTGGAATGGTGCATTGCAAACATGCTACCACACCAATGGCCACTTCTACAAAAATTGAGAAAGATGAAAATGGGGAACCCATTGATGATTCTTTGTATAGGGACATGATTGGTAGTTTGCTTTACTTAACCGCTTCTAGACCGGATATCATTTTTCCGTCAGACTTTGTGCTAGATTTCAATCAAATCCCATGCAAACTCATTTTCAAGTTGTCAAAATGATTCTAAGATACTTAGCCGGCTTCAAAACATGGTTTATGGTATCCTAAAAGAAAATCTTTAGATTTGATAGCTTATACCGATGACAACTATGATGGTTGTCAAATTGATCGAAAGAGAACAAGCGGAAGTTGTTTCTTATTAGGATGATCTTTACTATCATGGTTTAGTAAGAAACAAAACACGGTTGCTCGTTCTACCACTGAAGCTGAATATATGGCAGTCGGGTCTTGTTGTGCTCAAGTGCTTTATATGCAACAAGTTTTAAATGATTATGGTTTTACATTTTCATCTACGCCTATCTATTGTGATAATACTAGTGCTATAAACTTGAAACATAATCCTATTTTACATAGCCATGCCAAACATATTGAAATCCATCATCATTTACTAAGGGATCATATTTCCAAAAAACATATATCCCTTCATCATATTAATACACACAGCTAAGAATGGACGATGCCAGGGTGATCTCCTATCTCCCCTCCTCTTTACCTTAGTCATGGAGAGCCTTACGACTCTGATTAAGAATGTGGAGGACCACAACAAGATCAAATCATTCAAGATCAAAGGCACTAAGGTGTTGTCCCACCTCATCTTTGCAGACGACGTGCTCCTATTCTCCACGAGTCATGCTAAAAGACTTGTGGAGTTCAAGAAAGTTATGGTGAACTTTGGGAGGCTCACTGGTTTATACATGAGCAATGTGAAGTCAAGGATTTTTCTCTCTAAATCCTGTGATATGAGAAGGGGAAGGCTAAGAAGTCACTTTGGCATCAGGAGAGGATGTTTTCCCACCAGATAACTTGGCATTCCTCTATCGGGAGGGAGAGGGTTCTCTAGAGATTACAACATGTGCCTTGACAAGATCAGGGGAAAAATTAATAGTTGGGTTGGCCTATGGATCTCTTTAGTGGGCCGACTCATAGTAATCAAGTCGGTCATTCAGAGTATGGTGTAGTTCTGGTGCGATCTATGCACCCTTCCTACTCCGACATTGTTGAGCATCAGACGTCTGGCGTCTTCTTTCTTATGGGGTGGCAAGGGTCATGGTGTTGCTTGGGATACCATTGCCAAACCACGTCATCTCGGAGGTCTAGGGATACAACACATGGGTGAGACCCATAGACAGTCCAATCTTAAAAGGGTTGATCGGTTCCTTAGGCATCCCCTGGATATTTGGGCTTCCTGGATGAGAGAGAGATACAATGGGACACACTGAGGGTCCAATGCCACCACTTTGTATGATTCTTGTGTGTGGAAACATATGAACACGGGGTGGGACGAGGTTATACTTTTGTACAATCGTGATAGTGATGGGATCTGGTACCTTGCGGATCCCCATATGCACCCTTGGAAGATGATGGTAGGCAACCTTATCCCTTGGCATTCGCTTCTTTGGGGTAGGTGCTTCACTCCCAAGTGGAGTACCCTAACCTACAGAGCGATGTTGGGGAAACTACCTACAAGAGACAGAATGGCTCGTTGGGGGCTGAATATGAAGGCCCTAAGCCCGCTTTGTAGAGAGGATGAGGAGTCCCATACCCACCTTTTCTTTGAGTGTAAAGTTTCCTGCTACATGTGGGAACGGTTATGCCTCAAGAATGGATGGGGACACTCCCCACCTATCCTTCTTCAGAAGGCAGTGACTTGGACCATGGAGAAGATGGCTTCCCGGTTTGGTGGTATTTGCCTGACGGGGCTTTGCCACAAGGTTTGGCAGGAGAGGAACAACATAATTCATGGGAAACCTGCCATGGATTACTTACACCTTTTTGATTGTTTACAGAAGGAGATTGCTAGGCTTGTTACAGCCAAACCTCCTCTACATGCTAACCTAACCCCACAGATTAGGCTTTACTGGGATTTTGTAGTGTAACCCATGTGTACATGGTTGGGTTTCTGCTTGTAGCTCCTTTCTATTAGAGCTGCCACTTTTCCTTTTCTTTTCTGAAGTAATATATTACCAATTTCCAAAAAAAAAAGGAAGATTAATTGGATGATATTTTCAAAAAACCACTTCCATGATCAATTTAATAACATAAGAAAGAAATTACTTATCACTCCCTTAGAAGATGTTTTCTTTGACATTTGTGCTCCTTAAAATTAGTTTGTTTCTCTGGTTCTTACATTTTGGCTGTAAATGGACATCTTTTAGCATGTTTTAATGACTATCTTTTTAAGGGGAGCACCAATTAAGGGGGAGTCTTAAAACATGTTTTTCAACAGCTATCTTTTCGAAATGACAAAGAGAGAGAAATAATAATATAAATCTTAAATACTCAGTCAATGAGTTTCACTGAGTTTCACACATACTCACTTGGGCTTTACATCAAATGTTTCTATATTCCCTAAAGATTTGGATTTTATGTTCCATACTTATTTGGGAATAATAAGCACACATTCCATAAACAAGAGACGGTATACACAAGGTAAACTTCAGGTATGAAACTCAATATGCTTTTATGATTATTTGATCTATATTTAGAAATGTTTGTCATCTTCAGAAAGGGGGAGATTGTTGGCTAAATGGACATTATTAAAATCCCTCTATTTTGAAAATAACAAACATTTCATTCTTGTGGATCTAACGTGCTACTTGAGTATTTTAGGAACAAGAATTTAAGATGATGAATAGCTAAGCTTGGAAGATCTATATTCTCAAATTTTCTTATTTTTTTCATGATTGTAACAAAATGTAAACTTGTACAAATATATAATGTACAAGTACTTAGATATCATGTAAATCAAGCTTTTAGATCTTCCCTATCAACTCACAACACTAAGATAGGTCATCCCCTATGATAGCATCACAATAGAACTTTAATACATACATTTAGTAAAAGTCTAGACACACTAAAATAGGGACTTTATCAGTCGAACAACTTCTCGACTGAGACACACTCGGTCGACAATCTTCTCGATCAAGAATCACCTAAGTCAATTCTTCTAGTTGTTTCTATAGCCATTAAACTTGGTGGGAAAAAGTGGTTGGGAGTTGAGTTGAACGTTGCAGTACACTTACTCCATACTTACCCTGGGTCGATGAAGTTCTCGACCAAGAGACACACGGTCGACAAACTTCTCGACAGAGAAAAGTTCTATCTGCACTTTTCAGTCATTACAAACATAATTAGTGGATAACTAACGGCTGGTTGAGCACTAAGAACCCCCTAGAAAGTGTCTAGAACGTCCCTAAGCACTAGTAGGCCATTCCTATAAATAGGACATGCCTTATGACACCTAAACTCACTTGAACACACATACTTGTAATTGAGAATCAACTCTTATGAGCAATTGATCAATCCTTCACTTGCAAATCATTTCCATAAGCTGAGATTCCGTGTCATATAGCCTAGCATCTCCTACCCACTACACTTTCATGTTTATACACATTGGATAGGAGATCAAAATGATTGATATAGGATTCAAGCCTTGTGCTAAGGTGGTAAAGTGTATATTTCCTTCTTCCCTTCTTGTTCCTTTTACTGCTTATTTTCTCCTTTGCTACTCCTAGGTTGGAGGATGCAGAAAGGAGTTTGTAGGAGCTTATTCGGTGGTGAAGGTAGCTCGGAGTGACTTTGGACTACTTCTAGAAGGTCTCAACGGGAAGCTACTTCAAGGAGGAAGGCTATTTCAAGGGGGAGCTTGAAGTTACTTCAAGTGAAGGCTTCTTCAAGTTTTGTGAGATGACTTCGGGGTGAAGCTTGTCCAAAGGGTTGTGAAGGTAGTTGTATCTTATGTAACATCCTTGCAAGGTAATAAAATACAATTTCTTTCAAAATCCCGATTGGAAACAATTGGGTAGTGGACTGACTCCCTTAGTATTTTCTAAGGGTGGAACCATTCTAAACGCCTTGTCTCCTTCTCCAATATTTTGGTGGTTGTTTGTTGAATTAATTTTGAAAATATCATAACAACCTATTCACCCCCCCCCCCCCCTCTAGTGTTTTTCAAAGACCTCTTTTCAACTCATTTACATAAATTCATTTTATCCTATGTGAATTTTATATTAACAAAATATGTTGTCTTCTCTTCAACAAAAGATGATAGAGACAAATTCGATCTTAAGACACAAAAATGTTTTATCCTGAAATATTCAACATCTAGCAAAGAATCTAGGATTTATGAGTCTACATCTAAGAGATTTTTAGAATAAATGATGATAATACACAATAAGACTTATTCATATCCTAAAATAGTTGACCATTTGACAATTCATATAGTATATAAGATTCAGTTCCTAGATCTAAAGGAAAAACACTTATGGTCATGATGAAATAAACTAAATAAAGATCATATGTAATGAGAAAAACTAGTATTGGATGTGACATATGCATTTTTGGATAGACTTTATGCCATTCATATGTTATTTATCTCTATCCACTCATAAGGACATTTAATGCTTCAAATGAATGTCAAAATTGTTTTCTTGATAGCATCATAAAAAGAAGAAATCTATTTTGCTTAACCCTTGACTTGAAACAAGATTGAATATGCATACAAAAGAAAGATGATTGGTCACTTATGCTAATATAGATGAAAATGTTATATCTTGGACAATTCTAGAGAAGCTACAGATTCTACAGAACTTCCTCTCAGCTGACAAGGTGTTTGACCAAGGAGCTCCCCGATCGAAGTCATGGCTGATTGAAAATAAGCCTGACAAAAATGCTTATTTGTAAATCATAACATTTGATTGCACACAACATTAGCATATTAAATCAATAATTTTCTCATGAAGTTAAATATTTAGAATGAGAGAAATTTCTAAATCAAAATAGTGCAAGAAACAAGATTTCTTAAAGATCATAAAAATTGACTTATAGACTTACTTAATCAATTGTTTAATTCTGGTTATGATTCGAAATACTCCAATATTTTTTGATCTCACTTTTGTTATAAGATTAAGGGGGGTCTCACAAAATTCATGGATATAATGTGGATATGTTTTTAATCTTACTCTTAATTGGATTCTATATAGGAATATGGGCTTAACATCCCTTATAATTTGTTATAGATACATTTATTGATCCCACCATATGCTGAAAGGAATCTCATATCTTTCAGGACATAACATCCCTTGCAAATGATTGAAAATTTAATATTGGTTTTTGAATCATGGATAAATTTGAAATTCTTTTTAAAGTAAATAATTAAGGTGGAATAATCAACTAAGGGGGAGTAATCAACTAAGGGGGAGTCTTATTGATTTACACATATGGTTATCTTGTTTAAATGATAGTGAGGGAGAAATAAAACATTTAACACATAATGTAAAAACATTTAACATGAACATGAGTTCCATGATCTCTTGGCTTGACATTAATAGGCGCTAAATTTCCTTAAGATATGGATATCATGTTCCATATCTCTTTAAGTATATTAGAACACATTTTATGAGAACAAGAGAATATATTCATCTTAGGTATATCACATGTATGAAACTCATCTCATTTCAATGGTTTTACTTATATTTTAGGAATGTTTGTCATCTTCAAAAAGGGGGAGATTGTTGGCTAAATTGGAAAGTAACATACCCTTTGATTTGATGATGATAAACATTTCATTCTTGTGTATCTAATGTGCTACTTGAGTATTTCAGGGTTCAAGAAAATGAGGAAATCATACTAAGTGGATAGTTTAAGATCAATGCACTTAAATGTTTAATATTTTCATGATTGTACTCAATATAAAAAATTGTACAAGTGTATAATGTACAAGTACTTAGATATCATGTAAATCAAGAATTAGATCTTCCCTATCCACCTAAAACCCTATCTTACACTCACATGAAGACTTTAGGGTTGATAGGTTTAATATGAGTCTTCACATAGGACCTCACATACATTCCAAATACTTGCAAAAAGTCCTTCTCGGTTGATAATATTTTCGACCAAGATATAGTTGTTGTAATAGGTTTAAAAAAGAGAGAAACATAAATATAGCCATTAGAGCCAGCTAAACCCAGACAATCATCCGGTAGAAAATATTGTGGACTGAGAAAGTTCTAGAAACTTTACATTTAATGAACATTTTAGTTGTTGCAACCCTAATGGAAAGTTAAGCACTAAGAACACTCTAGACACTCCCTGAAACGTCCCTAAACACTTGCAACCCATTTATATAAATAGGAGAGGACTTAGTACACCAAAACACACAAGATACACTTGAGCATCCATTCTAGAGAGCAATAAAGTTGAGAATCACTTGCTATCTTCTTCCTTGTGCATCAAAGTTGTTGTCACGGAACCAGAATCCAAGTCCCATGAACCAAATGTATACGAAAGGCAACATGCAGAAGCGTAAAGCTTAGCACACATGAACAGATAACAAGATAAAGGAACCAACACAATCTCAACATTCAACAAGTATAAATTATACAAAATGCATTATATTCATGAATTTAGTTACATATTTTTAGAGTCAAGGTACAAGTCATTCATGTGCACTAAATTTGGATCTTACAGAAAGTATACCTAGCATATCTCACCGAGCCCATCAACCTTCTATCCATCTTTGAACCTAAAAACAAAATACGAGAAACGGATCAACACACAAGGTGTTGAGTTTGGGGCAGAAAGATACATATATGTATAAGCTTTGCATAATTTGAAAAAAATTTCAAGACTAAATGAACAAGAATAAACATTTTAACTATTTAACAAAATGAAAAACCATGTTTTATGTCATTTCACTCCATTATATCAACAATATCCAACATGTTTAAGGCCTTTGACCATCTTCCCATCGAAAGGGTCTGTAAGGGTTGCAAGATTAGCTAACCCTTTTATTAAAGAGGGACCTCAAGGCCATAGCCAAGAGCTAACCCTTTATCAACAATATTATAATGGAGTTCAATATATATATATTTATTTATATATATATGTTCAAGTTATAAAACCGACGAGCCAAACATCTAGTAAGACATAGCAATACTACATGGCAATATCTGAGCAAATAAACAAACAACCATACAGTACGTGTCTTTTCAAGCAAGAAAGCGATATTCATATAACCAGATAAGGCCCATACCTGATTCAAAGATTCTTAACTTAACACGTCCATTACCATCTAGATCATAAGCCAACCTGATTAACAACAAGATTACATATATGCATTAGATTCTCATCATTAACCCTAATTAGATGCATTTCAGGGGTTTGGCCAAGATGGGTTCCAAGTTGCTTATTGGTTCATTATATAATTTTGTACTGATCTAAGAGGTCATCATGATGGTGTGGTTCAATTTTCATTCCATTATGATGTTCCATGCGCTTTCTATAATCATATCAAGGTTTAAGGCATTTATATACATTCTAGGGTCAAAAAACTCACAATAGATTACCCTAGATCATGATTCATCAAGTCAAGAGGTCCAGACCTAAATATGATTTAGATCAACAAAATTAAGTCATCAAGAACACATAACAAGATTAGGTGGGTGTCCATTAGAAGAAAGATTAGCAATCTAGGGCAACGTTCAACATTTACAACCACACTAGGCACATATGTACAAAGAGTCATTTGTGAGAAATAGGGATAGTAGTACCTTCATTAGGGCTACAAAGACATTATTGTTACTGATTTAAGGATCAGGGATAGATTGAGTAGCCAAGATCCGCATCATGATCATACATCACCTGTATTCCAAATGATTAACATATGCATCTTTTGGGAAAGTAGGGAACAAATGATAAAATTAGACCCTAAAACCTAATCTATTGTGTAGATCTTTTCGAAAGGATCAATTTGGTATATAATTTTGTATATTTGGGCCAAGGGAATTGAGAGTTATCATTTCTCTAAAATTTCCATTTAAACTATATGGATTCACAAAGGGGTTACCTTGAATTCATTGAATGACCTAGGCCATTGGCCCGAGATCCAATGCATGCACCCCAGGCTACAGTGGTGCTAGAGGCCCACATGCATTCACCGTTGATAGAGGGACCATCGTAGTCCTCTACTGGATTGTGTGGCTGGAGGCAGATCTATCTAGGTCGTCATTGGCTAGGCCATAGATCTGAGGGTTTGCAGTTGTCGTGCCCACCCGCACACCCACTCGTGTCGTTCTCCCTATTTTCAATAGAGGAGGAACATGAGAGGATTTTTAGTGCACCTACCCACTGGAGGAGAGGGGGGAGGAGAACTGTCGCAGATTAGGGCAGCCTCTTGGGACGTTGTGGATGAGCAGCCATGGTGCAATGGAGTCACGAAGAGCTCATATCCTCACCTTCCCTTGGCAGTGGCGGAAAACTCCAGGTTAGAGAAGGGGGGTTGGGTAAAGTAGAATGGATACTGTATGGCCAAGCAGGTGGAGGTGACACCTAGGGTCGATGGTGCCATGAAGGTGCAAGTAGAAGTCGTTCAATGGTTGTGGCAACATTCTGGGTAGGACATCTGGCCGTGAAGAAGTGAGGGGAGAGGGATGAGGAGTGAAGATGAAGGAGGATGGAAAGAAGCATGGCCATAGAAGAGGCTTCTTATAAGGGGAGTAAGAGGCTAGGGTTTACGTGTGGGGAATGTAGAGGGTTCCCTTGATCAGCCGCCTTCAACTCTTAGTTTGGAAGGGACGAAGGAGGGAAGTTACTTCCCTTTATTACTTTCCTGAAGCGGAAAGGGAAGGGGGATCAAGCAGATGGGCCCCAAAATAAAACGGGCCAGAAGTTTCCAAAATCGGCCCAAAGTAACATAAAACACACCAAGAAAAAGGCTAAAACATAAAATCTTCAAAACATCATACCTAGAGTTTCATAGGTCTGAAAGATGCCATTTTTGTGTCATTGGACTCGAATTTAAATCCTCTATAACATATTACATAGTGGAGAGCAAGAGGATCATAGTGATGAGGTTCAAAAATGGATTCAAGGGGATGATTTATAAACTATAATACTAAGCTCGAAGTGTTGATTGATGTCACATATTGCAAAATTGAGCATTACATAATCAAATTGGAGTGTCACAACACTCAAACTATAAATCTAGCATCCAAACTATATAATTGATCATCATAGAGTGAGAGGGGGAGTATAATCAAAGGGTCAGAAAATTAGGGTTGTCAAATCCTTCCCTCCTTACATGAAATTTTGTCCTCGAAATTTGTCCAAGATCATACTTAAGAGTCAAGTCAAAAATGTCAGGTCTAGGTATTGAACCATGGTTATCATGACATTTTCTATAGTGGGATGCACACTTAGGTTATCATCAACAAGGGCATACCCATATCGATTATATACCTATAACTTAGTGTTTAGTCATATCATGACATCATCATGATATTAGGGTTTTCCCATCCTTTAGTATCCATACATAGGGATTTTGTTCTTTTTTTTCATACGAGACCAAGGTGTATTATAAAATCTATGTTATCAATTCTAAAACAAACATGTTCAGGGTTATGAATTTCAAACGAGACTATCATCGAGTGTGTATCTCATCTTTATTCTAGATTTCATGCATTTTTTTTCCAAAATTTCTGCCGACTCTAAACAATTACGTTCATTATTGTTCCTTTCAAATCTAAAATTAAACAATTTATTCATCTTATTCTAGTTATGACTCTAAGAGTATCGTCATATCGAGTTGATCGTTTTTTCACTTGAGTATGAGAGTAGGCATGTTACCCCCGATTCTTCAAGATAAGATTTCATGATATCATCATATTAATTTCATGATTTGAAAGCTACATATTTTATGTATAGTATAATTTCATATTAGGTATAGCTTATGAGAGTGGCTTATCGTGCATATTCAAGTTTTTAAACATAAGTGATATATTTCATGTATCAAGCATCATTCCACGAACAACATTATCATCAACATCAAGATTTTCAAATTCTCTCACTTATATCTAGAAAGAGATCCACAAGCCCGAGCCACTCAAGATAAGACATATGTGTCCAATAAGACTTACTAACCAAAACCTTCTACCTATAACAAAAATATCTACCCATCTTTCAAGAAACAAGGATAACCACTAGATTCCTTTATATACAACTACTAACCTGAGTATGAGGCTCGTCATGGACATTACACATTGTATACATCATCTTAGGGTCTTGGGACATCTCCCTCACCTATATAGCAAGCATCAAACTTTCAATTTCCTCTTTCTCTAGGGTTAGATATTTTCATAGGACATCTAGGGTTCAACATTTTCAAGGAAACCACACACTAGGTCACTCAACTCATATACTTAGAAGTATTCTAGTTAGGGACTCATAATCAAGTATATCATCATTATTTTTCAACATTTCAAATATTTTGGAGTTTAGGTACTCTAACCTTCTCCCGAGGCGGGTCAACTCATATCAAAAGGTCACCCTATTCATTTGTCCCATGCCAGAGGTCCTCCTTTGTAAAGAGATTGAGGCCCATGTTGGTCTTAAACTATATGTCACATATCATATCTCAACACGCACAAGACTAGGTACAAGAAAACATGCCAACCCACTAGCTATGTTTAGCACATCAACCAAGTCATGTGTATCAACAAGGTGCTAGGTCAAGCTAGGGTTGCATGGTCAAACTCATTTCATATCATCAAACTACTTGACCCTCTCAGGGACTAACTTGGGTCTTATCAACATCAACATCAACATCAACATCAACATCAACATCAACATCAACATCAACATCAACATCAACATCAACATCAACATTGAGATCGACATTAACATCATTATCTTTATCATCATCATCACCATCTTTCATGCCTCTAGACAACTCTAGATACTACAACTATCATCTAAACTCTAGACTTGGTGTTACATCTCTTTCTCTTAGGTTACATAGATAGTCATTGCCTTTCTGGGTGTGGTAACATTTTTCATAGGTACATATACTAGTACTTAAAATAGATTTTCTCCAACGTTGAAACATTCGATGAAAACCACCATACTCCATTCGAATAAAACTAAAACCCAAATGAGTTACACACTCATTAGGCAGTCTAGTATCATCATACCTAGAGAACTAGCAAGAACATGGTGCAGACTTGTGTAGACATCCTTAGCACATGTCGTGAATCATGTCTAGGGAGGTCATTTACATGTCTACACATAGTTCTAGAACATCTAGGTTCTAACCTAGAGGATAAGTCAACCTAGTCCACAAAGGACATCTTATTAAGTTTTCTAGGGTTGAGATCTAAGGTGAGTTTAGTTTGTGTTTTATGTGAGCAATGATTGGTGTAGTTATTGTTCATGCTCTGATACCATATGTCATAGAACTGGAATCCCAGTCCCATGAACCAAACGTATACCAAGGGAAACATGCGGAAGAGTAAAGCTTAGCACACATGAACATATAACAAGATAAAGGCACCAACACATTCTCAACATTCAACAAGTATAAATTATACAAAATGCATTATATTCATGAATTTAGTTACATATTTCCATAGTAAAGGTACAAGTCATTCATGTGCACTAAATCTGGATCTTACAACAAGTACACCTAGCATAGCTCATCGATCCCATCAACCTTCTAGCCATCTCTGAACCTAAAAACAAAATACGAGAAATGGGTCAACACATGAGGTGTTGAGTATGGGGTAGAAAGATACATATATGCATAAGCTTTGCATCATTTGGAAAGATTTCAAGACTAAACGAACAAGAATAAACATGTTAACTATTTAACAAAATGCAAAACCATGTTTTATGTCATTTCACTCCATTATATAAACAATATCCAACATGTTTAAGGCCTTTGACCATCTTCCTATTGAAAGGGTCCGTAATGGTTACAAGATTAGCTAACCCTTTTATACAAGAGGAACCTCAAGGCCATAGCCAAGAGCTAACCCTTTATCAACAATATTATAATGGAGTTCAATATATATATATATATATATATATATATATATATATATATATATATATATATATATATATATATATATATATATTGTTTTTAAGTTATAAAACCGACGAGGCAAACATCGAGTAAGACATAGCAATAATACATGGCAATATTTGAGCAAATAATCAAACAAACATACAATACATGTCTTTTCAAGCAAGAAAGTGATATTCATATAACTAGATAAGGCTCATACCTGATTCAGAGATTCTTAACTTAACACGTCCATTACCATCTAGATCATAAGCCAACCTGATTAACAACAAGATTACATATAAGCATTAGATTCTCATCATTAACCCTAATTAAATGCATTTCAGGGTTTCGGCTAAGATGGGTTCCAAGTTGCTTATTGGTTCATTATATAATCTTGTACTGATCTAGAGGTCATCATGATGGTGTGGTTCAAGTTTCATGTCATTATGACGAACCATGCACTTTCATGTGGGAGAGGGATGAGGAGAGAAGATGAAGGAGGATGGAAAGAAGCATGGCCATAGCAGAGGCTTCTTATAATGGGAGTAAGAGGCTAGGGTTTACGTGTGGGGAATGTAGAGGGCCCCCTTCATCATCCACCTTCAACTCTTGGTTTGGAAGGGACAAAGGAGGGTAGTTACTTCCCTTCATTACTTTCCTAAAGTAGAAAGGGAAGGGGGATCAAGAGGATGGGTCCCAAAAAAAAACATGCCTGAAGTGTCCAAAATCGGCCCAAAGTAACATAAAATACGCCAAGAAAAAGGCTAAAACATAAAATCTTCAAGACATCATACCTAGAGTTTCATAGGTCCGAAAGATGCAATTTTTGTGTCGTTGGACTCGAATTTGAATCCTCTATAACCTATTACATAGTGGAGAGCAAGAGGATCATAGTGATGAGGTCCAAAAATGGATTCAAGGGGATGATGTATAAACTATAATACTAAGCTTGAAGTGTTGATTGATGTCAAATATTGTGAAATTGAGAATTACATAATCAAATTGGAGTGTCACAACACTCAAACTATGAATCTGACATCCAAACTATATAATTTATCATCATAGAGTGAGAGGGGGAGTATAATCAAAGGGTGAGAAAATTAGGGTTGTCACAATTGTGTCCTATATAGCTACTATCTCCTAGCCACCACATAACATTGTCCATATTAAGTGGATAGGAGGTCTAAACTCAAGAACTGGAATCAAGGTGTTACGACCCCACCTTCCGGTAACCCCAAATTAAGGGAGACCGAGAGGTCGAAGCCGCACACATAATTTCCGGATCAAAGGTTCGACAATTAACCAAGAACAATTATTAAATTTTAACAGACTAAACTGGAAAGTTGTAAGAAAATAAACTTTTGCATACCTTTTTGAAAACTTGGATCTCTAAACCTCTATCCACACTAGAACTAATCGAACTATTACCTCCTTGTTCTTTAACTCGTGAATTCACAATATGTCACTTTTCTATTTGTCCTTTCGGGATTTTGTACCTAAATCACCGACAAACAAAACAACAGTCAACCGAAGCTGGTATGTGGGGGAAACAATAATCGTGAAACTATGATAATAGTGTATTGCAGCCAATTTACCATTTAACAAACAATTTTATGTTTTAAATATAACTGCGTGATCCATGCATTCACTATCATTTGTGTTGTTCCTGCAGTGGACTTGGATGTTACTTTCCATATAGTAGATCCCCATTAAACCCCTCATGGTCCCACCTATAGGTGAACCAGTTTCTAGGGTTGAGTCACATGGCACTACCTGTAAGTAGCCCACTCCTTAACTCATGGCATGCTAAAGGGTCTCATGGAACTACACTTGGTAGCCCAATTTCTGACCGATGATAACCTAGACCTTACTCTAGGTTACCCTTTTTAGCCTTTACAAGCCACAGAGGTGGATTCGGATCTAAGGCTATTATATATATATATATATATATATATATATATATATATATATATATATATATATATATAATGTGTGTGTGTGTATATATATATTCATGGTGATAATCATAGTCACTTTATAGTTGCATGAAATAAAAGGCATCCAATAGTTATTTTCAAGCAACCGATAAAAAACGTTCGGAAATCGCCATGAAACTAAAGTGATTATTCATAAGCATAACCACATACATGTTCAGTAGATTTCTCAAGCTAATATCCATTCCAACCAAGAAAGAAATCCAAGCAAGTAATTCAACCACATAATCAAGAATCCTGAAAAATAGATGTACTCTATTTACTACACACTTTATCAAGATTCTTTCTATTCAACTTGAAATCACTTCCTAAGGTTTCCGTATCCATTTTAGGGTTTCGTTTTGCAATTAGGGTTTCACTTCATTTACTATTTTAAACCTTATTTCTATACAATTACTTACAAACCCTAATTTCAGATTAAAGGCACACTTAAACATTAATTAAGCCCATTATGCCTCTTTTGTATTAAAACTACCATTTTTATCCTTTTAATCCATGACAAGATCATTATGCTCATCAATTCAATGTTCATTATGGTCTATTTCACATATGAACTCAATTTTCCATTAATACTACCCTTTATTCATGAGAAAATCCTAATTACTACATTTAGGGTTTTTATCCATAATTAGGAACTATAATGCTCGAAATAGATTAGAATCATCATATCTCAGCTTTGTACATGAATTTGACCAATAATTAAGGATCATAATTACCACAGTTAGGGTTCAAGGTTCATTAAATCATATGGAACCCTAAATTAAACAAATTATGCATGAAGATCATCCTTTTAGATCTAATATGCCCTTTTTATTAACAACAGGTTAATATCTATTTTAAACACTCACATAACCCCTTTCTAATTCATTAATCATCAAAGGTTAGGGTTTTTCATTTATTAAACTATTAAAGATAGCATCTTGATATATTTCTTGAATCAAAAGTGGAATTAGGTTTCAACAATAATTTCTTTGTGTTCCTCTCATTCTGAGGATCAGTTTTCATATATTACTTGTCCTAATTAGAGTTGCCAATATTTAATTATGAAGTTAGCAATATTTAACTTACTTGGGCCAATCCGAGGCCGCCATGTGTCCCCCTTCCCATGCAATGTGCCTTGCGTGTTTGGAAACATAACTGAATGTTGAAATTGCCCCCGTGTAAGTGAGCAACGCTTCAGCCCGCAGAGGGAAAAATGGTCCAACGGTTCAAGTCTTCTTCTTCCCCACGCGCTAACCCTTGCTTCTGCCGCAACAGTGGCTGGGAGTGAATTCTCTCCCTACTACGGACCTGAAGGACACCGGCGATGCTTCTCTTCACCTCCGCCATCCCTGGCCGCACCTGTGGGGCCCCAAACTATGGCTGAGGTGGGCTGGGGTCAGGCTGCGGTTGCTCCCCCATCGCTGATCTTGCAGTCTGTGCAGCAGGTGGCAGGAGTGAAAGCGAGGACTAGGGGATGATGGTAGAGCCTCTCCTGATCGTTGGTGAAACTGTGCACCTCTCTCGCACCCCAGCACAGTGCTTGGATGCCCCCAAGATAGCTCCACCCTCTCTTCTAGGGTTTCGAACAAAAGAAGCAAGAAGGAGATGAGGTAGAGAGAAGAAGACATGAGTTTTCTCTTTAAACTTGAACCAGGGGGTTTGCCCCTTTCTATATATAGAGGGATATCCACGCCCTAGAACGGTTGCCCACAAAACAATCAAGGCTTTTCCTAATCAGAAAGGGTTTTTCCTTAATTACGATGTAACCTTCTCTCTCTTCATATACTTCTAATATAACCATATTATTTGGGTATTCAGAAATTCGAAAACCTTTTTCCTTATTCTCTTTATTCTTAGCTTTTAATCCATTAGCCACTAAGTTAAGTTTTCCTTTTAATAGAAAATACCACTTCTTTAACAAAACCATGAAATTCATTAATTATACATCATATTATTCTCTTATGTTCTATTATTGGTATTTTTTCTCTCTTGCTTTTTATTGGGATTCCTTGGATCCCAAGACACTCTATTATTTCGAAATTCCTTTTCAAGGATACTTATTATCCTTATAGATGCATATATATGCATTATTTCTCATTATCTTGTTTATTTCTTATTAAAATATCTCTTTTTGAGGATTTCTCTTTATTTCTCTTTTATTTTCCTCATTGGTATTCCTTTTATCATTAGGAATCCTTAGGATACGAAATTCCACCAAGGACAACTTAATTATACCTCTTTTCTCTTATTTTCCACATTTTATCATTGTTTTCAATTTCTTTCTTAATAAAGAAATAATTAATTGATCTTTTCTTTTCTTATTGCACTTTCTATGAAACTTTGGACTCCATGGAACCCAAGGAACCCAAGAGGCACGAAATCCCTCTTTGAATTTGCCTTCTAGAGGTTTCCATCTCATTCTTTTCTCAAAAACTCAATTATTCATTGACTAATTGAATTTTCTTGTTATTTAGGCCCAATAGCCAATAAAGCCGACAACACAATCACCAAGGCTATTGTAAACAAAATCCATTTATTCAAAACAAATCATATCTTTATTTGTTCAAAAATGGTTAATATGAGAAATTACATTTCTCAGCAAATGAACCCAAAAATTGGGGTTGTAACATCCTTCCCCTCTTATAGGAATTTTGTCCTCAAAATTCTATCAAGCAAATGAACAATTCAGGATAAGACTTTTCCATGTCCATCATTGGCCCCTATGTGGATTCACCTTACTCATGGCACTTTCGAAGAACCTTTATCATCACATATTCTTTTCTCTGAGTTCTTTCATCCTGGCATCTATAAACTGCACAGGTGACTCAGGCCATTTCAGCCTCCCTTAGGGCTCATTAGGTTCATTACTCAACACATGGTCTGGGTACCTCACATAGTGCTCTAAATTAGACTCATGGAACTCATCACACATTACTTTATCCTGAGGTGTAAGATCAAACTTACCCTTCTCCACCAATCTATCTCAAATGAACCCATGCATCGGGGACTTAGCTCTCTTAGATGTAACTTAGAGGGGTCAAATTTTCATATCACATATTCCCCAATAGTGAACTGCATGTCAGTCTACTTTGTACCAGCTTACAACTCATGTCATCCTTGGGCTCCTTTCAGCCATTGCACGATCAAAGCGACTTTATATGCACACACTGGGGTCCTTTTCTGACCTTCGTGAGGTCCATTCACCAACATCATCTCAATGAAGTGGTGACCGACACAACCTCCCTTACATAGCTCCCTTATGTCCCGATACTGGCTATGGTGGTTATCATCACATCTTACAAAGGACAAGAACTGTCTCTATGTATCACCCTGAACGAGTACACATGCTCTCATTAGACCTTCTAGTCTGGATCATACTAACCATTAGTTAGGGGTGATAAACTGTACTAACATAGAGTTCTTCATGTTTCTACTTCCACCTCATAGAAGTGAACCTTTAGGTTATACTCAAGAACTTTTGAACTCACCTCATGGTGTAGTTGAACCATCACTCTCATATGTAGTTCAACCTGTTCTGTCCCTTGACAGTACTCTTTCTTTGTCATGTCATCTAGGTAAGGCGATCTACCATAACCCACATTGTATCTCGACCTTCCCTGGTCCAGGGGAGACTTACAACATCCATAGTGATGAACTCCCTTTCCCTTTCTCTTTCAGGGATTCTTTATCCTTTATATCAATGCGCTGGGTTATTGGTGTCCGTCCCTCACCTCTAGCTTGCATGGCCACATGCCACATGCAACTTCATCTTAAGCATCCAAAGTTCTATTGTCATTTACTATCTTTGAAGTATCATGGTGTATGTTGATCTTCAATCATGATTTCCTGTATTGTTATGATTCCTCAAGCTTGATACCTCAAAAACCCTAACCCACTATAATCAGGGTTTCATCATCTTCCTATCCAAAGAAGTGCATCTGAGGTTCTACAATCATCCTTTAATTGCATCAAGGCCTAGGCCATTAACTTGTTCAACATATATCGTTACATCTGAGTGTTAGCCAAACATATCTACTTTCTAGACTTAGGGTTAGCCTAACAACCTCTTCTAACCTCTAGCCAAACTAGGCAGATATATCTCAACCAGAGCATCCATTACCACTTCACATCCTTAGGTATTAGGTAACGTTGAAGACATACACCTTCATGTATTTCACTTATTCTCTCATCTCAATTTTAAGTCTATCTTCATCAAGAAAACTTTGAGCTTATCCTCATGGTGATCAAACTCAACCCTGCATTACTTGCAAATTCCACATAGCTCAAGATAAAAAAAACATCCTCATAAGATGACTACACTATTCCTCTTAGTGTTTGTAAACCATCTGTGTATCATTCACTCCACTAGGGTATGTTATCCTCTCTATCCTCATACCACGTAGCAACGTTCCAACTCACATCATCTTTATCCTTGGTGTAAGGCATGCATATTGTCCTATCTCTCACTCCCATAACAAGAGGAAATAAGCATTTGGCGGTCGTCCAAACACAAAGTTTTTCATGTTCTAAGAGTAGAGATGATACATCCCACCTTGCCAATACACCTTTAAATCTAAGTTGTAATGTGACACATATGTCTCTACATCACAATCATCATTGTATCAAAGTTACTTCCATGGATAACTGGTCTCGAACCTACTTGGGTCACTACACAATCCTTGGTCATCTCCTCTAGGTCTATAGGGTGTTGGCACTTTTAGGGTCATCCCTCTTCCCTTATGCATCCAGAGAGTGACCTACTCATCTGTCCTTTGGGTCCCATGAGTTCACGAAGGTGATCAATCTCCTAACCCATGGCCCTCAGACAATGATAGTTGTTACCTCCTGACCCTATGGTCATGTGCAACTAGGGAATTAGGCAACTCCTACTTCCATCGGTCTTATCCCTACCTGACCCTAGGATAGACTTAGGATTCTTTTATAGTACATGTCTAACATAGAACCTTACCCAACCCTTCATCATCTCTCTCTGCATTCAAGGGTTGTCTTTCATTCTTTCATAGGGGTCATGGTTACCTGTCTTCCTTGATCAGACCCCATACTGGTTACCTCCATGGTAACACATCCACATGCACTTAGAGATGGTTATCTATGGGTATATAGGTTCATCCTCATACCATGTACTTTTCACTTAGCTTCTCAAGATCCCATGAGACCTCTTTAGGTTACCTTAAACTAACAAGACTGATATACACCCTACCAAAGGGTTCCTCTCCCAGGATGGGATGAACTACATCTTGACAACAAGGTCACAAACGCCTTTAGGTCTAGGGTTTACATCCACATGCTTAACTTTAGCAAGCTATTAAGGCACAAGCATACCATTGACTAAACCAGGCTAGGTCATATAGGTTCTCATTCCTCAACATTGGATCAAGGTCTTACCTTCCCTTGTCATCAACTTAGTTTTGAGGGGTTCATCAAACATACCTTAAACTTAAGGGGTTTTCCTTTCCTCTCAACATAGGAAGTACCATGCTCACATCTATAGAAACACAACTCTCATCATGATAATTAGGTACACCACTTCCCCTCTTAGGCCTAGGTACCCTAGGTTCACTCTTAGGTGTCCAACTGCATGCTCTATCTCTTAACCATGAATCAGGCATGCAAAAGGCATGACATGCACTTCCTGTCATCCTTCTACTCGAGCAACACTTCATAGTTGAGTCCTCCTCAAGGACAACCACCAAGGCCTCACAACCTGTTACTAAACCTCTCCAGGTCTAAGGAACTCTACTTCCTATCTCAGAAGGTAAACACCTATACCACAGGCACATAGGTACCAGAAGCATCATCCTCTCTCTTGGGGTTGGTTCCTCTAAAGGAAACCAAGATATCATCAGCCTCCAGGGATCATGCATGAGGCAACCACTATCATCCACTTAGGTCACATCATCCTCGACTCCCCACTATTCCTCATATCTTGGAGTCTAGGCTTCCAACCTTCTTGTATGAGTCATGCTTTCTCTCTTGAGAGCTAACTCCACATCCAACCTTACTATTAGAGGTCCTCTCTCCATGAAGGATCAAGCTCACAAGCATACCTCTATGTGGGTGAAGCCTATGTTCAACTTATGTTCGCTCAGGATTATCCATAACTCTTTATGCTTATTTCATAAGCTATCCTTCATACTCTCCTGGCTAGGGTTTCAACCTATTGCTCATACTACTAACATACTATGGGTGCCTACTATGCTATGCTCATATAAGCTCATGGGGTTTCCACAGGTTCTTCTCTAACCTCATCAATGAAGGAGCTATCCTTCACTCTAACCTGCTCGACCCTTCCCAGGGTTGGGTCGGTAAGGGTACTCGGTCATCCAATGGCTCATATGTCATCCAAGTCATGTCTATCCAAACACTTGGTCTATCATGACATCTAACTCATCATGTTGTCTCTCTCTCTCTAACTTTCACTTAGGGTTAGGGTTAACATCATCCTCAGAGGATGTGCCAGGTCTCTACTTATAATGGAGGTCTCTATCTCCAAGACTAACTCTCTTTATTTATCCTCCTGACAAGAAGGTCTAGCCTCAGGTCTCTTCTGAGGGCATGACAAATTATGTCATACGACCTAAGCATGTATATATCCTTTAGTTTGCGCTTTATCTATTAAGCATATGTCCATGACATCTTGTTTACATACTTTTTCATTAATTTGGTGGAGGATTCCTTAGACCTTATTAACCTTACCCATACCTCAAGAGGGTGAGGAGAAGAGAGAAAACCCTAATCCTTAAGGTCCTTAATAAAATTTGTGATGAGAAAGGATGAATAAGATGAGAAAGTCCTAAAGGTATCTCATTTCGATTCATACCCTAAGACTTTGTCCAGGCAGTCACATGGATCCGGGAGTCCTCATATTCCGACTAGCGGTGCAGAGGAAAATATTGCCAGCCCCCAGTCGTGATCCTTTTCTAGACACCTCTATCTTTCGGATAATCCTCTCATAACTCCCTTGGGTTCTATGGAGTTTGTAAAATTTAATAATTATTAATGGTTAAGTGAGGAACCTACGCTCTGATACCAATTGTTACGACCCCACCTTCCAGTAACCCCACATTAAGGGAGACTGAGAGGTCGAAGTTGCACACATAATTTCTAGATCAAAGGTTCGACAATTAACCAAGAACAATTATTAAATTTTAAGAGACTAAACTAGAAAGCTGTAAGAAAATAAACTTGTGCATACCTTTTTGAAAACTTGGATCGCTAAACCTCTATCTGCACTGGAACTAATATAACTATTACCTCCTTGTTCTTTAATACATGAATTCACAATATGTCACTTTACTGTTTGTCCTTTCGGGATTTTGTACCTAAATCGTCGACAAAAAAAACAACATTCAACTGAAGTTGGTATGTGGGGGAAACAATAATTGTGCAACTATGATAACAATGCATTACAACCAATTTACCATTTAACAAACAATTTTATGTTTAAAATATAAATGTGTGATCCATGCATTCCCTATCCTCTGCGTTGTCCCTGTAGTGGACCTGGATGCTACTTTCCTTATAGTAGATCCCCATTAAAACCCTCATGGTCCCACCTATAGGTGAACCAGTTTCTAGGGTTGAGTCACATGGCACTACCCGTAAGTAACCCACACCTTAACTCATGGCATGCTAAAGGGTCTCATGGCACTACACTTGGTAGCCTAATTTCTGACCCACGATAACCTAGACCTTACTCTAGGTTACCCCTTTTTAGCCTTTACAAGCCACATAGGTGGATTCAGATCTAAGCCAGTTATATTTATATATATATATATATATATATATATATATATATATATTCATGGTGATAATCATATTTACTTTATAGTTGCATGAAATAAAAGGCATCCAATAGTTATTTTCAAGCAACTGATAAAAAATGTTTAGAAATCACCGTGAAACTAAAGTGATTATTCATAAGCGTAACCACATACCTATTCAGTAGATTTCTCAAGCTAATATCCATACCAACCAAGAAAGCAATCCAAGAAAGTAATTCAACCACATAATCAAGAATCCTGAAAAACACATGTACTCTATTTACTACACACTTTATCAAGATTCTTTGTATTCAAGTTGAAATCACTTCCTAAGGTTTCTGTATCCATTTTAGGGTTTCGTTTTGCAATTAGGGTTTCACTTCATTTACTATTTTAAACCCTATTTCTATACAATTACTTACAAACCCTAATTTTAGATTAAAGGCACACTTAAACATTAATTAAGCCCATTATGCCTCTTTTATATGAAAACTACCATTTTTATCCTTTTAATCCATGACAAGATCATTATGCTCATCAATTCAAAGTTCATTATGGTCTAATTCACATATGAACTCAATTTTCCATTAATACTTCCCTTTATTCATGAGAAAACCCTAATAACTACATTTAGGGTTTTTATCCATAATTAGGAACTATAATGCTCGAAATAGATTAGAACCATCATATCTCAGCATTGTACTTGAATTTGACCAATCATTAAGGATCATAATTACCATAGTTAGGGTTCAAGGTTCATTAAATCATATGGAACCCTAAATTAAACAAATTGTGCATGAATATCATCCTTTTAGATCTAATATGACATTTTTATTAACAACATGTTAATATCTATTTTAAACACTCACATAACCCCTTTCTAATTCATTAATCATCAAAGGTTAGGGTTTTTCATTGATTAAACTATTAAAGATAGCATCGTGATATATTTCTTGAATCAAAAGTGGAATTATCTTTACACAATAATTTCTTTGTGTTCCTCTCATTCTTAGGATCAATTTTCATATATTACTTGTCCTAATCGGAGTTACCAATATTTAATTATGAATTTAGCAAGATTTCACTTACTTGGGTCAATCAGAGGCCGCCATGTGTCCCCCTTTCCATGCAACGTGCCTTGTGTGTTTGGAAACATAACTGAATGTCGAAATTACCCCCACATAAGTGAGAAGTGCTTCATCCCACAGAGGGCAAAATTGTAAGGACCCTGACCTCTGTTTAGGGTTTGGCCTGTTTGTTTTTCTTAACCCTGATGCTTAGTTGCTTGTTAATCACCTTTAGTGGTGATTAGGGTTTGGTTTTGCTTTGTTGAGAGTTGGAGGTGCTACCTGCAATTAACCCAAGTCTAGGGTTTGTGAGCAAGTTTGCCACCTTGAGAGGTGTTCCTCCCTCTCCTTGCTTCCTCTAGTGTTGAGAGGAAGGTTTGGGCTCGTTGCTTGAGCTCCTTTGGGCTTGGTTGAGCTTGTTGGACTTTGTTGAGCCTTGCCCTTATCCTGTTGGACCCTTGTGTCAGCTAGGAGTGATTGTATCGGCCTGGGAGTGTCACCCAAGGAGGTGTGTCGCCCAGTGTGGGAGTGTGTCGGCCTGGAGGAGTGGTAGTGTGTCGCCCATGGACCTTTGACCATCTTTGACCTCGTTTGTGTCACCACTAGTGGACACTTGGTGCTTGATGCTAGAATGTAGCAATAGCCTTGGACATGTGTTTTAGACATGCTAGAGTGGTGGTTTTGCTCTTAGACAAGTGTCCCTAGGTAGGCGACACCTTGCTTTGCTCTACCTTGTTTTCTCCTCCATTCCCTCCTATATATGTGTTCTTTCTGTCTTGCTAGGGATCCTTTTAGTCTCTTGGTTTCCCCTCTCCCTTGGTGCACGATACCCTCCTCCTTGGCAAGCTTGGTGGACGACACCCTTGGAGGAGCTAGCTTGGTGGCCGATCCTGCCTTGGAGCTTTCTTCTTCCTTGGTACTAGGAGCTTGGAGCTTGCTTAAGGCGGGTTACATAACTCCTAACCCTAACTATGTTACCATCTTCTATGATCTTGTTCTTGTTGTCTATTATCGGCTATGGTGTAGTTAGTTTGGTTTCCTTGCTTAGTTGCACCATGTTGGCCGAAACTATGAGCTAGGGTTTCTAGATGAGCAATACTCTCTCCTCTCCTAGGTATTGAGGAGTGAGATTGAGTTCTAGTATCATGAGCAACACTCCTCTCTCGTTTAAGTTGAGAGGTGAGCTTTTGTTCTAGTAGCTTGAGCAACACCCTCCTCTCACCTTGGACTTGAAGGGTGAGCTTTGTGGTAGTTGTGGACCTTGTTAGGGTTGTTCCTTTTGTTGCCCGATTGGTGGAAAGAGATGGGCAAGACCCCTCTCTCTTAGATGTTGAGAGGTGAGCCATCTACTTGATCCATTAGGGTGGGTACCCTTGTGCTTGAGGTGGATGACAACCGTGTGGTGTTGTTTCTTGGCCGTTATGGTGTTGTTAGAGGTTGCTGCCCGGCAGCCCTCTTGACCTAGAACCTTGGACGACAGGGTGTGGTGGTTGTGATGGACGATACCCCTCTTGTCCTAGAGTGGTGCATGACACGTTTATGGTGGCTTTGATGGGCGTTACACCCTGGACCTTGACGGGCGTCACACTAGTTCTGTGAGTGTCGGCTGACAACCCTACTTCCCCTGACGGGCATTGCGCGTTATCCCTTAAAACCCGACACAGGCCGTTTCCCGATAGGCATGGGTGCATGACACCTGACACACCATTGCACTTTATGTCGTTGCTTAGATGCATGCTTGGTTGTTGTTTCCCTAGGTGTTAACGCAGTGGTGCGCTTTACACCCTTGTGTTGACCGACATGAGTTGGGCGATAGGGTGAGTACCCTGCCCGATACAACCTATAGTGAGGGTGCCCTACCCGTCACACTTCTTGTGAGGGTAGTGGACACTGTTAGTAAGGGTCTTGCTTCCCATGGAAAACCGATATGGTGGATGATGCTCTTGTGAACACGTTGGAGACCCTTGATATTCTTAATGGTGATCATTATGGTAAAGCTTATTTATGTAATTCACATGACCTTACCTATGTATGTGATTATCTTGAATCCCCTATATAATGATAAGGAAAATAATAAGCATGTAATATGATTTGCTTATTGATGTGCTTTGTGTTCATGACCATGAGTTCAAGCATGATTGATAAAGCATATAATTATTAATGTCACTCTACATTGATAGCATGGTCTTTCTGTTAAGCCTATGATTATTATGTATACTAACCATGCAGGTGATGCATAGCCAGGTAAAAGGCTATGAGGTATATATATATGATGTGTTTTGGTCTGAGGACCTGAGTTTGGCTAGAATGCCTGAATTGATGAAAATTCCTTGAGAGACAGTGGCAGCATATGATGAGGGATTGAGATCCCATGGAAATGTGATGATCTTTGAGATGGATCTAGATGATTTGGCAAGAGGCCAAGTGATGACATATAATAAAAGCATAATATTGAGTTTTATGTTGTTTATTCTTGTTATAGTTTGCATGCTATACAACTTGGTTGAATCTTGCTATCCATATAAAATATATTAAATAATCACAGTGGAACACATCATGTAGTTTGCCCTGGCCATAGAACCATCATTGTCAGGAGCTGGTGATGGTGAAATGGGTTCTCCTACGGGTTAACCCGAAGCACATATTGTTGAATATGCAAGGTTTCTCCTAGCCTAAAATAGTGAGGAATTGAGTGCAGCTACAGTTACAGACTCGGGATATTTATAGGAGCATGGTGAACAGGCCCATGGATCAGGATATGTGATATGGGAGCATGAATGCACTCATGGCTCAGAGCACGGTGAATAGGCCCGTGGCTCAGATATACTAGCGTTGTGACCTGTACCAAGGCGGGCTAGAGGAAGGGTAGCCTGTGGAGCTGACCATGTGGCTGAGGCCACTTAAGCACGAGACTGCGGTCCTACTTGTGTTGTACTAGTACACTGACTACGAGGTGGGAGGTCGTGGAGTACGGCTCTTCCATTGACCTTGTATGGCACCAGTTTTGGGTTTTGCAACCGAAGGTTGGATTTTAGCGGTACAGCTCACTTCCTCAGGGTATAATAATATGTAATCTAGCCAAATAGTATTTATTACTTAAGGCAAAATACGGAACATTGGTTGAGGCCTTGCTTGTGCAGTTAATCTTGTTATACATGCAGTTACTTATACACTCCTCATGTTATGTGATAAGATCTTATAAACCTTATCTTTTCAATCATGTTCCATAAAGAGATAATTAGTGATATGCTTTCCATACAGCATGGTAAACTTGATGGTACGAATAGCCTTGCTGTATAGACTATCAGTATTCTACGTTTTACAGCTTATCTACTGCTGTTGCTTAATCTTCATTTGGTTTTATAGTTTTGGCAGGGAGTTATGTTTCTCACTGGGACAATGTTCAATTGTATCACCCCGCTGGTTTATAGGTGTTCGAGCTAGACGTGGTGGTTTTCACAGAGTTGCGGCCGAGCACCTAGATGAGCAGTAGAAGGTAAGAGATGGACATGCTGCTGCTTTGGTCATTTTGTAGTAGAGTTTAGAGTCATCCCTGTACTCTCAGGTCCTTGGGAGCATTTTGATGTTGTTTCACGATGTATAGGTGTTGATGGTTTATATATCCTGCTGCTGGCCGGATGTCGTCCGTTATCTATATATGACAGGTGATGAACTCATGTGACGACTATACAGCTAACCTTCTAAGCTATGGACACGTGTCAAGGCTTGTATGTGTTTATAATATGTTTTTTGCAGGATGAGGACTTGGATGTAATAGTTTCACAGTTTATTATCTTTCCGCAATCAGTTTTGATTAACCCGTGTTTTGATAATTTGTGGTTATGGTGTTTTCCGCACGTTTTCGCATAACACCTCGTTGTCTGTGTGACAGAGGGATGTGTTGTCACAAGTTTTGGTATCAGAGATCTAGGTTCACTGAGTCTACAGGGATTTAGGACTAGGTTGTGTCTGTTCTTGTGAGTTTTCCAGATTTTCTTACGATCGTCTTCTGCCCTCAGTAGAAGAAAAGTCAATATGTCTGGAAACCATGAAGAACACGCTGCCGAGAACAGCGATGTTGCATCTGTTGATTGAGCTGAAGGGCAGGCACATGAAGATCGGGTGTCTGAGGTCCCCCAACTTGACCCAGCCATTCTTGAACACCCTGCCTATCAACATCTTATGGGGTGGATGATGGCTACGATGAATCTCATGGTAGAAAGATTGCCAATGCCTCCACTGAGAGCACATGCTCCCCATGGTGAAACATCAGGTATTGGGAAGACCTTTGAGCAGCTTCGCTGAGTCGGAGCTTCAGATTATGCTGGGACGGATGATCCAGCGGATGCAGATCTGTGGCTGACAATTCTTGAGAAGGCTTTCCGGATCCTCAACATCCCCAAAGCAGACAAAGTAAAGCACGTTGTCTACCTTCTAAAAGGTAGTGCTAGTCACTGGTGGACCATCGAGGAGGAGAAGCGACCTGGTGAGGTGATCGGTTGGGAGGTTTTTCGGCACGAGTTCGTCAGCAGATACTTTCCGAAGATGTATCTGGATGAGAAGATCAGTCAGTTTGAGAACGTGCGACAAGGAATGATGAACATCACCGAGTATGAAGCCAAGTTCATGGATTTGTTGAGGTTTTGTCCTCACATGGCAGCAACAGATGAGGAGCGGATCAGACGCTTTGAGAAAGGTTTGAGTGCTGAGTTGACAACACCTATTTCTGCGTTGGAGAACCGTGAGTGGTTTGCTACGTTTGTGGAATCTGTCCAGAGGATTGAAAGGTCAGTAAGGGAGAAAAAAGAATCCATGTCTAAGAAGAGGCTTGCTCAGTTCCAGGGACAGAGGTTTGGTGGCTTCAAGAAGCCAAGGTTTTCAGCACCTTTTGTGATGAGAGGTTCCAGTGTACCATCACAGTGGTCTTTGAGTAAGGGAATAGGATATGTTTATTTGCCATCTAAGGCGCATAGTAAAACTTCAGTGGCGGTGACATGGCCATCTAGGCCACAGTTTGAAGATAGGACATGTTATCTTTGTGGTCAGACCGGGCATCTCAAGTCACATTGCCCGAATAGAGATGTTGAAGTGACGCAACAACCAAGACAGAATCAACAAGAATCAGTTAGACAGCAGCTCAGTGGTAGCAGAGGGCGAGGATGTGGTCAAGCGTCGCAAGCTGGATCATCTGCACAAGGAAGCAGAGGATGTGGACAGCAAGCAACAGCTCAATTCTACGCTATGAATCAGCCGGAGGAGATAGTCAACCCGCGAGTGGTGACAAGTCAGATGGAGTTATTTCATTCTGATATGTCTTCTTCTTGCTCTATATCTGTTCTGATTGACCCAGGTGCTACACACTCTTTTATCGCCTATAGTATGCTTGAAAACTGTCATTTACCTATTAGTTGTAAGAAGGATAGCTTGTTGTTAGAAACCCCTCTTGGTGGTTCCTCGATGCTTCGAGAAGAGTGTCCATCTTGTGTCTTGTCTTTTTCGGGACACAGCAACCAAGTGGATCTTATACCACTTGATATGCATGGTTTCGATGTTATCCTTGGGATGGATACCTTAGAGAAGTATAAGGTTGTTTTGGACTGTGGTTCCAAGCAGGCTTTGTTTGATGATGCGGGAGAGAAGTGGATCTTCTAGGGAGATAGGAAGATTCTTCCGATGTGTCTGGTATCAGCTATGGTGGAAGAGAAGTTGTAACGACAACGATGTGAGGCATTCTTAGCTCACGTTGTGGATACCGTTGTGGCTACCAAGGCAAAAGTTCCTAGTCTCGAGGAGGTATCAGTTGTCCGAGAGTTTTCCGACATGTTTCCTGATGAGTTCTCTGGTGTTCCTCCACCCCGAGAGATCGATTTTGAGATCAATCTGGTTCCAGGAACACAGCCAGTTGCACAGACACCGTATAGGATGGCTCCAGTGGAGATGACGGAGCTTAAGAAGCAGTTGCAAGAGTTGTTGGAGAAAGGTTTCATCTGACCGAGTACGTCACCTTGGGGTGCTCCAGTGTTGTTTGTCAAGAAGAAGGACGGGTCGATGCAGTTATGTATAGACTACCGGCAGTTGAATAAGGTCACGATAAAAAACAAGTACCCGTTGTCGAGGATAGATGATATGTTTGATCAGTTTCATGGTGCAACAGTGTTTTCAAAGATCAATCTACGGTCTGGATATCATCAGTTGAGGATTAAGGTGGATGACATACCAAAGTCAGCTTTTAGGACGAGGTATGGTCACTTCGAGTTTGTGGTTATGCCGTTTGGGCAAACCAATGTGCCTGCTGCTTTCATGGACTTGATGAACATAGTGTTCCGTCCATTCCTAGATCAGTTTGTTGTAGTCTTTATAAATGACATCTTGATCTACAGTTGGGACAGGCAAGAGCATGAGCGACATCTTCATCTAGCGTTGACTCTTCTTCGCCAACAATAGATGTATGCCAAATTCAGTAAGTGTGAGTTCTGGTTGGAAGAAGTGACTTTCTTGGGTCATGTGATATCTGTAGAAGGAGTCAAAGTGGACCCAAGGAAGGTAGAGTCTGTTGCAGACTGGGAGCAGCCAAAGACGCCGACAGAAGTTCATAGTTTCCTGGGTTTAGTAGGATACTACAGGAGGTTTATCAAGGACTTCAGTGCGATTGCGTTGACAATGATGAAGTTGACTAGGAAGGATGTATCTTTTGTCTGGGATGATCGTTGCCAGCAAGCTTTCCAGAGTTTGAAGGAGAAGTTGACTAGTGTTCTAGTGTTAGTCCTGCCAGAGCCTGGAAAGGGCTATTTTGTTTTCTGCGATGCTTCCAAGAAAGGTTTAGGTTGTGTGCTGATGCAGGAAGAGCATGTGGTTTCTTTTGCTTCGCGACATCTTAAGAAACACGAGGAGAACTATCTGACTCATGATTTGGAGTTGGCAGCAGTGGTTCATGCATTAAAGATTTGGAGACACTATCTTTATGGGGAAGTGTATTAGATCTTTACGGATCATAAGAATCTGAAGTACATCTTTTCGCAGCATGAGTTGAACGTGCGACAACGTCAATGGATGGAGTTGATCAACGATTACGATTCCACTATCGAATATCATCCTGGTAAGGTTAATGTAGTAGCTGATGCGCTTAGCCGAAAGTCTTCTACTCTTTCTACAAAGAGGGCACAGTTGAACTCCCTTGTATGCCATAGGCGGAATATGCTTGTTTCCTTGCGAAAGATGAATGTGCATATGAAAGTTTCCTTGTTAGATGGACTTTTGGCACAGATGCAAGTCAAGCCTACGTTGAGACAACAGATCAAATATGCACAACAGACACATGATACAGTACAGTTGATCCGATTAGAGTTTGGCAGCAAAAAGCGTGATGGGTTCCATGAGTCCAAGGATGGACTAGTTTGCTACCGAGATAGGATGGTGGTCCTCGATACAGATTATCTAAGGAAGCTAGTGCTCGAGGAAGCGCACACGTCAATGTATGCTATGCATCCAGGAGTCACCAAGATGTATCATAGTATGAATGACTTGTATTGGTGGCCCGGTTTAAAGAAAGATGTAGCCGAGTTTGTGGCTAGATGTGCGGTATGTCAGCAAGTCAAGGCTGAGCATCAGAAACCGGCAGGTACATTACAACCCTTGTCGATACCACAGTGGAAATGGGATCATATAACCATAGATTTCGTAGTTGGTCTTCCCAGGACAACTAGGAATCATGATTCCATTTGGGTGATAGTGGACAGATTGACTAAGTCTGCCCATTTCCTACCGGTAAAGACAATGTATACAGCCGAGAAGCTCGCTCGAGTGTATGTGGATGAGATAGTACGTTTGCACGGTGTGCCAGTGACAATAGTATCTGACAGAGGTCCGCAGTTCACGAGTCATTTCTGGGAACAGTTGCACAAAGCTTTGGGAACGCACTTGAGGTTCAGTACCGCCTTCCACCTGCAGAAAGATGGACAGTCTGAGAGGACTGTTTAGACATTGGAAGATCTCCTTCGAGCTTGTGTTTTGCAGTTTCTAGGTAGTTGGGATGTACATCTCAGTTTGATAGAGTTTGCTTACAACAACAGTTATCAGTGGAGCATTGGCATGGCTCCTTATGAGGCCTTGTATGGCAGGATGTGCAGATCTCCTTTGTGTTGGCACGATTCTGGCGAATATCAGCTTTTGGGTACAAAGTTAGTACATCAGACGTCAGAAAAGATCAAAGTGATACATCAATAGTTGAAAGCGGCACAGGACAGGCAGAAGTCTTACGCAGATAATCGCCGACGACCTTTGGAGTTCCAGGTAGGAGACAAAGTGTATCTTAAAGTCTCACCGTGGAAAGGTGTGCTAAGGTTTGGACGGAAGGGTAACCTAGCACCCAGGTATATGGGTCCATACCCGGTCATAGCACATGTTGGCAAGGTAGCCTATGAGTTAGAGCTGCCGCTAGAGTTGTACAGGTTACACCTAGTGTTCCATGTCAGTATGCTGAAGAAAAGTCATCCGGATACAGGAATAGTGATACAACCAGTCAAAGTTGTTCTTGATGAAGATGTGACCTACGAGGAAGGTCCTGTAGCGATCCTTGACAGAAGAGTTAAGAGGCTGAAGAGGAAAGAACTGGTTCTTGTGAAGGTTCTTTGGCATCACCGTGGCGTTGAGGAAGCCACATGGGAGCTTGAGGAAGAGTTGAGAAGGAAGTATCCCTCACTTTTCTCTTTGGATTTCGGGGACAAAATCCCTTTGTAGAGGGTTAGTTTGTAAGGACCCTAACCTCCGTTTAGGGTTTGGCCTGTTTGTTTTGCTTAACCCTGATGCTTAGTTGCTTGTTAATCACCTTTAGTGGTGATTAGGGTTTGGTTGTGCTTTGTTGAGAGTTGGAGGTGCTACCTGCAATTAACCCAAGTCTAGGGTTTGTGAGCAAGTTTGCCACATTGAGAGGTGTTCCTCCCTCTCCTTGCTTCCTCTAGTGTTGAGAGGAAGGTTTGGGCTCGTTGCTTCAGCTCCTTTGGGCTTGGTTGAGCTTGTTGGGATTTGTTGAGCCTTGCCCTTATCCTGCTGGACCCTTGTGTCGGCCAGGAGTGCTTGTATCAGCCTGGGAGTGTCGCCCAGGGAGGTGTGTCACCCAGTGTGTAAGGACCCTGACTTGCGTTTAGGGTTTACCCTGTTTGTTTTTCTTGATCTTGGTGCTTTGGTGCTTGCTAATCACCTTTGAGTGGTGATTAGGGTTTTGTTGTGCTTTGTTGAGAGTTCGAGGGTCTACTTGCAAATAACCCAAGTTTAGGGTTTTGTGGGCAAGTTTGCCATCTTGTGAGATGTTTTCCCTCTTTTCTTCCTCTAGGGTTGAGAGGAAGGCTTAGGCTTGTTGTTTGAGTCCTTTGGGCCTGAGTTGAGCTTGTTTGGGCCTTGGAGTTCCTTGTTTGGGCTTGCTTGAGCCTTGTGTCGCCCAGGGCAGGTGGTGTGTCGCCCAGTTGCTTGGTGTGTCACCCAGTAGCTCTTGTTGTGTCGCCCAGATGGCTTGGCTTGGTTGGTGGACACATGGTGCACATCTTGGACAAGTGCCTTATGGCTTGCATGAGAGGTGGCTTGAGTTGGTGGACATGTGTCCCTTGGGTGGACGACACATAGCATGGTTGTACCTTGGTTTCTCCTCCCCTTCTTCCTATATAGGTAGCTCTTCTCCTTGCCTTAGTCTCCTTTGCCCTTTTGGTCTCCCCACCACCCTTGGTGCACGATATCCCTCTCCATCTTGCTTGTGTTGGCCGATACACTTCCTTGGAGCTGAAGTGGTGGCCGATACACCTTCCTGGAGCAGCTTGGTGGACGATAGCTTTGGACCTTGGAGTGCTTTGGAGCTTTGGTGGCCGACAACCTTGGATCTCAAAGTGCATCTTCTTCCTTGGAGCTTAAGGCGGGTTGCATAGTTTCTAACCCTAACTCTCTTACCTCTAGCTTTACCCTTGTTACATGTGAGTAGACTAGCTTAGTTCCTTTCTTGTGCACCTTGCTTATATACCTTAGTGGCCGATATCCCTCTCTTGGGTTTAGGGTTCCTTGTATACCTTGCTTTTTAGGGTTTGTGCTCCCTTGTGTTGGAGGTTGAAGGTGACCTAGGGTTGGGCGATATCCCTTCCTTGTGGGTGTTTTGGGCGACACCCTTGTCCATGAGTTGAACGATATCAGTGTTCTTGGTGTTGGGCAGCACCCTTCCTCTTGGGTTGGACGATAGGTTGACCTAGTATGGATGTTGGCCGACATGGTGACCATGTTGGGCGATATGGTTCCTTGGGTTGAGCAACACCTTTGTTTTTGAGTTGGACGGCATGGTGTTCCCCTTGGTGGACGATATGGTAGCTGGTGTTGGGCAACATGATGAGTCCTTTAGGTTGGCCGATACCCTTGCCCTTGAGTTGGGCGATAGGGTGAGCTAGGGTTTGTTGGCTGATATGGTGAGTACCCTTGGATATGGGCGATACTCTCTCTCTCTCTCTCTCTCTCTCTCTCTCTCTCTCTTGTTGGGCGACATGGTCTGATAGTGTTGGGCGACATGGATGTCCTTGAGTTGGACGATAGAATGGGTGCTCTTGTGTTGAGTTATCTCCTTGTCCATGTGGTGGACGATAGGGCCAAGTAGTGCCATGTTGGACGATAGGCTATGTGCCCTGATGGCCGATACCATGATGGCCGATACCATCTTGGGCGACATGCCCTGGGCCATGATGGCCGATAGGGTTAGTGTGGTGGCCGATACCCATGTTGGGTGATAGGTTTCAGATGAGGGTTGTGAGGCTATAGTGAGGGTATGAGTTTCTTTGGTGATGGTCCCTTATGTGATAGAAGTGGATGTTTATACATTAACCAATAAAACGATGGTGGTGTTTGTGATATCATCAATATGTAATATGTTTCCTTGCAAATAATAAGGATGCCAATGGTAGTAATGTATATGATGATAGCCCTCATGTAATAGATGCATGATGTGACCCGTTATGCTTAATTGTTAATGATAATGAAGATGATGATAACTACTCTACTAGTTTGTTTAATGATAATAATGTTGGTAATAATGATGCTAAGTGACAGTTATGTTAAAGGTTGCTTCATGATAAAGATGACAATAGTTGATGACATAGTAATGACCTTGTTAATAATAGTGTTGGTTCTGTAAACACAACATGATCTCTATATACCCTGATTGTTTGTACAATCTCGATATAAGAATAAGTATCAGTATGGTTGTTTAATGATGTACTTAACATACTTGATTACTAAATAACTGTCATATTGATAAGTAGATTATCTTGAATGATATTTCATGATAGTGAGCATATTCCTTATGTTGAATCTACAATTATTGCATACCTTAACCTTACAGGTGATGACTTAGCCATGAAAGGGCTATGTGACATATGTAATGAGTAACATTACTTTGATAATTGCTCTATAAGATTATGTATGTGATGTGTTGGTCCCATGATGATGATGTGAGCCTTAAGAGGCAATAATAATACATGATGAAGGGTTGAGACCCTGTGGTATGTGATGATCCTTGAGATGGATCTGGATGGTTGGCAAGAGGCCAAGTGGTAACATGTGATGTTGGATCCTTAAGATGGATCAGGTTGATATGAATAGATCATAATATAATGTTCTTTACTTTCTGTTATATCTTTGCATGTTATACAACTTGGTTGAATCTTGCAATCCATCTAAAAGATACTAATTAATCACAGTGAAATATATCATGTAGTTGCCCTGGCCATAGATCCATCATCGTCAGGACTTGGTGATGGTGAAACAGGTTTTCCTACGGGTTAACCTGGAAGCGCATATTGTTGAATATGTGTAGGTTGCTCCTAGCCTGAAAATGAGGAGGTAAGAGTGTAACTTCGGTTGCAGACTCAGATATGTGTGTAGAGCATGGTGAACAGGCCCATGGCTCAGGATATGTGATGTATGCACCATGAATGCGTTCATGGCTCAGAGCACGGTGATCAGGCCCGTGTCTCAGTTTTACTAGCGCCGAGACCTGTACCAAGGCGGGATAGAGAATGGGTAGCCTATGGAGCTAACCCTGTGGCTTAGACCACTTCAGCATGTGACTGCGGTCCTGCTTGTGTTGTACTCATGTACTGACCATGAGGTGGGAGGTCGTGGAGTCCGGCTCTTCCATTGACCTTGTATGGCACCGTCTTGGGTTTCGTAACCAAAGGTTGGATTTGAACGGTACGTTTCAAATCCTCAGGGCATAATAAAATGTAATACAGCCGTTTAGTATTTACTAGTCATATCAAACACGAAACATTGGTTGAGGCCTTGTTTGTGTAATATTCCGTTATACCTTGCAGGTCATGTGGTAATCTACCTTATCTTGATAATCAGGTTATATGGCATTATATTCTGTTCTAATAATCCTGTTACATGTTGATATATCTCATCTTGATAGTCATGTTCCTTTGAAAGACATCTGGTTTTACGCTTTAGTACAGCTGGTATGCTTGCCGGTAAGAATGATCTTGCTATATATATAACTGCTTCTGATATATCTGCTCATGTTATAATTGTTGTTATAGTTTCTCTTACTGAGGTTCTATGGTTGCGGTGGGGAGATATGTTTCCCGCTGGGACAATTGTTCAATTGTCTCACTCCGCTGGTTTCCACCCTTTTTAGGTGGTCGAGGTAGACGTGGTCGTGGTTGTGGTGTTGCGGACGAGCAGCTTGAGGAGCAGTAGAAGGCAAGCGATGGACATGCTACTGTTATGGATGTTTTGTAGTAGAGTCTAGAGTCATCCCTGTACTCTCAGGTCCTTGGAAGTGTTTTGACGATGTTTCACGAAGATCGTTTGATGATATCTGTATATCCTGCTGTTGGCCGGATGTGGGCCTTTATGTATATATGAACAGGTGGTGAACTCATGTGATGGATGGACAGCTGTTCCTGAGCTGTGGACACATGTCAGATCTTGTGTATGTACATATTTATATGACATGTTTCTGTGCAGGATGAGGACTGGAAAGTAATAGTTTCACAGTTTATCAGTTTTCTGCAATCGGTTTTAATTAACCCGTGTTTTGATAATCTGTGGTTATGGTGTTTTTCGCACGTTTTCGCGTAACACCTCGTTATCTGTGTGATAATGGGATGTGTTGCCACAAGTTTTGGTATCAGAGCTTTAGGTTCGCTGAGTCTACAGGGATCTAGGACTAGGTTGAGTCTGTTCTTATGAGTTTTCCAGGTTATCTTACGAAATCTTCTGCCCTAAGCAGAAGAAAAGCCAAGATGTCTGGAAACCACGAAGAACATGCTCCTGAGCATAGTGATGCTGCATCGGTTGATGGAGCAGATGGACGGGCACATGAAGATCGGGTGCCTGAGGTCCCCCAACCAGACCCAGCCATACTTGAACACCCTGCCTACCAATAGCTTATGGGGCAGTTAATGGCTACGATGAATCTCATGGTTGAGCGATTACCAGTGCCTCCTCCATGAGCACAGGTTCCCCATGGAGAAGCATCGGGTATCGGGAAGACCTTTGAGCGGCTTCGCCGAGTCGGAGCTTCGGATTATGCTGAAACGGCTGATCCAGCGGATGCAGATCTGTGGCTGACGAGTCTTGAAAAGGCTTTCCGGATCCTCGACATCCCCGAAGCAGACAAAGTAAAGCATGTTGTCTACCTTTTGAAGGGTAGTGCTGGTCACTGGTGGACCATCGAGGAAGAGAAGCGGCCTGGTGAGGTGATCTGTTGGGAAGTGTTTCGACGCGAGTTCGTCACCAGATACTTTCCGAAGACGTACCTGGATGAGAAGATCAGTCAGTTTGAGAAGTTGCGGCAAGGAACGATGAACATCACCGAGTATGAAGCTAAGTTTATGGATCTGTTGAGGTTCTATCCACACATGGCGGCGACAGATGATGAACGGATCAGACGTTTCGAGAAGGGTTTGAGTGCTGAGTTGACAACCCCTGTGTCTGCGCTGGAAAACCGAGAGCGGTTTTCTACATTTGTGGAATCAGTTCAACGGATCGAGAGGACAATAAGGGAGAAAAAAGAGTCGGTGTCTCTTAAAAGACCTACTCAGTTTCAAGGACGAAGGTTTGGTGGCTTCAAGAAGCCCATGTTTTCAGCACCGTCAGTGATGAGAAGTGCTGGTGTACCATCTCAGTGGTCTCCGAGTAAGGGAAAAGGTTATGTTTCTTCACCATCTAAGGCGCACAGTTCAGCTTCGGTGGCAGTGACAGGGCCATCTAGGCCACGAGTTGACAATAGAGCATGTCATCTCTGTGGACAAGTTGGGCATTGGAAGTTCAATTGCCCGAATAGAGATGTTGAAGTGACGCAGCAACCGAGGTAGAGTTTCCAGAAGTCTGAGAGACCACAGCCCAGTGGTAGCAGAGGACGAGGACGCGGTCAAGCGTCTCAAGCTGGATCGTCTGCTCAAGGGAGCAGAGGTCATGGACAGCAAGCAACGGCTCGATTCTATGCCATGAATCAGCCGGAGGCGATAGTCAACCCGTGAGTGGTGACAGGTCAGATGGAGTTATTTCATTCTGATATGTCTTCTTCTTGCTTTATATCTGTTCTGGTTGACCCGGGTGCTACACACTCTTTTATCACCTATAGTATGCTTGAAAACTGTCATCTACCTGTTAGTTGTAAGAAGGATAGCTTGTTGTTAGAAACCCCTCTTGATGGTTCCTCTTTGCTTCGAGAAGAGTGTCCATCTTGTGTTTTGTCTTTTTCGGGACACAACATTCAGGTGGATCTCATACCACTTGATATGCATGGTTTCGATGTTATCCTTGGGATGGATACCTTAGAGAAGTATAAGGTTGTCTTGTACTGTGGTTCCAAGTAGGCGGTGTTTGATGTTGCTGGAGAGAAGTGGATCTTCCAGGGAGATAGGAAGATTCTTCCGACGTGTCTGGTGTCAGCTATGGTGGCTGATAGGTTGTTGCGACAAGGATGTGAGGCGTTCTTAGCTCACGTTGTGGATACCGTTGTGGATACCAAGGCGAAAGGCCTTAACCTTGAAGAAGTGTCAGTGGTCCGAGAGTTTGCAGATGTGTTTCCCGAGGAGTTTCCTGGTGTTCCTCCACCCCTAGAGATCGATTTTGAGATCAATCTGGTTCCGGGAGCGCAGCCGATTGCACAGAGACCTTATAGGATGGCTCCAGCAGAGATGGTAGAGTTGAAGAAGCAGTTACAAGAGTTGTTGGAGAAAGGTTTCATCAGACCGAGCACGTCACCTTGGGGTGCTCCCGTGTTGTTCGTTAAGAAGAAGGATGGTTCGATGTGGTTGTGTATAGACTACCGACAGTTGAACAAGGTCACGATCAAGAATAAGTACCCGTTGCCGAGGATAGATGACCTGTTCGATCAGTTGTGTTGTGCTACAGTGTTTTCGAAGATCGATCTACGGTCTGGATATCATCAGTTGAGGATAAAGGCGGATGACATACCAAAGTCAGCTTTTAGGACGAGGTATGGTCATTTTGAGTTTGTGGTTATGCCGTTTGGATTAACCAATGCACCTGCTGCTTTCATGGACCTGATGAACATAGTGTTTCGTCCGTTCTTAGATCAGTTTGTTGTAGTTTTTATATACGACATCTTGATCTATAGTCAGAACCGGCTAGAGCATGAGCAACATCTTCGTCAAGCGTTGACTCTCCTTCGTCAACATCAGTTGTATGTTAAGTTTAGTAAGTGTGAGTTTTGGTTGGATGAAGTGACTTTCTTAGGTCATGTGATATCTACTGAAGGAGTCAAAGTAGATCCGAAGAAAGTGGAATCCGTTGCGGATTGGGAACAGCCGAAGACGCCGACGGAAGTTCGTAGTTTCCTTGGTCTAGCAGGATACTACCCGAGGTTTATCAAGGACTTCAGTTCGATAGCTCTACTGATGATGAAGTTGACCAGGAAGGATGTACCTTTTGTTTGGAGTGATCGATGTCAGCAAGCTTTCCAAAGTTTGAAGGAAAAGCTAACCAGTGCTCCAGTGTTGATCTTGCCAGAATCTGGAAAAGGCTATGTTGTTTTCTGTGATGCGTCCAAGAAAGGTTTGGGTTGTGTGCTGATGCAGGAAGATCATGTGGTTTCTTTTGCTTCGCGACAGCTTAAGAAACACGAGGAGAACTATCCGACCCATGACTTGGAGCTGGCAGCAGTGGTTCATGCGTTAAAGATTTGGAGACACTTTCTTTATGGAGAAGTGTGTCAGATCTTTACAGATCACAAGAATCTGAAGTACATCTTCTCACAGCAAGAGTTGAACATGCGACATCGTCGGTGGATGGAGTTGATCAATGATTATGATTGCACTATCGAGTATCATCCTGGTAAGGTGAATTTGGTAGCAGACGCACTTAGCAGAAAGTCTTCTACTCCCAAGAAGGCACAGATGAGTTCTTTGGTATGCCATAGGCGGGACATGTTAGTCTCCTTACGGCAGATGAACGAACAGATGGAGGTTTCCTCGTTAGCTGGACTTTTAGCACAGATGCAAATCAAGCCCACGTTGAGACAGAAGATCAAGGATGCACAGCAAACAGATGATACAGTACAGCTAATCAGATCAGAGTTTGGCAGTGAAAAGCGTGATGGGTTCCATGAGTCCGAGGATGGAGTGGTTTGCTATCATAATAGGATGGTGGTTCCAGATGCTGATAATCTGAGGGAGTTGGTGCTCAAGGAAGCACACACGTCGATGTATGCTATGCATCCAGGTGTCACCAAGATGTACCATAGTCTGAAGGACTTGTATTGGTGGCCCGACCTGAAGAAAGATGTAGCTGAGTTTGTGGCTAGGTGTGCGGTGTGTCAGCAAGTCAAGGCTGAGCATCAAAAGCCGGCAGGTACATTGCAACCTTTGCCTATACCACAGTGGAAATGGGATCATATAACCATGGATTTCGTAGTTGGTCTACCCAGGACAACTAGGAATCATGATTCCATTTGGGTGATAGTGGACAGATTAACGAAGTCTACCCATTTCATACCTGTGAAGACCACGTATACAACTGAAAAGCTCGCTCGAGTATATGTGGATGAGATAGTTCGTTTGCATGGTGTGCCAGTAACGATAGTTTCTGATAGAGGTCCTCAGTTTACAAGTCGTTTTTGGGAACAGTTGCACAGGGCGATGGGAACACAGTTGAAGTTCAGTACCGCTTTCCACCCACAGACAGATGGACAGTCGGAGAGGACTATTTAGACTTTGGAGGATCTTCTTCGTGCTTGTGTTTTGCAGTTCCTAGGCAGTTGGGATGTACATCTCAGTTTGATAGAGTTTGCCTGCAACAATAGCTATCAGCGGAGCATTGACATGGCTCCCTATGAGGCTTTGTATGGGAGGAAGTGCAGATCTCCTTTTTGTTGGTATGAATCAGGTGAATATCAGCTTTTGGGCCCTGAGTTAGTACAGCAAACGACAGAAAAGATCAAGGTGATACAACAACAGTTGAAAGCGGCACAAGACAGGAAGAAGTCTTATGCAGACAATCGACGACGACCCTTGGAGTTCCAGGTGGGAGATAAGGTGTATCTTAAAGTCTCTCCGTGGAAAAGTGTGCTGAGGTTTGGACGGAAAGGTAAGTTAGCTCCCAGATATATGGGGCCTTACTCAGTCATAGCACATGTTGGCAAGGTGGCTTATGAGTTGCACAGGTTACATCCAGTGTTCCACGTCACTATGCTGAAGAAAAGTCATCCGGATACAGGAACAGTGATACAACCAGTTGAAGTTGAGCTTGACAAAGATGTGACAAATGAAGAGGGTCCTATGATGATCCTTGACAGAAGAGTCAAGAAGCTGAAGAGAAAGGATCTGGTTCTTTTGAAGGTCCTTTGGCATCACCGTGGCGTTGAGGAAGCCACGTGGGAGCTTGAGGAAGAGATGAGGAGGAAGTATCCCTCGCTTTTCTCTTCGGATTTCGGGGACAAAATCCTTTTGTAGAGGTTTATGGTTGTAAGGACCCTGACCTGCGTTTAGGGTTTACCCTGTTTGTTTTGCTTGATCTTGGTGCTTTGGTGCTTGATAATCACCTTTGAGTGGTGATTAGGGTTTTTTTGTGCTTTGTTGAGAGTTCGAGGGGCTACTTGCAAATAACCCAAGTTTAGGGTTTTGTGGGCAAGTTTGCCATCTTGTGAGATGTTTTCCCTCTTTGCTTCCTCTAGGGTTGATAGGAAGGCGTGGGCTTGTTGTTTGAGTCCTTTGGGCCTGAGTTGAGCTTGTTTGGGCCTTGGAGTTCCTTGTTTGGGCTTGCTTGAGCCTTGTGTCGCCCAGGGCAGGTGGTGTGTCGCCCAGTTGCTTGGTGTGTCGCCCAGTAGCTCTTGTTGTGTCGCCCAGATGGCTTGGCTTGGTTGGTGGACACATGGTGCACATCTTAGACAAGTGCCTTATGGCTTGCATGAGAGGTGGCTTGAGTTGGTGGACATGTGTCCCTTGGGTGGACGACACATAGCATGGTTGTACCTTGGTTTCTCCTCCCCTTCTTCCTATATAGGTAGCTCTTCTCCTTGCCTTAGTCTCCTTTGCTCTTTTGGTCTCCCCTCCACCCTTGGTGCATGATATCCCTCTCCATCTTGCTTGTGTTGGCCGATACACTTCCTTGGAGCTGAAGTGGTGGTCGATACACCTTCCTGGAGCAGCTTGGTGGACGATAGCTTTGGACCTTGGAGTGCTTTGGAGCTTTGGTGGCCGACAACCTTGGAGCTCAAAGTGCATCTTCTTCCTTGGAGCTTAAGGCGGGTTGCATAGTTTCTAACCCTAACTCTCTTACCTCTAGCTTTAACCTTGTTACATGTGAGTAGACTAGCTTAGTTCCTTTCTTGTGCACCTTGCTTATATACCTTAGTGGCCGATATCCCTCTCTTGGGTTTAGGGTTCCTTGTATACCTTGCTTTTTAGGGTTTGTGCTCCCTTGTGTTGGAGGTTGAAGGTGACCTAGGGTTGGGCGATATCCCTTCCTTGTGGGTGTGTTGGGCGACACCCTTGTCCTTGAGTTGAACGATATCAGTGTTCTTGGTGTTGGGCAACACCCTTCCTCTTGGGTTGGACGATAGGTTGACCTAGTATGGATGTTGGCCGACATGGTGACCATGTTGGGCGATATGGTTCCTTGGGTTGAGCAACACCTTTGTTTTTGAGTTGGACGACATGGTGTTCCCCTTGGTGGACGATATGGTAGCTGGTGTTGGGCGACATGATGAGTCCTTTAGGTTGGCCGATACCCTTGCCCTTGAGTTGGGCGATAGGGTGAGCTAGGGTTTGTTGGCCGATATGGTGAGTACCCTTGGAGATGGGCGATACTCTCTCTCTCTCTCTCTCTCTCTCTCTCTTGTTGGGCGACATGGTCTGATGGTGTTGGGCGACATGGATGTCCTTGAGTTGGACGATAGAATGGGTGCTCTTGTGTTGAGTTATCTCCTTGTCCATGTGGTGGACGATAGGGCCAAGTAGTGCCATGTTGGACGATAGGCTTTGTGCCCTGATGGTCGATACCATGATGGCCGATACCATGATGGCCGATACCATGTTGGGCGACATGCCTTGGGCCATGATGGCCGATAGGGTTAGTGTGGTGGCCGATACCCATGTTGGGTGATAGGTTTCAGATGAGGGTTGTGAGGCTATAGTGAGGGTATGAGTTTCTTTGGTGACGGTCCCTTATGTGATAGAAGTGGATGTTAATACATTAACCAATAAAACGATGGTGGTGTTTGTGATATCATCAATATGTAATATGTTGCCTTGCAAATAATAAGGATGCCAATGGTAGTAATGTATATGATGATAGCCCTCATGTAATAGATGCATGATGTGACCCGTTATGCTTAATTGTTAATGATAATGAAGATGATGATAACTACTCTAGTATTTTGTTTAATGATAATAATGTTGGTAATAATGATGCTAAGTGACAGTTATGTTAAAGGTTGCTTCATGATAAAGATGACAATATTTGATGACATAGTAATGACCTTGTTAATAATAGTGTTGGTTCTGTAAACACAACATGATCTCTATATACCCTGATTGTTTGTACAATCTCGATATAAGGGTAAGTATCAGTATGGTTGTTTAATGATGTACTTAACATACTTGATTACTAAATAACTGTCATATTGATAAGTAGATTATCTTGAATGATATTTCATGATAGTGAGCATATTCCTTATGTTGAATCTACAATTATTGCATACCTTAACCTTGCAGGTGATGACTTAGCCATGAAAGGGCTATGTGACATATGTAATGAGTAACATTACTTTGATAATTGCTCTATAAGATTATGTATGTGATGTGTTGGTCCCATGATGATGATGTGAGCCTTAAGAGGCAATAACAATACATGATGAAGGGTTGAGACCCTGTGGTATGTGATGATCCTTGAGATGGATCTGGATGGTTGGCAAGAGGCCAAGTGGTAACATGTGATGTTGGATCCTTAAGATGGATCAGGTTGATATGAATAGATCATAATATAATTTTCTTTACTTTATGTTATATCTTTGCATGTTATACAACTTGGTTGAATCTTGCAATCCATCTAAAAGATACTAATTAATCACAGTGAAATATATCATGTAGTTTCCCTGGCCATAGATCCATCATCGTCAGGACTTGGTGATGGTGAAACAGGTTTTCCTACGGGTTAACCTGGAAGCGCATATTGTTGAATATGTGTAGGTTGCTCCTAGCCTGAAAATGAGGAGGTAAGAGTGTAACTTCGGTTGCAGACTCAGATATGTGTGTAGAGCATGGTGAACAGGCCCATGGCTCAGGATATGTGATGTATGCACCATGAATGCGTTCATGGCTCAGAGCACGGTGATCAGGCCCGTGTCTCAGTTTTACTAGCGCCGAGACCTGTACCAAGGCGGGATAGAGAATGGGTAGCCTATGGAGCTAACCCTGTGGCTTAGACCACTTCAGCATGTGACTGCGGTCCTGCTTGTGTTGTACTCATGTACTGACCATAAGGTGGGAGTTCGTGGAGTCCGGCTCTTCCATTGACCTTGTATGGCACCGTCTTGGGTTTCGTAACCGAAGGTTGGATTTGAACGGTACGGTTCAAATCCTCAGGGCATAATAAAATGTAATACAGCCGTTTAGTATTTAATAGTCATATCAAACACGAAACATTGGTTGAGGCCTTGTTTGTGTAATATTCCGTTATACCTTGCAGGTCATGTGGTAATCTACCTTATCTTGATAATCAGGTTATATGGCATTATATTCTGTTCTAATAATCCTGTTACATGTTGATATATCTCATCTTGATAGTCATGTTCCTTTGAAAGACATCTGGTTTTACGCTTTAGTACAGCTGGTATGCTTGCCGGTAAGAATGATCTTGCTATATATATATAACTGCTTCTGATATATCTGCTCATGTTATAATTGTTGTTATAGTTTCTCTTGCTGAGGTTCTATGGTTGCGGTGGGGAGCTATGTTTCCCGCTGGGACAATTGTTCAATTGTCTCACTCCGCTGGTTTCCACCCTTTTTAGGTGGTCGAGGTAGACGTGGTCGTGGTTGTGGTGTTGCGGACGAGCAGCTTGAGGAGCAGTAGAAGGCAAGCGATGGACATGCTGCTGTTTTGGATGTTTTGTAGTAGAGTCTAGAGTCATCCCTGTACTCTCAGGTCCTTGGCAGTGTTTTGACGATGTTTCACGAAGATCGTTCGATGATATCTGTATATCCTGTTGTTGGCCGGATGTGGGCCTTTATGTATATATGAACAGGTGGTGAACTCATGTGATGGATGGACAGCTGTTCCTGAGCTGTGGACACGTGTCAGATCTTGTGTATGTACATATTTATATGACATGTTTCTGTGCAGGATGAGGACTGGAAAGTAATAGTTTCATAGTTTATCAGTTTTCCGCAATCGGTTTTAATTAACCCGTGTTTTGATAATTTGTGGTTATGGTGTTTTCCACACGTTTTCGCGTAACACCTCGTTATCTATGTGATAATGGGATGTGTGGCCACACAGTGTGGGAGTGTGTCGGCCTGGAGGAGTGGTAGTGTGTCATCCATGGACCTTTGACCTCGTTTGTGTCACCACTAGTGGACACTTGGTGCTTGATGCTAGCATGTAGCAATAGCCTTGGACATGTGTTTTAGACATGCTAGAGTGGTGGTTTTGCTCTTGGACAAGTGTCCCTAGGTAGGCGACACCTTGCTTTGCTCTACCTTGTTTTCTCCTCCATTCCCTCCTATATATGTGTCCTTTCTCTCTTGCTAGGGATCCTTTTAGTCTCTTGGTTTCCCCTCTCCCTTGGTGCACGATACCCTCCTCCTTGGCAAGCTTGGTGGACGACACCCTTGGAGGAGCTAGCTTGGTGGCCGATCCTGCCTTGGATCTTTCTTATTCCTTGGTGCTAGGAGCTTGGAGCTTGCTTAAGGCGGGTTTCATAACTCCTAACCCTAACTATTTTACCATCTTCTATGATCTTGTTCTTGTTGTCTATTATCGGCTATGTTGTAGTTAGTTTGGTTTGCTTGCTTAGTTGCAACATGTTGGCCGAAACTATGAGCTAGGGTTTCTAGATGAGCAATACTCTCTCCTCTCCTAGGTCTTGATGAGTGAGCTTGAGTTCTAGTATCATGAGCAACACTCCTCTCTCGTTTAAGTTGAGAGGTGAGCTTGTGTTCTAGTAGCTTGAGCAACACCCTCCTCTCACCTTGGACATGAAGGGTGAGCTTTTTGGTAGTTGTGGACCTTGTTAGGGTTGTTCCTTTTGTTTCCCGATTGGTGGCAAGAGATGCGCAAGACCCCTCTCTCTTAGATGTTGAGAGGTGAGCCATCTACTTGATCCATTAGGGTGGGTACCCTTGTGCTTTAGGTGGATGACGACCTTGTGGTGTTGTTTCTTAGCCGTTATGGTGTTGTTAGAGGTTGCTTCCCGACACCCCTCTTGACTTAAAACCTTGGACAATAGGCTATGGTGGTTGTGATGGACGATACCCCTCTTGTTCTAGAGTGGTGCACGACACGTTTATGGTGGCTTTGATGGGTGTTACACCCTGGACCTTTGTCACGGAACCGGAATCCCAGTCCATGAACCAAACGTATACCAAAGGCGAAATGCGGAAGCATAAAGCTTAGCACATATGAACAGATAACAAGATAAATGCACCAACATAATCTCAACAATCAACAAGATATATTAAGAAACATCATTATATTACATGATTTGAATTACATATTCAAGAGTCATTATGTACAAGTCTTCTCATGTATACTATATGTGGATCTTACAACAAGTACACCCAACATAGCTCACCAAGCCCATCAACCTTCTAGCCATCTCTGAACCTAAAAACAACATACGAGAAATGGGTCAACACACGAGGTGTTGAGTATGGGGCCGAAAGATACACATATATATAAGCTTTGATAATTTTGAAAAGATTTCAAGACTAAACGAACAAGAATAAACATGTTAATTATTTAACAAATGCAAAACCATATTTTATGTCATTTCACTCCATTATATCAACAATATCAAACATGTTTAAGGCCTTTGACCAACTTCCCGTCAGAAGGGTCCGTAGGGTGCTCAAGCTTAGCTAACCCTTTTATACGAGAGGGACCTCAAGGTCGTAACCAAGAGCCCTTTATCAACAATATTATAATGGAGTTCCATATATATATGTGTTCAAGTTAGAAAATAGATGAAGCAGACATCGAGTATGACATAGCAATACTACATGGCAATATTTGAGAAAATAGACAAATAAGCATACAATATATGTCTTTTCAAGCAAGAAAACGGTAGTCATATAACTAGATAAGGCCCATACCTGATTCAGAGATTCTTAACTTAACACGTCCATTACCATCTAGATCATAAGCTGACCTGATTAACAACAAGATTACATATATGCATTAGATTCTCATCATTAACCCTAATTAGATGCATTTTAGGGTCTTGGCAAAGATAGGTTCCAAGTTTGCTTATTAGTTCATTAGATGATCTTGTACTGGTTTAGAGGTCATCATGTGGGTGTGGTTCAAGTTTCATATCATTTTCGAGGTTTCATGCGGACATGCCAAGGTTTAGGATATTTATACTCAGATTAGGTCACTAGACCCATAATAGAGTAAAGTTCAACATTATAGTCCAAAGGAGGCACATAAGTACAAATGAGGTCATTCATGAACAAAGGGTTGATCAAGACCCTCATTAGAGCCACAAGAGAAAAAGATTTACTAATTCAATGCTTAGGAGGCTATAAGTATATCAAAGATTCAAACTTCATCATAATCATGCATTAAAGTCCATGAATAAGCTACAACATGCATTAGGGACAACCATGGATCAAAAGGAGAGCTTAAGAGTTCAACTTGGTTCAAGGTGGATAAATATTACTGATTTCATGATTATGAGAGTGAATAGTCATTAAAGGTGCAAGATTGATCATAACAATGAATAAATGTTCTCAAACATGACCAATGCTAGTATTTTCAAGAAATCAGGGAACAAATATTTGACTTAGGGTCTGGAACTAGGCCCAAACTGTAGGTCTCGTCGAGTTGATCGATTTGATATATTGGTTTGCATATTTTGGATAAAAGAACTAGGAGATATGCATTTTTCAAGTTCATATTAAAACTATATGAAAATCAAGCATTTGGAACTTAGGCGTGTCACCTCATCCGGATAGCAGTAGATCTGGGCCATTGATCATCGATCTTATGGCTAGATAGGGGCACGCTTGTCCTTGGGGCATGGCCCGCTGGTTTAGGGCGGTTCACTACTGTACTGGTTGAACTGGGTCTGGGTCGATGAGACGACTGCCCGCTCGCCCCGCCCCCCTCCTTCATCGTTCTCTCTATTCCAAACAGGGGAGGAACAGGGGCGACGCTTACAGCACCCTGCACCTGCTGGCGGAGAGGGGAAAAAGAGCACAAGGGTTGGGGTGGCTTCCGGGGGTGCCGCTTGTTCTCAACTTGGTCTGCGGCCTCGTTGGCGCCTGAGGTTGCTGCCCACAGCTGGAGGACCACCTCCACAACCTTGCAACCGAACGGAAAAGAAGAGGTGAGGGGAGAGGCTGCTCAGGGAAGGAGGATATCTGGCGGCCGGCCTGAGCACGGAGACAAGGGCAAGTCGTGTGGAGTGGACGACTAGGGCTGACGGCGCCCTGGAGGTGCGAGTAGCAGCCGTTCATTGGCTGCGGCAGCACTCTGGGTAGAGTGTCTGGCCGTTAGCAGTGCGGGGAGAAGGAAAGTGGCGGCACGAGAATACTAGGGACAAAGGGAGAAGGGCAAACAAGGGAGGAGGGGGCTTAAGAACGAGGGTTTTTATAGGACTTGGGGCTAAGTTTAGGGTTTGCGTTCAAAGGTAGATGCGTCTTCAATGCTTTCCAGATATGGCTGGAGGAGAGGGATGACTCTCCAGTCGATCGCTTATTTCCCTTTTGGGAAGAAGGAACAACTAGTAGATGGGCCACACGTCTATGATATTGGGCCCGATAAGGGTTGCAACTCAACAAGGAAAATTAAAACATGTACAAAATGAGTCAAAATTTCAAATACCCATATCTTGGGCTAGGATGGTCCAAACGAGGTAATTTTTGTACCATTGGGAAGATAAAGGAACACTCAATATTTTGAAACATATTGTAGAGCAAGGTGATCATACTAATCAGGTTCAAGATATTTACAAACTAGTGAATCATTAAATAGTGAAAATTAGATCAAGAGAGCAAATCAAATGTACACATTGTGAACTTGATCATTATAGTGGCCAAATTAGAAATGCTCAACCCTCCAATTATGAAATTGACATCCAATTCAGTAATGGGCCACTTTATGAGAGAGGAACCTATCATTTGAGGAGAGAGAAAAGGTCTGGTTATCACATCCTTCCCTCCTTAAAAGAAATTTCGTCCTCGAAATTTATCCAGGATCATAAACAAGAGTCAGGGTAAAAGCCATCAGGTCTAGGTATTCCACCATGATTTTCAAGGTATTGCACACAATGGGATGCACACTAGGCAGTCATCATCAAGGGTGCACTCATATAGATCATATATGTGTTACTTCATGTTTTATCACATAATGACATCATTATGGCATTAGATTTTTCCATCACCTAGTATCCATACCTTAGGATTTTTGGTTCATATATTCATGCATGATTTTGTTTTCCCCAAAATTTCTACCAAATCTAATCATTTATATTCTTTTTTTTTTAATCTAAAATTAGACAGTTTATCATCATGTTTATTCAAGCTGAGATCTCTAGACATTATCATATCGAGTTCATGATTCCCACTCTACATATTTTATGTATGGTATGATTTCGTGTTAGGTCTAGCTTATGTGAGTGACTCATCTAGCATATATCAGTTTTTTTTTTAAAACATAAGTGAGATATTCCATGTATCAAGAATCATTTGAGGAACAACATTATCATCAATATCGAGGTTTTGTAACTTTCTCACTTGTATCTAGAAAGAGCTTCACAATCTCAAGCCACTCAATCTAAGACATATATGTGTCCAACAAGACATGTTAACCACAAACTTCTACCTGTAATAAAATTACTACCCATCTTTTGAGAAATAAGGGTAACTGCTAGACTCCTTTATATACAATTACTAACCCGAGTATGAGGCTCATCATGGATATCATACATCATATACATCATCTTAGGTCTTGGGACATCGCCCTCACCTATATATCAAGCATCAATTATTCAATTGCCTCTTTCTCTAGGGTTAGATATTTTCATAGGACATCTAGGGTTCAACATTTTCATGGAAACCGCACACTAGGTCACTCAACTCATATACTTAGAGGTATTCTAGCTAGGGACTCATCATCAAGTATTTCATTATTCCTATTTTTCAACATTTCAAATATTTTGGAGTTTAGGTACTCTAACCTTCTCCCAATACGGGTCAAATCATATCAACATGTCACCCTATTCATATGTCCCATGCTAGATGTCCTACTTTGTAAAGAGATTGAGGCCCATGTTGGTCTCTAACCATATATCATATCTGCACACATACAAGACTAGGTACAAGCAAGCATGTCAACCCACTAGCTATGTTTAGCACATCAACCAAGTCATATGTAACAACAAGGTGCTAGGTCTAGCTAGGGTTGCATGGTCAAGCTCATTCCATATCATCAACCTATGTGAATTCCTCAAGGACAAACTTGGGTCTTATCAATATCAACATCATCATCAACATCAACATCAATATCAACATTGAGATCAACATTAACATTATTATCATTATCATCACTATCATCACTTTTTTAGGTTATCTATGCTACTCACTAGCCTAACCTTTATCATGGAACTAGACAACTCTATCATCCAAACACTCATCTAGACTTGATGTTACATCTCTTTCTCTTAGGTTACATAGACACTCACTGCCTTTCTGGGTGTGGTAACATTTTTATAGGTTCATATACTAGTATTTGAAATAGTTTTTCTCCAACGTTGAAACATTCGATAAAAACCACCATACTCCATTCGAATAAAACCAAAACCAAAACGAGTTACCACACTCATTAGACAGTCTAGTATCATGACACCTAGAGAACTAGCAAGAACATGGTGCACACTTGTGTAAACATCCTAAGCACATGTCGCGAATCATGTCTAGGGAGGTAACTTACACAAGTCTACACCTAGTTCTAGAACATCTAGGTTCTAACCTAGAGGCTAAGTCAACCTAGTCCACAAAGGACATCTTATTTGGTTTCTAGGGTTAAGATGTAAGGTGAGTTTAGTTTGTGTTTCATGTGAGCCATGTTTGGTGTAGTTATTGTTCATGCTCTGATACCATCTGTCACAGAACCGGAATCCCAGTCCATGAACCAAACGTATACCGAAGGCGAAATGCGGAAGCATAAAGCTTAGCACACATGAACAAATAACAAGATAAATGCACCAACATAATCTCAACAATCAACAAGATATATTAAGAAACATCATTGTATTACATGATTTGAATTACATATTCAAGAGTCATTGTGTACAAGTCTGCTCATGTATACTATATGTGGATCTTACAACAAGTACACCCAACATAGCTCACCAAGCCCATCAACCTTCTAGCCATCTCTGAACCTAAAAACAACATACGAGAAATGGGTCAACACACGAGGTGTTGAGTATGGGGCCGAAAGATACACATATATATAAGCTTTGATAATTTTGAAAAGATTTCAAGACTAAACGAACAAGAATAAACATGTTAATTATTTAACAAATGAAAAACCATATTTTATGTCATTTCACTCCATTATATCAACAATATCAAACATGTTTAAGGCCTTTGACCAACTTCCCGTCGGAAGGGTCCGTAGGGTGCTCAAGCTTAGCTAACCCTTTTATATGAGAGGGACCTCAAGGTCGTAACCAAGAGCCCTTTATCAACAATATTATAATGGATTTCCATATATATATGTGTTCAAGTTATAAAACAGACGAAGCAGACATCGAGTATGACATAGCAATACTACATGGCAATATTTGAGAAAATAGACAAACAAGCATACAATATATGTCTTTTCAAGCAAGAAAACAATAGTCATATAACTAGATAAGGCCCATACCTGATTCATAGATTCTTAACTTAACACTTCCATTACCATCTAGATCATAAGCTGACTTGATTAACAACAAGATTACATATATGCATTAGATTCTCATCATTAACCCTAATTAGATGCATTTTAGGGTCTTGGCCAAGATAGGTTCCAAGTTTGCTTATTAGTTCATTAGATGATCTTGTACTGGTTTAGAGGTCATCATGTGGGTGTGGTTCAAGTTTCATATCATTTTCGAGGTTTCATGTGGACATGCCAAGGTTTAGGATATTTATACTCAGATTAGGTCACTAGACCCATAATAGAGTAAAGTTCAACATTATAGTCCAAAGGAGGCACATAAGTACAAATGAGGTCATTCATGAACAAAGGGTTGATCAAGACCCTCATTAGAGCCACAAGAGAAAAAGATTTACTAATTCAATGCTTAGGAGGCTATAAGTATATCAAAGATTCAAACTTCATCATAATCATGCATTAAAGTCCATGAATAAGCTACAACATGCATTAGGGACAACCATGGATCAAAAGGGGAGCTTAAGAGTTCAACTTGGTTCAAGGTGGATAAATATTACTGATTTCATGATTATGAGAGTGAATACTCATTAAAGGTGCAAGATTGATCATAACAATGAATAAATGTTCTCAAACATGACCAATGTTAGTATTTTCAAGAAATCAGGGAACAAATATTTGACTTAGGGTCTGGAACTAGGCCCACAGTGTAGGTCTCGTCGAGTTGATCGATTTGATATATTGGTTTGCATATTTTGGATAAAAGAACTAGGAGATATGCATTTTTCAAGTTCATATTAAAACTATATGAAAATCAAGCATTTGGAACTTAGGCGTGTCACCTCATCCGGATAGCAGTAGATCTGGGCCGTTGATCATCGATCTGATGGCTAGATAGGGTCACGCTTGTCCTTGGGGCATGGCCCGCTGGTTTAGGGCGGTTCACTACTGTACTGGTTGAACCGGGTCTGGGTCGATGAGACGACTGCCCGCTCGCCCCGCCCCCCTCCTTCGTCGTTCTCTCTGTTCCAAACAGGGGAGGAACAGGGGCGACGCTTACAGCACCCTGCACCTGCTGGCGGAGAGGGGAAAAAGAGCACAAGGGTTGGGGTGGCTTCCAGGGGTGCCGCCTATTCTCAACTTGGTATGCGGCCTCGTTGGCGCCTGAGGTTGCTGCCCACAGCTGGAGGACCACCTCCACAACCTTGCAACCGAACGGAAAAGAAGAGGTGAGGGGAGAGGCTGCTCAGGGAAGGAGGAGCTCTGGCGGCCGGCCTGAGCACGGAGACAAGGGCAAGTCGTGTGGAGTGGATGACTAGGGCTGACGGCGCCCTGGAGGTGCGAGTAGCAGCCGTTCATTGGCTGCGGCAGCACTCTGGGTAGAGCGTATGGCCGTTAGCAGTGCGGGGAGAAGGAAAGTGGCGGCACGAGAATACTAGGGACAAAGGGAGAAGGGAATACAAGGGAGGAGGGGGCTTAAGTGCGAGGGTTTTTATAGGACTTGGGGCTAGGTTTAGGGTTTGCGTTCAAAGGTAGATGCGTCTTCAATGCTTTCCAGATATGGCTGGAGGAGAGGGATGACTCTCCAGTCGATCGCTTATTTCCCTTTTGGGAAGAAGGAACAACTAGTAGATGGGCCGCACGTCTATGATATTGGGCCCGATAAGGGTTGCAACTCAACAAGGAAAATTAAAACATGTACAAAATGAGTCAAATTTTCAAATACCCATATCTTGGGCTAGGATGGTCCAAACGAGGTAATGTTTGTACCATTGGGAAGATAAAAGAACACTCAATATTTTGAAACATATTGTAGAGCAAGGTGATCATACTAATCAGGTTCAAGATATTTACAAACTAGTGAATCATTAAATAGTGAAAATTAGATCAAGAGAGCAAATCAAATGTACACATTGTGAACTTGATCATTATAGTGGCCAAATTAGAAATGCTCAACCCTCCAATTATGAAATTGACATCCAATTCAGTAATGGGCCACTTTATGAGAGAGGAACCTATCATTTGAGGAGAGAGAAAAGGTCTAGTTATCACAACCTTGACGGGCGTCACACTACTTCTGTGAGTGTCGGCCGACATCCCTACTTCCCCTGACGGGTGTTGCGCGTTATCCCTTAGTGCCCGACACAGGCCGTTGCCCGATAGGCATGGGTGCACGACACCTGACGTGCAGTTTCACTTTATGTCGTTGCATAGTTGCACGCTTGGTTGTTGTTGCCCTTGGTGTTAACGGAGCAGTGCACGTTACACCCTTGTCTTGAACGACATGAGTTGGGTGATAGGGTGAGTACCCTACCCGATACAACCTATAGTGAGGGTGCCCTACCCGTCACACTTCTTGTAAGGGTAGTGGACACTTTTAGTAAGGGTCTTGCTTCCCATGGAAAACCAATATGGTGGATGATGCTCTTGTGAACATGTTGGTGACCCTTGATATTCTTAATGGTGATCATTATGGTAAAGCTTGTTTATGTAATTTACATGACCTTACCTATGTATGTGATTATCTTGAATCCCATATATAATGATAAGGAAAATAATAAGCATGTAATATGATTTGCTTAATGATGTGCTTTGTGTTCATGACCATGAGTTGAAGCATGATTGATAAAGCATATAATTATTAATGTCACTATATTGATAGCATGGTCTTTCTGTTAAGCCTATGATTATTATGTATACTAACCATGCAGGTGATGCATAGCCAAGTAAAATGCTATGAGGTATATATATATGATGTGTTTTTATCTGAGGACTTGAGTTTGGCTAGAATTCCTGAGTTGATGAAAATACCTTGAGAGGGAGTGGCAGCATATGATGAGGGATTGAGATCCCATGGAAATGTGATGATCCTTGAGATAGATCTAGATGATTTGGCAAGAGGCCAAGTGATGACATATAATAAAAGCATAATATTGAGTTTTATGTTGTTTATTCTTGTTATAGTTTGCATGTTATACAACTTGGTTGAATCTTGCAATCCATATAAAATATATTAAATAATCACAGTGGAACACATCATGTAGTTTGCCCTGGCCATAGAACCATCATCGTCAGGAGCTGGTGATGGTGAAACGGGTTCTCCTATGGGTTAACCCGGAGCGCATATTGTTGAATATGTGAGGTTTCTCCTAGCCTAAAATAGTGAGGAATCGAGTGCAGCTACAGTTACAAACTCGGGATATGTATAGGAGCATGGTGAATAGGCCCATGGCTCAGGATATGTGATATGGGAGCATGAATGCGTTCATGGCTCAGAGCATGGTGAATAGGCTCATGGCTCAGATATACTAGCGTCGTGACCTGTACCAAGGCAGGCTAGAGGAAGGGTAGCCTGTGGAGCTAACCCTGTGGCTGTGGCCACTTAAGCATGAGACTGCGGTCCTACTTGTGTTGTACTCGTACACTGACTACGAGGTGGGAGGTCGTAGAGTCCAGCTCTTCCATTGACCTTGTATGGCACCGGCTTTGGGTTTCGAACCGAAGGTTGGATTTTGGCGGTACGGATCACTTCCTTAAGGCATAATAATATGTAATCCAGCCGAATAGTATTTATTGCTTAAGGCAAAATACGGAACATTGGTTGAGGCCTTGCTTGTGCAGTTAATCTTGTTATACATGCAGTTACTTATACACTCCTCATGTTATGTGATAAGAACTTATAAACTGTATCTTGTCAATCATGTTCCATAAAGAGATAATTAGTGATATGCTTTCCATACATCCTGGTAAACTTGATGGTACGAATAGCCTTGCTGTATACACTATCAGTATTCTACATTTTACTGCTTATCTACTGATGTTGCTTTATCTTCCTTTGGTTTTATATTTTTGGCGGGGAGTTATGTTTCTCGCTGGGAAAATGTTCAATTGTCTCACCCCGCTGGTTTACAGGTGTTCGAGCTAGATGTGGTGGTGGTCGTGGAGTTGCGACCGAGCAACTAGATGAGCAGTAGAAGGCAAGAGATGGATATGTTGCTGCTTTGGTCATGTTGTAGTAGAGTTTAGAGTCATCCATGTAGTCTCAGGTCCTTGGGAGCGTTTTGACGTTGTTTCACGATGTATAGCTGTTGATGGTTTGTATATCCTGCTGCTGGCCGGATGTGGGCCGTTATGTATATATGACAGGTGATGAACTCCTGTGACGACTATATAGCTGACCTTCTAAGCTGTGGACACATGTCAAGGCTTGTATGTGTTTATATAATATGTTTTCTTTAGGATGAGGACTTGGATGTAATAGTTTCACAGTTTATCAGCTTTCCGCAATCGGTTTTGATTAACCCGTGTTTTGATAATCTGTGGTTATGGTGTTTTCTGCACGTTTTCGTGTAACACCTCGTTGTCTGTGTGACAGCGGGATGTGTTGCCACAAAAATGGCCCAATGGTTCAACCCTTCTTCTTCCCTATGCGCTAACCCTTGCTTCCGTCGCAACAGTGGCTGGGAGTGAGTTCTCTCCCTACTCTAGACCAGAAGGACACCGGCGAGGCTTCTCTTCACTCTGCCATCCCTGGCCACACCTGTGGGCCCCAAAACTATGGCCGAGGTGGGCTGGGGTCAGGCTACGGTTGCTCCCCCGTCATTGATCTTGCAGTCCGTGCAGCAGGTGGCTAGAGTGAAAGCGAGGACCAGGGGATGAAGGTCGAGCCTCTCCTGATCATTGGGGAAATTGTGTGCCTCTCTCTCGCACCCCACCATAGTGCCTGGACGCCCCCAAGATTGGTCCACCCTCTCTTCCAGGGTTTCAAACAAAAGAAGCAATAAGGAGATGAGGTACAAAGAAGCAGATGTGAGTTTTCTCTTTAAACTCGAACGAGGGGGTCTGCCCCTTTATATATAGAGAGGAATATCCACACCCTAGAATGCTTGCCCACAAAACAATCAAGGCTTTTCCTAACCGTAAAGGGTTTTTCCTTAATTAAGAAGTAACCTTCTGATGCGATGATTTTGAGTCGCATTTATAGACCTATTTGATATGTATTTTGTGCTCTTATTAGTCATTTTTTATGGTTAATATTGCATAATTCACTCATTTTGGTCTTTGCCATCATTTTATGTCAAATCCCCTTAGTTTCATCATTTCGAGCATTATTTATTACATTATCATAATTTGTGTGGATTTATTTGATCTGGTGTTTAAATTTCAGGAAAAACAAGTATCTTCTTCTGTCGATACCATCGACGGAAGTCGATACCATCGACCAGGCAACAGGTTGCCAGACGAGACGAGCATCACAGAGTCGATACCATCGACATCCAAGTCGATGCCATCGACGCATGGAGGCTACAACGTCGCTAAATGACAACCCGACGCTACAGGAGGTCGATACCATCGACACTCAAGTCGATGGTATCGAGATGACCACAGGCACTCAGACGAAAAGAAAGCAAGGTTGTCGCTACCACACCGGGTCGATACCATCGACCCGCGTCAATGGTATTGACGCCGGCAGATATGCGTTGGATTCATTTCGATCTCAATCGGACAGATGGAGTTAATTGACGACCTAATTAGGGACTTATACCTAATGACGGCCGCCCAGACGAGAGAATCATCTAATTTGCCATTGCACAAGTGCCGAGGAGTGAGAGAAAGGAGAACGAAGGCCAAAAGTTCATCCCTGTCGATCCGGACGCTGCCGAAGATGAATTTCACCACCGAGAGGCAGGAAAGCTCATGTTCTACGCAAAGGATCCACCGGTTCTCCTCCGTTCAGGGGTTTTCCCATTTGATTCACGTTTTTCATATGATTTCCCCTATTTCTACCATGTATTTGTGCGAGATGAACATGCGGGGCTAATCCGTTCCATCTTTAGGACCGCGAGTAGCCCGGGAATGCATTGTATGACAATTTTAAATTAATAATTCATATTTTCTCTCTTAAATCCGTGGTATAGTTTCGTTTTCTCCATATATTGTTATGCTTGATCACCATAATAGTAACTTAATGCCCTTAATCACTTCGACAGAAGGATTAACGGTTGAAAAGAGACGAAACCTACATTAATCGATAAATCCCTTGACAAAGGAGGTGTAAAATTAATGGTGGAAATTGAGAGATCGGCTGTAATGCGCTTAGTTTAGGGGAATGATTACTACGACGGTGGAATCAACCTAAACCTAAGTAGTGAATTACACCACGACAGTGGGTAATTCTGTTTTCAGGCCACTACCCTGATAGAGAGAGAAGATTGAGGAGTTATATGAAACCTAATGCAATGTTGACCCGCGGTGAAACTGAAATCCTAAAGATATCCTTTTGAATTGATTAAATCAACCTTTAATCGATTGTTTGCTTTGTTTTATTTTTATCTTCTTTTAATTTCGACAACAAACCCTACTTTGTTATCCGGCTTAGCTGATCGCAAATAGTTAGTAGAAGTCTCCAATAATTCAATGTATCCCTGTGTTTGACTCGGGCCTCACAAAGGCCTATATTACTCGACGCGTACACTTGCGTTTTTTAGCGCGTAGTAAAATACACGTCAAGTTTTTGGCGCCGTTGCCGGGGATACGGCGGAATTGTTGGCACTTCGAGTGCTACGAGCAGCCACTCTAGGCCACAAATTTCTTTTTAATTTTCATTCAATTTCAAATATTTCTAAATTTCTCTATAATTGTTATACTCGTCTAAGCTTAGTACTGAAGTCGGATTTTCTCATTTCAGGTACTGTGTATGGTGCATACACGTAGTACAGACTACGCCAATCGCACACCCGAGGTTCCATTTCCGGGACCTGAAGACGAGGATTATCAAGAGCAAGAGCAACAAGAAGAGGAGGATTCCGAATCCGAACCCGAAGAGATGGCCGAAGAACCGACGATATGGGCGAAGATCAAAGCTTCTTCCGCATCTGCCTCTAAAGGGCCGATAAAGAAGCAAGCAATCAATATACTGACATATACGATTGATCCGGCTCTAATCAATTTGGTTAAGTCCAATGCTTTTCACGGTTTGAAAAATGAGGATCCCGTTGCGCACCTGAGTCAATTCGTGGAGAACTGCGATATGGTGAAAATTGACCGATTTCCGCAGACTGCACTTTATTTGAAGCTCTTCCTGAGCTCACTAGCGGGAATTGCACGAGAATCGCTACACAACCTGGATGACGAATTTGTGGAGTCTTGGGATCATATGGTGGAGGTCTTCTTTGAGAGGTTCTTCCCTCCTGAGAAGACTAACGACATGATCAGAAAAATTCATAATTTCACTCAACAGGCTGGTGAGACATATTTGGAGACCTGGGAGACATTTCAGGTTATGCTGAGGAGGTGCCCACATCATGGGCTGGATAAGGAAACACAAGTGAAAATCTTCTATTTTGCTCTCTCCGAGCACGATAGAAGTAACCTTGATTCAGCTGGATCCAGATTCTTTCTGAATAATACAGATACTAGATGTTGGGAAATATTAAAGAACATGGCTAGGAAATAGTCATGGGGTGACAGAGGTTCCGTGGATCATGTCAAGGCTGCTGGCGAATCTAGAATAGTTAGGGAGCTGAATGATAAGTTAGATCTTCTAGCCAAGAAGCTGCTAACTAAGGAAGATGCATCTGAAGATGAGGAGGCCCAAGTGAAATTTATGCAACAACAGGGCTATAGAAACAAGGACTACTCATGGAGAAAGGACAAAAAGTTTTCATGGAAGTATCCGAATAATTTTCTGCAGGATCCGGATGCAAAGCCACAACCAAGAGTTGAGGATAAGAACACTGAACTACTGAGTCAAATGGTACAGCAAAACCAAGAGATGATGGCCATGTTTGGTAAGCAATTACAATCTCAAGGTGATATTCTAACCAAGTTTGGGCAGACGCTGCAAAGCCATGGAGCACAAATGCGGGCATTGGAAACCACTGTGGCACAGATTTCGAGTGAAGTGGCGGCAATCAAGCACGCCAATCAACAGAAACCAGCCGAGAATGCGAACGTGGCCCAAGCACACCATCAGGTCAAGTATATGTCTGTGGTGAGTAATGAGGAGGAATTTCAAGTGCAAGGAGCTGTAGAAGAAAGAAAAATGACTTTCAATATGCATGCGACACTGGCAATATCGTATCCACGCACTTACTATGGATTTTCGGGAGGAAACCCTTTCTTCAGAAAATCAGAGAGAGTTATGAATATTGTATCTCCATGTAGGCAAGAAGAAGAATTGCAGGTTGTTTGTGCACGTGCGGAGATAGCGAACGTGAGAGAGAAACCACAACAAGTTGTTATCATTGAGGTTGTCTCACCAAAGCCCACGTCGGAGGGAGTGATTGAAGCAAGCTTGGGGGAGGTGCCCCCGAAAAGCTCATATGTGCCACCTCACAGGCGCGCTGAGGCAGCAGATGTTTCAAATTTGGTTAATCCTAAGTCAAAGAAAGAGCATCGTCATTTTAAGAAATTCCTGGAGATATTCCGAAAACTCCACATCAATATTCCATTAGTGGAGATGATCGAGAAAGTACCCGCCTATGGGAGGTTCATCAAGGAAATCATCAATAAGAAGAGGCGGATAAAAGACGATGATATTTGTCAGATGAATGAGACGGTGAGCTCTATGATACACGGGAGTTCGCCAAAGAAGAGAAAAGACCCAGGAGGTTTTTACATTCCGTGCTCAATAGGTGGTCGACATTTTCCTAAAGCGCAATGTGATTCCGGTGCTAGCATAAATCTCATGCCTTTGGCGACATTTCAAAAGTTGGGGTTAAAAGAGATAAAGAGATCAGCCGCAACAATTGAATTAGCAGATGGGTCTATCGTGAGACCATATGGAGTGTGTGAGGATGTGCTCGTCAAAGTGGATAGATTCATATTCCCGGTGGATTATGTTGTTATTGATATGCCACCGCTCCAAAGCTGTGAAATTCTTCTAGGAAGACCGTTTCAAGCAACAGCGGACGTCGTGACTGCCTTAGGGAGAGGTACTTTGTCCTTGGGAATTGGAGGAGATCGAGTTGAATTCAAATTACCGCATGATCCTCTAAGCGCAGTCTCCAATGTGAAAAGATGATGAGCTTCATACCGTCTAGCCTAAGACGTTAAATAAGGGCGCTTGTTGGGAGGCAACCCAACCATCGGTACACTAGGATAGTCTAATTATAGTCATAGATTGCTTTCATTTCGTTTAAATTTTGATGTAAAAAGGATACCTTGATCCGTTTGTTTTTTGTGCAGGCTGAGGCAGGGTCGATACCATCGACACACTGGTCGATGGTATCGACATAGGTTCAGGTTGACAACTGCAAGGTTCGTTCTGAGTCGATACTATTGACGGTCTCGTCGATGGTATCGACATACCTACAGGCAGGTCGTGCAACAACTGTCGATGGTATCGACACAGCAATCGATGCCATCGAGATCTCTGGAGAAGTTCAGAGCGATTTGTCTCAGTCAACTCGATACCATCGACAGCCTTGTCGATGGTATCGACATGGTCACAGGTTGAAGTGAAAAAGTGGTGGTGTTGCAATGAAGCCAAGTCGATACCATCGACTCCTGTCGATGGTATCGACCATCCATGTCACCGATCTGCACAACGACATCGACGGCGATCGCGAAGTCCACGTCAGCGATCCGGGTGCTGTGTCGATACTATCGACTTGCGTCGATGGTATCGACAGGTCAGCAATCTGGGTTTCACGATCCAGCAATCATCAGCCGTCGATACTCACGAGGGAGGTGGATAGCATCAAGACGCGTCGATGGTATCGACGGGTCAACAGTAGCACTGGCCAAGTCTATATAAGGAGAGTCATTACGTCATTTGACGTCACACCTTCAGAGTGAACTTCCTCCTTTGCGCCGAGCACTTCCCCGAGCCCTCCAAGATCGAAGAGCAGCAACATCGAGCAAGGATCTTCATCGAGCGGAGAATCACTTCTCCATCTTCCCCGAGCTCTTCTTCGTCTGATCCCATCCTTCTCCCAACAATGGTGCATGTCGCCGGAGCATCGTCCTCTCGCATGAATCCTATGGAGATCGCGGAGTTTGTGCCACCCCCTACTGCTTCAGTCTCACGTCCGCGCCTGGTTCACCCTTCCGCGGAGGTGAAGAAGGTCTATGAGGAGATCATGAAGCGGAAGATCGAGCCGACCCGGTATGTGGACCGGGGAATGATCCAAGAGCTGGGATTTGAGGCCAACTTGGCCTATGTGCTGGCAGGACAAGCACGTCACACCGGCAGACAGGATGACGAGTTGGAGTATCATGCGGATGGGCAGCCATTTTTCGGCGAATGGCCCACCTACAAAGAGATGGTGGCGGAGTTCATGGCGTCCCTTGACGTCTGCGCCGTGCCCAACGACGTAGTTGCTTCTGATCGTGAGTGGATCAAGGTTTGGGTGTCATTCCGGCTGTTCAACATCGACTACAACATCACGCTTGAGCAGTTCAATGACATCTTCAACTAGAACCATTCTCAACACAATCACCGGCGCCCGGATTCCCGCACCGACTACGACAAGATCTTCGCCGAGCTAGTGACAATGCCGGCGGGAAAGACAGTGAGCTACCACAATGCTGCGGTAGCGGATTTCGAGCATCCTTTCGTCCGGGTCCTACACCGGATGTTGAGTTTCACTTTCTTTGCTCGTAGCGATCTAGCATTGAGCAAGTTTCAGGAGAGCGACCTTTTCTTTCTCTACATGCTCCTGAAGCGACAAGAATGCAATTGGGGTGCGTTCTTCTTGCAGTGCGTCCTGGCGGTAAAGAGGAGTACGAGGAAGGCTCCGATCCATTTTGGTGGGCTCATCACCAAACTGGCGTTGTACTTGGGACTGAATTTCCAATCCATGACTCCGCTTTCCACGAAGAGTAAGGTGAACGTGCAACATCTTCACCGTTCTAACCTCATTCTTCTTCGGGATGGCACGGCATTTGCACATTGCCATGCAAATCAAGCGTACCAGGAGTGCGCACTGCCGGATCCTGTCTTCAACATCGAGGGCGCACAACATTTCAGATGGCCGATCATATCCATCGACTCCGATGAGGAAGAAGGCAGCGATGAAGACGGCAACAACGGACAAGAAGGCGAGGCTGAGGTGGAAGAGGAGGCATTCACACCTCTTCGTGCACGGGTAGCACCCCGGAAGCGTCCTCGGATGCATCCGGGTGCGTCTTCATCATCACAGCCCCCGCCGCCATCACTACAGCCCTCGCAGCCGAGCGAGGATGCCTACTCCATGCAAGGCATGTACACGATGCTGCAGGACATACATCAGACACAGCAGCAGCATCTAGAGATGTATACCGGTATTCAGGATACTATGAACCGGTTACTTGACAACCAAAGGGTGATGTTCGAGAATGAACGTCTCCTCCTCGACAACCAACAGCAGATACACAATCGGTTGCAAAGGATGGAGATGCAACAGGAGCCCTTCTACGACCACTACTGGAGTCAGAGCTACTTTGGAGGCTATCCACAGCCTCCGCCGAGGACCCATTATGATCCGAGCTTCCAGGGGGAGTATCCTTCTTGGGATCCTACTACCCCACAGTACCCACCTCCGCCTCCACAAGACTGATCGGGTATCTCTGTTCCACTCTTAAGTTTGTTTTTGACTATGAGGCCATAGTCGAATTCAAGCTTAGGGGGGTAGTTGGAACAGCTCTATCTTTTCTTTTATTTTTTTTAGTTTTTAGCAGTGTTATTTATTTCTTGCATTTTTAGTTTTTGTAGAATCCACGTGCTATCTAGTGTAACTGTGGATGTCGTAAAAGTTTGTCATCTTGCTGTTTGTTCATGGGAAATTTAAAAATTTTTGTGTCTTTGGATAGCTTGCTTCGGTTGACCTTGGGGAACACATCCTACGAAAATGATTGATTATGTCAACTTTAAAACAGCATTTCACACCTGTACTCCTATGGATTCATGCAAAGTGGACAGTAATGGTTGTTTGAGCCTAACCTAACCAAATGGTAATGAGACCTTAATTGGATGTAAGAGAGAGAACCCTCTAAACCACTACACAGGTCAGTAAGGAGGGACACATAATATCTTTCTAAGGTTCAGTCATTTAATCTTGTGATCATTCCACTTCATTTTTCCATAATCCACCTAAGAATTGGAAGTAAAGTGCACTTTTAATTCCTTCTTGTGTGCATAGCATTTAGATAGGACTCGCATTGATATTTTTCCATACTTGTGCATAAAAAGAAAAAATATAGGGATTCATGCACATTACCTTTAGGTGCATGCCATGTAGTTGCACTCATGATGTTCACGCATAAAATACACCATGTATCTCAATTTTTCCTCAAAGGTGAATTAAACTGTTCCATACCTTCTAAATATTGCAAAGATTTCCAAGCATGAAAAAAATAGCTCAATAAACTTGTCCTTAAGCAATTATGGATATGTGGGCTAAAGAAAAAAAAATTTCTAAAAATCTGAAATAAAAAAAAAGAGAGAGAATTCAGAAGGAAGTGAAATAAGAGGGAGAAAGGAACAGGATATCACTCGCATTATAGGAAAATGAGTACATGATGTAATTTGATTAGACGTCCATCTCATTTTGAGGTGGAAGGTTAGTGCATGCATCACTTCACCCAATTTTAGGCATTAGGGTATTTTCAATGTGCATTGGCATCATTTAGGACATTTTTGTATTATGCATGTTGAAACTGTACAATACTTCCAAGTTTTTCCATGAACCACCCATTTTCGTCCACCCGTTGCTTGGATTGGTAGGCCACCGTGAATTTCTCCTCACTAATGATTATCAGGAGAACGGCTTCCATGTAGATGGTAGTTAGGGCGAGCAACGTAGTATAGGCGATCACAAGATGCACCAATGTTGAATCGGCAAATTGTATTATGTTAACTGCCTTATGTGATAGTGTTCATCTATTTGGAGGATAATTTCTTTTATTGATGATTATTGTCGCCTTTAGGGTAATTACCGTTCTATGGTTAGAGAAGGTCGGTTTGAGAACGTTCAGTGGGAGTCACATGGGATGTTGGGTTGGTGTGTTGTTTTTCAGTTGACATTTGCAATTCTATTCTAAGGATTAGTTGCTCGAGGCCGAGCAATGTTCAAGCTTAGGGGAGTTTGATGCGATGATTTTGAGTCGCATTTATAGACCTGTTTGATATGTATTTTGTGCTCTTATTAGTCATTTTTTATGGTTAATATTGCATAATTCACTCATTTTGGTCTTTGCCATCATTTTATGTCAAATCCTCTTAGTTTCATCATTTCGAGCATTATTTATCACATTATCATAATTTGTGTGGATTTATTTGATCTGGTCTTTAAATTTCAGGAAAAACAAGTATTTGCTTCCGTCGATACCATCGACGGAAGTCGATACCATCGACCAGGCAACAGGTTTCCAGCCGAGAGGAGCATCACAGAGTCGATACCATCGACATCCAAGTTGATGCCATCGATGCATGGAGGCTACAACGTCGCTAAACGACAACCCGAAGCTATAGGAGGTCGATACCATCGACACTCAAGTCGATGGTATCGAAATGACCACAGGCACTCAGACGAAAAGAAAGCAAGGCTGTCGCTACCACACCGGGTCGATACCATCGACCCGCGTCGATGGTATCGACGCCGGCAGATATGCGTTGGATTCATTTCGATCTCAATCGGACGGTTGCAGTTAATTGACGACCTAATTAGGGACTTATACCTAATGACGGCCGCCCAGACGAGAGCATCATCTAATTTGCCATTGCACAAGTGCCGAGGAGCGAGAGAAAGGAGAACGGAGGCCAGAAGTTCATCCCTGTCGATCCGGACACTGCCGAAGACGAATTTCACCACCGAGAGGCGGGAAAGCTCGTGTTCTACGCAAAGGATCCACCGGTTCTCCTCCGTTCAGGGGTTTTCCCATTTGATTCACGTTTTTCATATGATTTCCCCTATTTCTACCATGTATTTGTGCGAGATGAACATGCGGGGCTAATCCCCTCCATCTTTAGGACCGGGAGTAGCCCGGGAATGCATTGTATGACAGTTTTATATTAATAATTCATATTTTCTCTCTTAAATCCGTGGTATAGTTTCGTTTTCTCCATATATTGTTATGCTTGATCACCATAATAGTAACTTAATGCCCTTAATCACTTCGACATAAGGTTTAACGGTTGAAAAGAGACGAAACCTACATTAATCGATAAATCCCTTGACAAAGGAGGTGTAAAATTAATGGTGGAAACTGAGAGATCGGCTGTAATGCGCTTAGTTTAGGGGAATGATTACTACGACGGTGGAATCAACCTAAACCTAAGTAGTGAATTACACCACGACAGTGGGTAATTCTGTTTTCAGGCCACTACCCGGATAGAGATAGAAGATTGAGGAGTTATATGAAACCTAATGCAATGTTGACCCGCGGTGAAACCGAAATCCTAAAGATATCCTTTTGAATTGATTAAATCAACCTTTAATCGATTTTTTGCTTTGTTTTATTTTTATCTTCTTTTAATTTCGACAACAAACCCTACTTTGTTATCCGGCTTAGCTGATCGCAAATAGTTAGTAGAAGTCTCCAATAATTCAACGTATCCCTGTGTTCGACTCGGGCCTCACAAAGGCCTATATTACTCGACGCGTACACTTGCATTTTTTAGCCCGTAGTAAAATACACGTCACCTTCTATCTCTTCATATACTTCTAATATAACCATATTATTTGGGTATTTAGAAATTCAAAAACATTTTTCCTTATTCTCTTTATTCTTGGATTTTAATCCATTAGCCACGAAATTAAGTTTTCCGTTTTATAGAAAATACCACTTCTTTAACAAAAACCATGAAATTTAGTAATTATGCATCATATTATTCTCATATGTTCTATTATTGGTATTTTCTCTCTCTTGCTTTTTATTGGGATTCCTTGGATCCCAAGACACTCTATTATTTTGAAATTCCTTTTCAAGGATACTTATTATCCTTCTAGATGCATCTATATGCATTATTTCTCATTATTTTGTTTTTTTCTTATTAAAATATCTCTTTTTGAGGATTTCTCTTTATTTCTCTTTTATTTTCCTCATTGGTATTCCTTTTATCATTAGGAATCCCTGGGATACGAAATTCCACCAAGGATGACTTAATTATAGCTCCTTTCTCTTATTTTCCACATTTTATCATTATTTTCAATTTCTTTCTTAATAAAGAAATCTGTAATTGATCTTTTCTTTTCTTATTGCACTCTCTAGGCAACTTTGGACTCCTTGGAACCCAAGGAACCCAAGAGGCACGAAATCCCTCTTTGGATTTTCCTTCTAGAGATTTCCATCTCATTCTTTTCTCAAAAACTCAATTATTCATTTACTAATTGAATTTTCTTGTTATTTGGGCCCAATAGCCAATAAAGCCCACAACACAATCATCAAGGCTATTGTAAACAAAATCCATTTATTCAAAACAAATCATATCCTTATTTTTTCAAAAATCGTTAATATGAGAAATTACATTTCTTAGCAAATGAACCCAAAAATTGGGGTTGTAACACAAGGCGTTGTACTTCATTGGTGAAGTATTTCTTTCTTCCAATCTATTTCTTTTGTATTGTAGTTTTTTCTCCTTAACTACTCCTAGGGTTGGATGCTGTTGAAAGGAAGTTTCTTGGAGCTACTTTAGGGAGTTGAAGGCTTCTCCAAGGTGTTCTTGAGGTTACTTAAAGAAGGATGCTTCAAAGGAGGTTGGAGCTTCTTCTAGGTGAAGGCTATCTCAAGGTGGTGGAACTACTTCAAGGAGGTGAAGGCTTCTCCAAGATTGGTTGAGGTTACTTCAAGAAGGTTGCTTCAAGGCGGTTGAGGCTACTTCAAGGTGAAGGATACTTATATTGGAAGGTGAATGTATTTTTTTGTAACATCCTTGCGAGGTAATTAAAATCAATCACTTTCAAAATCCTAATTGGAAACAATTGGGTAGCAGACTAACAACCTTTGATTCAAAGGTTGGAACCAATATAAATCAAAGTGTCTTCCTTGTTTCCTCCTCCTTCTTTGCCTTATGTTTTTAATTAAATCTCAAAAGTACTAAAATCTCTATTCACCCCCCACTAGATCTTTCATTCTTGAGTTAGTGTCATCTAGAACTTCTAGACATGGGTGTTTTTAAGAACAACACCCAGTAAAAAGAAACATAAGGTATGAGTAAGAACACTTCTAAGTATGTGCATAATAATAATGTATTTAGGTATTTTAGATTAGATGATAAAAAAATGGTGTTCCCATTCACAAGGGGATATTAACAAATAGGTAAGTTTGATAAAATTAAAACAAAGATATAATTGTCAATAGAATGAGGTATATGGACATTGGACTCATAAGGAGTATAAAGAGTCTTGCCATTTCATAGTCCATAGTATCACAAGATAAATAATTTCATGTAGATCAATTAAACTAAAAATTACCATAGTAGGGACAAGAAACTAAGGATCATTGGCCTAAAATAGAGATATCTCACAGTCTACAGTATCACAAGATAAATAGTTTCATGTAGATATATTAAACTAAAAATAACCAAATTAGGGCCAAGAAACTAAGGATCATTGGCCTAAAATAGCGATGGAGGAATAACACTCCTAGGTGTAATAGCACATATGTATATTTATTAAGGGTGGATAGTGCACCGCAGTAAAAAAAGAATGTCTTCTTTATGAAAGAATGGTAATGCAAAAGCATCTACATTAGTTAAGTTAGTCTAAAACCACATATAGTAATAGAAGGTAAGACTTATTTATATCAGTTTCATCAATAAGATTGAATAACATGATAGGAGGGGTTACATGCCCAATATAACAAGACCAAGCATATATTTAGGATATTTGAAAGATTGCCACTTTACATGCATAGATTTGCAAATAAGAAGAAATAATGTCAAGAAATGCCCCATTATGAGAAGTTTAGGTCAAATTCATATAAATGCCAAAATTAAAATAGATATTACACAAACCTGGTCATTATAGCTAATAGCTATTTGTATAGATAACCTTGGTCACTAAACTTGAGTATTCATCTCACTCTAGGAACACATTAGGTAGATTAGCCAAGCCAAACATGTGAATACATTCCTAGTATATCTATACATATATTATTATCCTAGTTCTAATTTCTTGATGGCATATTAGTGTTTTTGATATTATTAAGGGGACATGATCCATTAGATATCTACTCTAATTCTAATATCCTTCTTTACTCAGATAAATCTATGTATAAGTTACATATATTAGTTGGTTATAGTATGCATATCTTTTATTTAGGTCTTGACTCACCTTCTCTTTACTATGAATTGTTCTTATCAATTTGAGGGCCTTTTATTCCTCCATGTTATCATGTGTATTCTCTAACTTTGATCTTATAATGTAATGTATTTTCAATTTGGTAATTAAAATCAAATCATTTAATTGCAAAGGATATCTTTTATAAAAAACACCCTTTTTGAGAAATCTAGGTTTTCATTTCTACATAGTTTCATAAACTAAGGAGTGATATATATTATAATAGAAATTAGTTCATAGTTTCTTATATGCATATCTGTATACAACTACCATTGGTTTTAGATCAATAAGATTAACAAAGTGAAAAAGAACATGTCATCATGAGTAGGTTTTTTGCAATATAAAGTCATCGTACTGATATCTCTCTCTCATATTCCATATTTTGAATTACATAAATACAATTTCCTTAACTCTCTTTTTAATGCATATATGTATAATATAATAGAAACACTAGAGGTCAGATATTTCCATTGGTTAACATACTTACCCTCTAAAATGAAGGTATAGTTTTTGTCTAGAAATGTTAATGGCTACATTCACATATCATTCATTTACCTTTTCATGTATACATGTAAATATTGCCTTGCATGTTATGATTGGATAACTTGTATTATTTATCCATAGGATATTTTCCACATTTTGTACATATACTATTATCAACATTGTTATGAATCTTATGAATTTCCATTTATCTTACCAATTGATTTGTTAGTACATGTAGTATAAGATCAAGGTGACACACATGTAGATTAGCACGCTTGGACAATCCCCCAGATTATTCTAATGTGATCAAGTCTTGACAGATATCATTAGTTGCTTGTATCTTTCCCACAGATGAATGGATATTGATTATGTGATTGAACTGGTAGTCGATAACAAAGCACCATGTTGAAATGGGATTGAATCTCATTCATCAACATTACTAGGTATCGTTGGAGTTGGCGGCAAGGGAAGATTTTCTTGAGAAGGTAATCATAATGTTCTCAAGGCATCATTGTTGATGAGGGTGTTTGAACAGGAGAAAATTGACTGCCATTTCAGCGGAAGTTCGAGGATGCTATCAATGGCTGACTGGATTGGACTCTGGTGGGGACAAGAGGAGGATCATCAGTTAATATAGGGCACTCTAGTAGTTTCTAGATGGTCGTGGTTCCATAAACAAACACTATCGAAGGTGTCATCTGACTGTCAAGGTGAAAAGATCCTAGGAGAGTGGAACCTCCGATTCCTAGCGTTTAGCGATGAGCAAAGAAGGGTAGGGAAGAAATAGAGAGCGGGAGAAGAGGAAGAAATGATAGTGCAAATATGGTTGCCATTGTTTGTGCAAGAGAGAAGGCACATAGCCAATAAAATGTTTACTTGAATCAAAAAAGTTCATCTAAAACTGAAATCAGAACAGGGAACATTATAAAAATTGAAATCCAAGTCAAGCATAGCTTTTTAATGCAGGGATCATAATTTTCAAGCAAGAACATGATCGAGAAAGCTTATGGTAAGCAATAAATGTGGAGAAAGTTATAAAACTTGCCTCTAATGATAAGATAAACTCCCACACATAAGAAAACATGAGAAGTTAGGATAGAAAACCCAATCATAAGCTGTGAACTCGTCCATCTAGCACCTTTCTTCATCAAATGAGCAAACCCTAAGCATAAGGAGCAAGAAAGGTAGGGTTTTAGAGCTTTAGAGAAATTTCTACCATGGAATAGCAAGGTTATAACCTGGAGAAAGGTAGGAGGAAGGATAACAAATAAATAAATGGAGGAAATAAGGGGATTCTTACTCTTTTAGGTCAAGATCACTAGAAGGAAGCTTTTTAAACCCTAAAAGGAAGTCAATTGCAAACCTAGATACTTTTTCCAAGAAGGTCCCCACTTTCTTCTTACTTGGATAGGAAAATTCACAGAAGAATAGAGGGAGAACGAGGTTGGGAGAAGAAGGGATGTGGTGGAGAGAAAATGGCTCGTTTTTGTCCTTGGGGATAAGTATATGAAACTTTAAGATAAAGAAAAAGAAAAAGTTGAAGTTCTAGTATTTATCCAAGTGTCCATGGCCTTAATCTATTAAGAATATACAAGAACACACACAAGAAGCTACCCCACCGTCCTTATATACCTTCTTAGATTTCCTTTTTCAAATTTTACTGCCATTCACATAATTCATTAGTTGATAGCTACTAAAGGTAGCTCATCCGTGAAGGGGTAAATCCTAAAATACCCTAAGAGAAAACACCTTCAAACCAAGGATTAAATAGGTGAACCATGGCTCAAAAATCTCAATAATTATGAGAGAATATCCAAAGAACATAATGAAAGTGATAAATTGCAAATAAACCTCTCAATTGGGTAAATTGTAGAAAAGTCCAAAATGTGCATAAAATTGCATAACTTGCTCAAACATTGTCCAAATTGGACCAAATTTGAAACTTAAGCTTTTATTATAGTTTCAAAGCATATAAAAAGGTTATATTAGGTTTATAAGAATTAAATTATGATAATTAAGCTTATTGAACTCATTAAGGAAGTTTAGGGACCTTACAACTATAACCCCTAATAGGGATTTTTCCCCCAAAATCCAAGGTAAACATAGATGGGTACTTCCTTTGCACCTCATCCTATTACCTTCACATGGTTACTTGCATATCATGGTGATTTCACATGATTCATACATATCTCATCTTGGGTCAGCACAAAAACCCCCACCTAAGAAGACATTCTCAATATGGAATGTTGAAACATGTTGTGTCATCTATACAACTCTAGTAGTAATGTTCAACTTTAAATTCTAGCTATCATCCTAAAATTAGATCTATTGTATCAATACATTACTCAAAATTCATATTTGCTATATTTTTACCAATCATGGCATGTGTCCCATACCATTCCTTGAAGCATAAAAAAGGCGATGTATCCATCCTTTTTTATAGATACACTAACACTGGAACACTTTTCAGTTCTTTTTCAGCATCACAAGAAATGCTGACGCTGGCACCTGTCATTCCATACAAGGAAACATCATTCCTAGTCTTAAGTCCTAGTGTCCCGATAGACTCAGTGAACCTAAAGCTATAATACCAACTTGTGAGAACCTGTTACACTAAATGAGATTAATCAAAACATAAAACATAATCAATCACTAATTAATCACATACCAAAAAATATGAGTAAAATAAAACCAATTTCAACATCAGCAGTCGCTCAGAAACAATTGAATAAGAGCCCAACATCTTTCTTATATCCATACTATGCCAAGAATTTGATACAAATTGTTCTATCCTCTTAGCCACCACATATATACAGAGGAGAACAATATTTGTATATGCCACACAAACAAGCATTAATATGCTAACAAAAGTCTGATTCGTTTAAAATACCATATACAAACTTTTTCTCACCTGGACCTGAGAGTACAGGGATGACAGTTGGACACACTAGACATCTAATCAACTTTCTCAAAGATTCATTACTATAACTCCTCTTTGCTGCCAAATGTTTGTTTTCGTCACTTCTGATTACCTAAAAAAATGTGGCGAACCACAAGGGTGAGACCCATGTCCCATCAAGAGATATAACCTCCAACAACGCTTATTGATTACAACATTTTTGGTAATGAGAAAATTTAAGTATTTCAATCATATATAACAAATAGGCTCAGCAACACTGATGATTAACAAAATACATAAAGGAGCTGATAATAATTATCATCATCAAGCTGACTATCATCATTTTCCTTATTAACCATATAAGAGATTCAATATCATATGCATAACTAGCATAAGCAAGTCTAGTAGCATATTATCCCTATTAACATGAATAAGTCTAGCATCATAAGAATATCTAACAACATTAACATGTCTAGTAGTTTGGACATATCAATATCATAAGTAGAGCTATCAACATAAGCATGATTAGCAGTATATGCATTTCTAATTATTGAGGCATGGCTAGCATGCTAAACATAACTAACAACATGATATATCTATCATCCTAATTATAATCAATAGTAGCAGTATAGATATCAAAATAAGCATGACTAATGTATGTACACATTTATAATCTTATGCATATCCACAACATAAGTATAATTACTATCTCTTAATTACACTAACCATCATCTTTATGTAAAGAGAACAAACAAGGGTTATCATCCAATGTGAAGCGTCATGTATAACACTAAATAGATATGCTATACGGCTATATTATATCTTTTATTATTCCCTAGGGAATTTGAATTGTACCATTCAAAGTCCAACCGACCCCTTTGAAGGGATATTCAGTTCTGTACAAGATCTAGGAGTGTCAGTATCCTAAGATCTCTTCCCCTTGGTCCGTACGAATAAAAAGGCAGTGACATATCAGTTAAAGATGCCACCACAGTGACATATAGTCAAGATGCTAACCACTAGTCCACCCTTAGTACAGGTCATGGCACTAGAAACCAGGGTATACAAACCCAATCACTGAGGAAAAACCACAGTTATCCTCTAATCACATCATGTTATAATCACTTATACACGACCGCAATCGTTCTCAATCACATCAGATGTATGAGGCATGACCATAGCCAACCTCCACAATCTACATTGTGGATGACAATGATATATCCTCAACCTGCCACCCCCACATACTCAATAGTATGTGCTTCAATTTTCCCTTAGGAATACTCGTTTCACCATCCAACAAGGTCTGATACTAAATATGGTTGTATGGCATAGGGCACTACATGATTAGAGTTGCATTTGATTAGTTATGCCAATTGGAAAAATATAAGGTTGCATCAAACAAGTGGACATACAAACCCTAATTCACTTCTAGCAAGCATATAAATATCACAACTTTGAAAATATATAAAACGTGTGAAACATAATTTCACATCTCATCATCACATGGTACTATTCACTTGCCATTCATGAGACCACACTAGTCATCATACTATCAAAAGATATAAATCCTTTTCACAATATCACAGGGTATCAATCCTTATCAACATAAGAGGATTACACCTCATTCAGGGCTCAACCATGCCCAAAGGTCATTAAGACCATCATATTATTCCCTACAAGATCATCATTATCTTTGCATGACTTATAACAAGGCTCAACAACATCACTTACATATAATACACCAGATCAGCACATTATTGCATTAATGAGCTAGGAGATATTCATAAACAATCATAGCAGGGTTATATTGACATTAAGAACATTCCTTTATTACATCAACATGCAAGGAATATAGATATGATTAACACTCATCATATTCATAATGCACATGTTTAGCATAAGAAAGTATCAACCATGTAGCTATGATAACCACCAATTAACACATAAAGGTTATGATCATGTTAAGGAGGTTATTCCACCCTCATTCCATCATATAAGAATTTTAAACATGAATACTCATCTTTAACTATTTGCATTAGAGTTAGGTTCAACATGATAAATTATATCAATGTTACTAATCAACACTTATACCCAAACCCTAACTCACGGCATCCCCATTAGATCGTGGATGCATAAGGTGAAGCATCACCATCACATTCCATACTATTCTCAAGTATGAACCCACACATAAATCAAGGTGTAACCATTGGGTTATAGCATACTAGGGTTTCAATAATAGTAATAGAGTACTCCATTATTATATTAGTCATTCAAGGACAATTCATACCCAATTGCCATCATTTAGTTATATTAAAGCTAGGTATAACAAGCTATACCTAATTAGGGTTACATATCCATACAATATGGTTATCATCTCTTCTATTCATATGAGTTAATAGGTAAGACTACCTTGTTAAGGGTAACCCTCCATTTGTTCCATCATCATTCAACCCATATCACCATACCAAAATGTCACCTAGAACCATTGTATGTTTAAAAGGTAAGACCATTGGCTGCTTACATAAGTACACACCTTGGATAAACCACCTATGAAGTCCTTGATTTTTTTTAGAAAGAATTACCATTTAACTCTAGACATCCCTTGATTAACAACAAAAAATGTTCCATTGAGAGTAGGGTAAAACCCACAATCGACTGTTCATTTAAAACAAGCCATCCATTGTCAACAAGTAAGCTCCTTAAGTTGATCATATAAAGGAAACCATCTAAATCACATTATTAGGACCAACCTATTACATTATCCATCATTCCACTTTATTGTAGTAGTAAACATTATATCTTGACCATTAGGTCAAGTTCATATATTAAAACCATCAATTACAGTTTAGGTCCGACCATTGCATCAAGATACCCAAGAAACCATTGGTCTAAGGCTTAATTGATGCTAAAACTATATGATTAACTCACCATAGGTTTTGGAGACCTGATCCACCATTATTAGTGACCATTAAGTCACCATAGGTTGTTAGATAAGCACTTTATTCATTAATCAGCATCAAATATCAAACTAATATTACCATTGATTGATAGCATCATTAGGGTACTTAGTTGTTAGTCACTAGGCTTCTAATTAGACCAAAACATTACCTAAGGGGTGAACGTCAGTTGACACCCTTGGTTACCACTATCAATTGTCATGAAGACAACACCATAGGGTTGTTGCAATGGTACCACCATCGGGTCATGGGTTTATAGAAGAAAATAGCTAAAAACCCTAAAATTGACCATTGGTTGATAGGTTCTTAGCACCATAGGTTGTCAAACCAACCTGATCCAAGTCATATCATACCTTAGGAATAACATACACATGATCACAAGTTCATCTATAACTGAAATTAGAGCAGGTAACTTTATAAAAATAGAAATCCAAGTCAACCATAGCTTTTTAGTGCATGGATCATCATTTTCAAGCAACAACATGATCTAGAAAGCTTATGGTATGCAATAAACGTGGATAAAGTTATAAAACTTTCCTATAATGAGAATATAAACTCCCACACATAAGAAAACATGAGAAGGTAGGGTAGAAAATCCAATCATAAACTGTGAACTCGTCCATCTAGCACCTTTCTTCATCAAATGAGCAAACCCTAAGCATAAGGAGCAAGAAAGGTAGGGTTTTAGAGATTTAGAGAGATTTCTACCATGGAGCAGCAAGGTTCCAACCTTGATAAAGGTAGGAGGAAGGATAAAAAAGAAATAAACGGAGGAAAGAAGGGGATTCTTACTCTTTTAGGTCAAGATCACTAGAAGGAAGCTTTTTAAACCCTAAAAGGAAGTCAATTGCAACCCTAGATCCTTTTTCCAAGAAGGTCCCCACTTTGTTCTTCCTTGGACAAGAAAATTCGTAGCAGAACAGAGGAAGAACGAGGTTGGGAGAAGGAGGGAAGTGGTGGAGAGAAAATGGCTCGTTTTGGTGCTTGGGGATAAGTATATGAAACTAAAGAAAATGAAAAAGTTGAAGTTCAAGTATCTATCCAAGTGTCCATGGCCATAATCTATTAAGAATATACAAGCACACACACAAGCAGCTCCCCCACCATCCTTATAGACCTGCTTAGATTTCCTTTGTCGAATTTCCCAGCCAATCACATAATTCATTAGTTGATAGCTACTAAAGGTAGCTCATCCGTGAAGGGGTAAACCCTAAAATACCCTTAGAGAAAACGCCTTCAAACCAAGGACTAATAGATGCCCCATGGCTCAAAAATCTCAAGAATGATGAGGGAATATCCAAGTAACATAATACAAGTGATAAATTGCAAATAAAAGCTCTCAATTGGGTAAATTGTAGAAAAGTCCAAAATGTGCATAAAATTACATAACTTGCTAAAATATTGTCCAAATCAGACCAAATTTGAAACTTAATATTGTCTTATAATTTCAAAGCATATCACCAGGTTATATTAGGGTTATAAGAATTCAATTATGATAATTAGGCTTATTCAACTCAATAAGCAAGTTTAGGGGCCTTACATGTACAATATTAATATCTTGAACATTAGCATAATGAGTTCTCATGCCTTTATGTTTGTGTCTGGACAACACAGATCTGGAGGTTCCACCAAGATAGATAATATAGAAGACCTATATTTGGTAACCACATAAATCTAATAGAATTAAATAGTAGATCCCGGTGTCAATAAATTAAAGCCCAAGATATTGAGAATTAAGTGAAGTTAATATGATTTAATTTTAATCATAGAGAGAGATACATGATGTATAACTCAACATAGGAATAAGTGAAACCCTAAGGAGGGTATCAATGAGAAAACTTTGAGGAATAAATTTCTATAAGGTGGGTAGAATTTTAACAACCCTAATTTTGAGTTATGAACTAAAATCTTCTTAAAATCCTATTTGAAAGAAATAACACATGAATTTAGCCTAAATAAGCTCTAATTGTACAATATTTTGACTCTACTGAAGCTTTCAATCAAATTAGTTACATATTTAATGTCAGTACCATCAAATTGGACAAGGTTGGAATAAAGGTTTAGACATTTGTAATGAAGATACACAAAACAAATGGTCCAAATTTACTAAAGAGTCGCCTTGGGGTGTAAAGAGAAATTGACATAATTAATGATCATAATATGACCTAAAAACCTATACATAAATTTAATATAATGATAATGTACTAAATTAAAATTATGACCCTTTGACTCACTTTAAGAAATTATATATATGTAAGGCTTAAACCTAAAATACAGATAATGGATGGTTGGGACTCTTAAAAACTAAAAACTAATTTGTTTTTCGAGGTCCTTATGCTTTAGTCAATATACATACTAATTTTGGTCTCTTTGCAACAATCTTAGATCCCTCAAATAAATTTGGAAATAAAACTTGAGGGTTTAAATGCTAAAGTCCCAATTATACGATTATTAAAATGATTTAATATATATTCCATGATTTGATTAGGTCATGTGCCTTCCTTATAGGAGTTTTATTCAGATAGAGCTTGTGGACATGGTCATCCTCCAAGGCTTCTTCCCCTCCTGAGTCCTTGAGTTTTTAGGACTCTATAGGATGATGTTTCCCTTCTTATATCTATCTCTCTCTATTATAACCCACTCCAAGAAGACCTCCCCATTAGCACATCTCCTTTTCCAGACATAATAACCCTAAATTGGATGGGGTCTCTAGCCCTTAAACCCTAGTTGACGAGAGTCCCTCCCACCTGTGGCACCTAAACTCCAATTAGACCTATCTCACCTAGCTTATATCATTCTAAGATCCCCTACTTTATTTGCTTCCCAAAAATGAGGGTTTTGAGTTTCAATTTGTTCCAGTTGCATGCCCTGATCACCAGAACCCAGTCGTCTATAATTCCCTATAAATCACAAACTCTTGGATCATGAAGCCTATATTTATTCCTCTTCCTTCACCACCAAGAGACAGAGAGAAACGTTTAGCAATCAGTTCATCATCTTCCCTCATGATCTATCCTACTTTTCTCGACCACGTGAGTGCAAATGCAACACACACTTGCTCGAGTCCACAAGGAGCAATAGGAATATTTAACCTCTCTCCAAGAAGCTTCATTACCTAGAAATATTTGAATTTTGAATCTATTGTGTTTTTGGTGGATCATTTGTGTTACGACCCCATCTGAGCTTAATTGGTAAACTAGGGTTTACCTAGACAATTGCAAAGATTAATTGGAATAATCATTCTTGAAATCTAATTAATGACGATAACACAATTAGGATGTTTTAAATATGATAAGAAGTCTAAATGTTCTTTTATCTTGAGAATTAGGGTTTGAGAAGCATAGACCCTAATCGGCCCAAAATAGGGTTTTAATGACATATGAATACAGAATTTGATAAGTAGAATGTCTCACTAAATGATTTTTAGTATTTTATGTGTAACTCTGATTTACTTCAAATTTGGATATGATTTGGATATATAAAATGTTAACAACACTGAAAAATATCAGAATTTATGAAGAATTTTCAGACCTGTTTGTCGGTCGAGTTTGCAACTCGACCGAATCTGCTGCAGACTGCATATAGAAGTGCACTGTTTGATTTTTTATTATTTATTGGTAACTAGAAATGCTCTAAAATTTTTACTGGAGGTCTGAAACTTCATTATATATAACATATAAAATTTGCAGAATTTTTGGAGCTTCTGTTAGCTATTCAGTAGGCGAATTACAGAAACTATTGTGAAACTGAATATTCAGCCAATATAATTAAAGTTGAGTGTTGGGTCAATATGCAATTGACCCAAGCAGCTCAAATTGACTTATATGAGCAACCACACACACAAGTAGCTCTCATTCTTCGTCATTCACTCCAGAGAAACGAAAATCTAGAGAGAGAGGGAGAGTTAGGGCTTGAGTGGAGAAAGAGGTGGAATTGCTGAATTAGGGTTTTACGGTCCGAGGAATGGTGAAATCAAGTAAGTTTGGATTCTTTGCATAGACTTTTATGGTGAATCTTCTCTCTCATGTCAAGATTCCGTCCATGCTCTGATTGGATCCAAGATGATGTCGAAATTCCCTCTTTTCTCACCCTTTCTTCATAATCCCTCATTTTCAAGGTTTCCGAGTTGAATGGAAGAAGAATTGGGAGATTTGCTAGGGATTTGATATGAGTTCGAGATTCCCTGAGTTGAGCTGCAGTTTTGAGGTGTTTTCACACCTTAGGGTGAGTGGGTTCTTCCTTCAAACAGTGTAATGCACGAAATTTGATTATAGCATCCAAATCCCTAAATGCTTAGTATGCGATTCTAAACCCTGAAATGTTCGTTTGATTTAAGTTGTTGCAAATTGATATGATATGGATTCCTTCTCTGTTTGAATGACTCTTTGATGGTAGATTCACATCAGAAATGTATACAATACATCCTAGTAAGAATGCTTTTCATATTTATACCATATGATGTAATTAGGGTTTAACCTAATTGAGATATCACTAGAGTTTCGACCTTATTGAAAAGGGCTAGTAATCTTATAAGTATTTAGGATGTACCTCATGGGTTATCTTAATTGAATTTTATTCTTGATACATGATATCTCAGTGAATGGTACGGAAAACCTAAATTTAGTTAAATTTCCATGGTTTCATATCTATATTGATTGTATATGATTTGTTGAAAACAATCTTTATTTAGTGAATGCTTATATCCTATGAAATCCTTATGAGAGCCATGTGACAAGTGAATGAGGCAAATGAAAAGGTGAATGAGGCGAATGAAACCCTAAGAGTAGGGTGTTGGCATATGATGAATGAATAAGGAAAATGAAACCCTAAGGATAGGGTGTTCAATGAATCATGTTATGGTGATATGAAAGGTCTCGATATGAGATGTGGTGATGCTTAATTATTGAATTGTATGTTTCTAGTGCATTTAACTTTATATGCTTGTTCTCTATGAGTTGATATCTACATACTGCAGGGCTTCTCATTTTCAATACATATCTCGTAAATTGCAGGTGATGAGATATGACATGCCCTAGAAAGGGATGTTACTAAGTCATGTTTAAAGATGACAAATGATGTATATGTGTTTTCTAGTGATGTTCAGAATGTGAAATAAGTATGAAATGTGATATTCCTGTTTAAGTGTTTATATGTAAATCAGTTAATAGACTCAGGTGCCCCAACACCGTAGAACCCCATTGCGCGGTCTGTACCTTTGGGGTGAAACGGTCAGCCCTGGGGATACGCCCAGGCATCGAAGACTCATGTCCAACAAATACCGAATGTCTCGGTGACACGAAGTCTGAGAGGTAGAATTCCGGTCAGCCCTGGGGATATGCCCAGGCATCGGAGAAAGTCCCGGTCAGCCCTGGGGATACGCCCAAGCATCAGAGACTTAGAGACCCTCCGACTGTGCACTACAGGTTGCGGAGGAGTCCAGAGCACTCAGAGTTAGTGCAGTGAGGCCTTGTGAGCCTGAGAGTCCTGTGCAGACCAGGACGAGAAGTCAGACTTAGCATTTCCCGGGTGTGTCACTAAGTCTTGTACGGTGGGCTCGTAGTGCACTGCGAGTTTCATATGCAGAGTGCACTGCATATGTTTGGGGCATAATCTAAAATATGATCATATAGGTTCACAGAGTTCCTTATAAATGAAAGAGTTAAGGAAGACTAGAGCATAGTCTTCTAGTAGTTATTCTTTGGATGCAATATTTACATTCTTTGTTATTTCAATTATATTGTTTAGAACTGCTCAATGTAGTATTTACTATTGTTAAATTTTATATCATTTACACAAAATTATATCTGTAATCACATTAGTGCATTAGTCTGTTTCCTTGAAGTACTCATTCACTGAGCGAGTAGGCTCACCCCTCGACTCAATCATTTTAGGGTTATCCGCGTGGACTTGAAGATGGTCGGAGCATCAGTGTAGATCTGCTACAAGAGTTAAGTACAAGATTGGTTGAGTCAGTCGGTCCTTGTCACTCTAGGTCCTCAGTAAGAGATAAGAGAGAGAGTTGTAATTACGATGTGTAATATTGTTCCTCTTTTGATATATATGCTAATTAGCAAGTTTTATGTATATAAAGTGTGAGAGACATCATGAATGTTTATACATGTATCTTTACTATTGAAGTCTGATTAGTAAAAGAAATGTTCAGATTCCCTTGTTAAGATGATTTATGTGGTTCAATGCGGGGAAACAAGAGTTTTAAAGAAAAAAAAAATTAAGGGTGTTCTTTGTGTTACATATAAATCCTATCTTATGCCCTAATCTCATGATTTGAGGAAATTGTGAGATCGGGGTGTAACAATTTGAAACTTCCTGACAAGCATTTTGAGATATTCAAATGTTCTTCCATGACCATGGACCTCGCCTACCTGAATTCAATGGTAGAAGTAGTTTTTGAGCCTCCGACCACCTCTAGGATTCTGCAATGGTTCGTTCGGAGAGTTATTGGCCAAGGAAAGTAATGGTGTATCCCCCTTATCATAAAGAGAAAAGATGCCCTCGATCTAGCTTCATTTTTTCATTAGATTCAAGCTTCTCGTCCTAGGTTCAACAAAGAATTTGAGAGTAGGTAATTACCAATATTTCCCAACATTTTTTTATCCATGAGTAATTGTAACGACCCCGCCTCCTGGTAACCCCCAATTAAGGGAGACCTGAAGGTCGGAATCGTTAATAAATTTACAGGATCAAAGGTTCAGCATATAATCAACAATAATTATAAAATTCTACTAACTAAACTGGAATTGGGTACAAAAATTAAAAATTTTACTTACCTTTATAAAACTGGGAAACCTAACTATTCACAGCTTGAAGTACTCTATCTAATCCTCCTTGCACTTTATTTCTTATTTTCATGATGTGCCACTTTTCTATTTGTGATTTTCAGGATATTACCTAAAACGCCGACAAACAAAACATCGATCAGCAATTGCTGGTATGTGGAGGCAACCAAAAATTTCACAATTAGGTCTAACAATTTAAGTATTGCAATCAAGGTAATTAAAAAGTCAATTTACATTTTCCATGTGACAATCCCCATCGCTTTTGCCCTAACCCTAGATTTGACTTAAGGCCACCTTTTCAATCCCGAGCTTGGTGCTTGGGAGTCACCTCTCATGGTGCTCCTTAGTCTTGCCTCATCAATCACCTTCTCATTCCCGAGATTGGTGTCTAGGGTCACCTCTCATGGTGCCCATTGGTCTACCCTCCTGGGCCTGACCTTTATGGCATCTTCCATCAGGGTGGCATGTAGGTGCAGGATTTACATATTTATATTAAATGGTGATAATCATAGTCACTTTATAATTGCAATATGAACATCCAAATAGTTTAGTTGCATTCAATGCGATTAAACATCCGGGAATCTCTCGGGAAACTAAAGCGGTTATTCGTAATTAACCACATACCTGTTAAGCAAATTTGAATGCATAAATAACCAATCAACCAAGATTCAAGCAAGCGCACACAATTATTCCTGAAAAAGGCATCCGATTTCTTTATCATTAAATTCATCATCTTGATCCATTCATCCTAGTTGTTGCCTAGGTTATTTACCCCTTTTTAGGGTTTTAACCATAATTAGGGTTTTATTAGGATTTTTTCCTCCATAACGCTTTAAATACTCTCTTAGTTCATAAACCCTAATTTCAACATCATAAGCCCAAATAAAGTCGATTATTTCTCTTTTATACCAAAACTACCTTCTTTATCCTTTTAAGTTATTTCAAGGTCATTAGACTCAATTATCACCTTTAGTTTCTTTCGGATTATCAACTCATAATTCATGATGGTCTAATTCCCATATGAACTCTATTTATTATTAATTCTACCTTGATTTAATCGAAAACCCTAATTTCTATATTAAGGTTATTTATCCACAAATTAGGGACTTTAATACTCAAAATAGCATATTCCAACTTTAACCATGAAATTAATCAATCAAAGCCATTAATAGTCGAATTAATCAACATTAGAGTTTCAAGGCCCATTAAGGTATATTCATGCATATAAAACTCCAAATTAACCAATTATATGCAAAGTTCATCCTTTTTCTTCCTAATGTTCCTTTTTATCATTAACAAGCTAATATCAAATTTAATCATCAATTAAACCCTATAAGTCACATTAATCATACCAAAGTAGGGTTTCTTTAATCATCATTACACTAAAGTTAATACCTTCTATTATTTTTCGAATTGCAAACATAATCATGCTCCAATTATATTTTTAATGGATTCCTCTCATTTTTCTGAGCAAAATTCATGTATCATATGTTCTCATTGGAGCTACCAATTAAGAGTTATGATTTTTGGAAGAAATACCTTTTTAGATCAACCGGAAGCCGCCACATCATCCTATGCATGCAACTCGGCCCATGTTTGCGTTTATAACCAAATTACTGGTTTACCCTTGACTTAAGGTTTGACTCTTTGGCATGCGAAGGGGCAGATTCATCAAATGTCGGTTCGTCATCAAGCTTGCGATGCTTCTTGCTGTCGCCGGCCTGGTCCTTCTGCGGGAGGGTTTACTCCCCTCCTCCCAGGGTCCGACGACCCCACCCACCTCCTTGCTCGCTCCGCAACACCCTGTCGTGCCTAGGGCGCCACCCAGCTGCGGCCGAGGTGGCCGGAGTCAGGCTAGCCATGGCATCCAAAGCGGCAGACCCTGGAGATCGGCTAGTGCTTGGAGCGTCACTGGGAGCAAAGGTGATGGAAGCCGATCAACCAGGTCATTGGGGTAGCTTCGTTCCTTCACCATTAACTCACCACAGCCGCCTGTATGCTCCATGGTTTCTCTACCCTTTGGGGTTAGGGTTTCACGTGTGAGAAACAAGAAGAAGGTGAGGAAGAGAGTGGGAGATGCGGAATATCTCTGGAACTCATCCCAAAGGGTCTACCCCTTTTATAGGGGAGTATCCAAGCCTTAGATTGCTTGCCCACAAAGCAAACAAGGTTTCTCCTCATAGGAAAGGGAGTTTCCTTACTTTTGAAATATCTTTCTCTCTCTTCATGTAAATATTTCCATTAGGTATTAGGAATTCGAAATTACTCTCACCTACTCTCTTTATTGCTTGACTTTTAACCCTTAGGCATGAAATTAAGTTTTCCTTTAATAGCAAAATCTTTCTTTTTAGCAATACCATGTAATACATTAATGGTATACTCACATTATCTTCTTATTTTCTTTTTTTGATATTTTCTCTTTCCTCTTTCTTCATTGGGACTCGTTGGATCCCAAGAAACTCTATTATTTCGAAATCCTATTTATTGGATACTCTTTATCCTTCTAGATGCATCTAAATGCATTATTCTTCATTATTTCTCATTATCTTGTTTATTTCTTATTAAAATAGTTATTTTTGAGGATTTCTCTTTATTTCCCTTTTATTTTCCTCATTGGTATTCCTTTTATCATAAGAAATCCTTGGGATACGAAATTCCACCAAGGATCACTTAATTATACCTCTTTTTACTTATTTTCCACATTTCATCAGTATTTTCAATTTCTTTCTTAATAAATAAATACTTAATTGATCTTTTCTTTTCTTATTGCTTTCTTTATGCAACTTTGGACTCCTTGGAACCCAAGGAACCCAAGGGCATGAAATCCTTCCTTGGATTTTCATTCTAGAGGTTTCTACCTCTTTATTTTCTCAAATATTCAATTATTCATTAATTAATTGAATTTCCTTGTTATTGGGCCCAATAGCCAATAAAGCCCACAAATCAAACAACAAGGCTATTTTAAACGAAATCCATTTATTCACAACAAAGTATATTTATTTTCCAAATATCTTTAATTATGAGAAATTACATTTCTCACCAAAAGAACCCAAAATTTGGGGTTGTAACATCCTTCCCCTCTTATAAGAATTTTGCCCTCAAAATTCCATCAAGCAAGCAAACAAACAGGATAAGTCTTCTTATGTCCATCAGGGCTCCCATGTGGCTTCACCCTTTCCATGGTGTTTCCCAAGAACCTTCATTATCTCATTTTCTTCCATCTGAGTTCTTTCTTACCTTGGTATATCATACCCTCATAGGTGACTCAGGACATTTCAGCCTCTCAAAAGGTGAATAGGTTCAGGGCTCAACACATGGCTTGGGTACCTCACATAGTGCTCTAGATCGGACTTATGTAACACATTATACATCATGCTATCCTGAGGGGCAAGGCTAAACACAACCATATCCACCAATCCATCTCAAATGGACCCATATATCGGGGACTCAGCTTTCTCAGCTGTAGCTCAGAGGGGTCGGATTTTTACATCACATATTCTCCCATAGTGAACTACATGTCAGTCTGCTTTGTAGCAACTCGTGACTTATGTCACCACTGGGCTTTCTCTTAGCCATTGCACGATCAAAGTGACTTCATCTGCACACACTTGTGGTTCTTTTCTGACCTTTGAGAGGCCTCCTTTACCAACATCATCTTAATGAAGTGGTGTCCGACACAACCTCTCTATAAGACTGCTTGCATCCTGATAAAGGCTATGGTGGTTAACATCACATCTTAAGAATTGCCTCTATGTATCACCCTGAATGAGCACACATTCTATCATCAGACCCTCTAGTCTGGATCATATTGTCCATTAGTATGGGGTGATAAATTGTTCTATTATCGAGTTCTTCATGTATCCACTTCCACCTTATGGAAGTGAACCTTGGTCATACCCAAGAACTTTTCGAACCTACATCATGGTGTAGTTGAACCATCTCTCTCTCTTATGTAGTTCAACAAAATCTATCTCTTGACAATACTCCTTTCTTTCTCATGTTATCTAGGTAAGGTGATATACCATAACCCATATTGCATCTTGACCTTCTGGGTCAAAGGGAGACTTACCACAACATCCATAGTGATGAACTCCCATTCCCCCTCAGGGACTCTTTTATCCTCTATATCGATACACTGGGTTACTGATGTTCGTCCTTCACCTCCTGGCTTGCATGGCCACATGCTACATGCAACATTGTTTTAAGCATCGAGAGTGCTACCATCACTTACTATTTTTGTAGTACCAAGGTATATCATGACCTCCTGTATTGTTATGATTCCTCAAGCTTGATACCTCAGAAACCCTAAACCACTCTCAAAAGGGTTTTATTACCTTTCTATCCAAAGAAGTGTATCTGAGGTTCTATCACCATCCTTTTACTACATCAAGGACTAAACTGGCTACCCAACAACCATTAACTTGTTCAACATATCTTACTACATCCGAGTGTTAGCCAAAACACATCTTCTTCTCAAACTTAGGGTTAGCCAAACAACCTCAACTTCTTCTAGCCTCTAACTAAATTAGGTAGCTAGATCTCAACCAGAGCATTCATTACCACCTCTCATCCTTAAGTGTTAGGTAGCATACACCTCCATGTATTATATTTATCACCTCATTTCAAACTCTAAGTCTATCTTCATCAAGAAGCTCTGAGCTCATCCTCAATGGGATCAAACTCGACCTTGGTTAACTTGCAAATTCCACATAGTTCCTGATAAAACATCCTCATAAGCTGACTACACTACCTCTCTTAGTGTTTGCGAATCATCCATGTATCATTCACTTTACCAGGGTATGTTATCATCTCTATCATCATACCTTGTAGCTACGTTCCAACTTACATCATCTTTATCCTTGGTGTAAGGCATGCATACTGTCATATTTCTCACTCCCATAAAAAGAAGAAATAAGCATTTGGCTGCAGTCCAAATACATAGTTCTTCCTGTTCCAAGAGTAGAGATGGTACAACCCACCTTGCTCGTACACTTTCAAATCCAAGTTGAAACATGCAACTTATGTCTCTATATTACAAACATCATGATATCCACACTACTTCCAGGGAAAACTGGTCTCGGGCTTACCTGGCCCAAGCATAATCCTTAGTCAGCTCCTCTAGGTCTATAGGATGCCGACACTTTTGGGGTCATCCCTTTTCCCTTATGCATCCAGAGAGTTCCCTACTCAGCTGCCCTTTGGGTCCCATGAGTCCATGAAGGTGATCAATCTCCAAACCCATGGCCCTCAGACAATGATAGCTGTTACCTCGCGACCCTATGGTCATGTGCAACTAGGGAATTAGGCAACTCCTTCTTCCATCGGTCTTATCCCTACCTGACCCTAGGATAGACTTAGGATTCTATTATTGTACATGTCCAACATAGAACCCTACCCAAACATCCATCATCTCTCTTCTTGCATTCATGGGCTGACTTTCATCCTTTCATAGGGATCATGGCGACTAACCTACCTTGGTCAGGCCCCATATCGGTTACCTCCATGGTAACACATCCACATGCACTTAGAGATGGTTAACTATGGGTCTATAGGTTCATTCTCATTCCATGTACTCTTCACTTAGCTTCTCAATATCCTATGAAACCTCCTTAGGTTGCCTCATACCCACAAAACTGGTAAAACCCCCTACCAAAGGGTCCCTCTCCTAGGATGGGAGGAAACTACACCTTGATAATAAAGGTCACAAGCGTCCCTAGGGTTTACATTCTCATGAGCATGCCTAACCCAACAGCTACTAAGGCACAAGCAGACCACCTATTAACTATGCTAGGTCATACTTGTTCTCTTTCCTCAACATTGGATCAACTAATTAGCTGTGAGGGGTTCATCAAACATACCCTTATCTTAAGGGATTTCCTTTACCCCTACACATGAGGATTACCATGCTTGAAACTATAGAGACTCAAATCTCATCATGAGTATCAGATACAATGCTTCTCCTCTTAGGCCTAGGAACCCTAGGTTCTCCTTTGGGTATCCAACTACATGCTCAATCTCTTAACCATGAATCAAGCATGTCCAAGGTATGTCATGTACCTCCATGATCTTTCTACTCGGGCAACGCTTCGGAGTTGAGTCCTCTTCCAGGGCAACCAACTAGGTATAAAGCCTCACAACTGGTTACTTAAACCTCCTCAGGGTCCAAAGCACTCTTTATCTCATCAAACAGGTAACCACTTATACCATGGGTACTAGAATCATCGTCCTCCCTCTAGGGTTTGGTTCCTCTAAAGGCAACCAACTATCATTCACTGAGGTCGCATCATTCTCGACTCCCCTCAAGTTTCGGGGTTTTAGGCTTCCAACCTCCCTGTTGGGGTTCTGCTTCCTCTCTCTAGAGCTAATTCCACCTCCAACCATACTTACTAGAGGTCCCTTCTCCATGAAGGCTCATGCTCACAAGCATACCCTTATGTGGTTGAAGCCTATGCTCATCTCATGTTCGGCTCAAGAGCATCTATACCCCTTTCATAATCCATCCATCATGATCTCTTATTCAAGATTTCATCAAGCTATACCCTACTTGCCTATGCCCATAAGGTTTATATGGGTTCATCTCTAACCTTATCCAGGAAGGAGCTATCCTTTTCTCAAACATGCACGATCCTTCTCAGGGTTGGGTTGCCAAAGGTGCTAGGCCATCTAACCTCTCATGGCTCATATGACAAACCATAGGCATGTCCATCCAAACACTCAGTCTACCATGACATCTAATCCCATCATGTCTTTATCTCTAACCTTCTCTTAGGGCTAGGGTTAACATCATCCTCAAAGGATGTGCTAGGTCTCTACCTTCAATGGAGGTCTCTACCTCCAAGACTAACTCTCTCTACTCATCCTCCTGACAAGGAGGTCTATCCTCAGGTCTCTCCTGAGGGCTATGACAACTCGTGTCATACGACCTAAGCATGTATCCATTCCTTTTACTCTTAATCTATTAAGCTTATGTCCATAACATCTTATTTACATGCTTTTTATTAATTTGGTGGAGGATTCCTTAGACCTTATTAACCTTACCCATACCTCAAGAGGGTGAGGAGAAGAGAGAAAACCCTAATCCTTAGGGTCCTTAACAGAATTTGAGTTGAGAAGGGATGAACAAGATGAGAGAGTCCTAAAGGTATCTTATTTCGAGTCATATCCCAAGACATCGGCCAGGAAGTCACACAATCCGGGAGTCCTCGTATTCCGACTAGCGGTGCGGAGGAAAATCTTGCCAGCCCCAGGAAGTGATCCTTTTCTAGACACCTCAGTCTTTCGGACACTCCTCTAATAACTCCCTCGGTTCTATGGAATTTGTAAAATTTAATAATTATTGATGATTAGATGGAGAACCTACGCTCTGATACCAATTGTAACGACCCCGCCTCCCGGTAACCCCCAATTAAGGGAGACCTGAAGGTCGGAATCGTTAGTCAATTTACAGGATCAAAGGTTCAGCATATAATCAACAATAATTATAAAATTCTACTAACTAAACTGGAATTGGGTACAAAAATTAAAACTTTTACTTACCTTTATAAAACTGGGAAATCTAACTATTCACAGCTTGAAGTACTCTATCTAATCCTCCTTGCACTTTATTTCTTATTTTCACGATGTGCCACTTTTCTGTTTGTTATTTTCAGGATATTACCTAAAACGCCGACAAATAAAACATCGATCAGCAATTGCTGGTATGTGGAGGCAACCAAAAATTTCACAATTAGGTCTAACAATTTAAGTATTGCAATCAAGGTAATTAACAAGTCAATTTACATTTTACATGTGACAATCCCCACTGCTTTTGCCCTAACCCTGGATTTGACTTAAGGCCACCTTCTCAATCCCGAGCTTGGTGCCTGGGAGTCACCTCTCATGGTGCTCCTTAGTCTTGCCTCATCAATCACCTTCTCATTCCTGAGATTGGTGTCTAGGGTCACCTCTCATGGTGCCCATTGGTCTACCCTCCTGGGCCTGACCTTTATGGCATCTTCCATCAGGGTGGCATGTAGGTGCGAGATTTACACATTTATATTAAATGGTGATAATCATAGTCACTTTATAATTGCAATATGAACATCCAAACAGTTTAGTTGCATTCAATGCGATTAAACATCCGGGAATCTCTCAGGAAACTAAAGCGGTTATTCATAATTAACCACATACCTGTTAAGCAAATTTGAATGCAGAAATAACCAATCAACCAAGATTCAAGCAAGCGCACACAATTATTCCTGAAAAAGGCATCCAATTTCTTTATCATTAAATTCATCATCTTGATCCATTCATCCTAGTTGTTGCCTAGGTTATTTACCCCTTTTTAGGGTTTTAACCATAATTAGGGTTTTATTAGGGTTTTTGCCTCCATAACGCTTTAAATAATCTCTTAGTTCATAAACCCTAATTTCAACATCATAAGCCCAAATAAAGTCGATTATTTCTCTTTTATACCAAAACTACCTTCTTTATCCTTTTAAGTTATTTCAAGGTCATTAGACTCAATTATCACCTTTAGTTTCTTTCGGATTATCAACTCATAATTCACGATGGTCTAATTCCCATATGAACTCAATTTATTATTAATTCTACCTTGATTTAATCGAAAACCCTAATTTCTATATTAAGGTTATTTATCCACAAATTAGGGACTTTAATGCTCAAAATAGCATATTCCAACTTTAACCATGAAATTAATCAATTAAATCCATTAATAGTCAAATTAATCAACATTAGAGTTTCAAGGCCCATTAAGGTATATTCATGCATATAAAACTCCAAATTAACCAATTATATGCAAAGTTCATCCTTTTTCTTCCTAATGTTCCTTTTTATCATTAACAGGCTAATATCAACTTTAATCATCAATTAAACCCTATAAGTCACATTAATCATACCAAAGTAGGGTTTCTTTAATAATCATTACACTAAAGTTAATACCTTCTATTATTTTTCGAATTGCAAACATAATCAGGCTCCAATTATATTTTTAATGGATTTGTCTCATTTTTCTGAGCAAAATTCATGTATCATATGTTCTCATCGGAGCTACCAATTAAGAGTTATGATTTTTGGAAGAATTACCTTTTTAGACCAACCGGAAGCCGCCACGTCATCCTATGCATGCAACTCGGCCCATGTTTGAGTTTATAGCCAAATTACTGGTTTACCCTTGACTTAAGGTTCGGCTCTTTGGCATGCAAAGGGGCAGATTCGTCAAATGTCGATTTGTCATCAAGCTTGCGACGCTTCTTGCTGTCGTCGGCCTGGTCCGTCTGCGGGAGGGTTTACTCCCCTCCTCCTAGGGTCCGACGACCCCACCCACCTCCTTGCTCGCTCCGCAACACCCTACCGTGCCTAGGGCACCACCCAGCTGCGGCAGAGGTGGCCAGAGTCAGGCCAGCCGTGGCATCCAAAGCGGCAGACCCTGCAGATCGGCTAGTGCTTGGAGCGTCGCTGGGAGCAAAGGTGATGGAAGCCGATCAACCAAATCGTTGGGGTAGCTTCGTTCCTTCACCATTAACTCACCACAGCCACCTGTATGCTCCATGGTTTCTCTACCTTTTGGGGTTAGGGTTTCACGTGTGAGAAATAAGAAGAAGGTGAGGAAGAGAGTGGGAGATGCGGAATCTCTCTGGAACTCGTCCCAAAGGGTCTACCCCTTTTATAAGGGAGTATCCAAGCCTTATATTGCTTGCCCACAAAGCAAACAAGGTTTCTCCTCATAGGAAAGAGAGTTTCCTTACTTTTGAAATATCTTTCTCTCTCTTCATGTACATATTTCCATTAGGTATTAGGAATTCGAAATTACTCTCACCTACTCTCTTTATTGCTTGACTTTTAACCCTTAGGCACGAAATTAAGTTTTCCTTTAATAGCAAATTCTTTCTTTTTAGCAATACCATGTAATACATTAATAGTATACTCACATTATCTTCTTATTTTCTATTTTTGATATTTTCTCTTTCCTCTTGCTTTATTGGGACTCCTTGGATCCCAAGAAACTCTATTATTTCGAAATCCTATTTATTGGATACTCTTTATCCTTCTAGATGCATCTAAATGCATTATTCTTCATTATTTCTCATTATCTTATTTATTTCTTATTAAAATAGTTCTTTTTGAGGATTTCTCTTTATTTCCCTTTTATTTTCCTCATTGGTATTCCTTTTATCATAAGCAATCCTTGGGATACGAAATTCCACCAAGGATCACTTAATTATACCTCTTTTTACTTATTTTCCACATTTCATCAGTATTTTCAATTTCTTTCTTAATAAAGAAATACTTAATTGATCGTTTCTTTTCTTATTGCTCTCTTTATGCAACTTTGGACTCATTGGAACCCAAGGGCACGAAATCCTTCTTTGGATTTGCCTTCTAGAGGTTTCAACCTCTTTCTTTTCTCAAATATTCAATTATTCATTAATTAATTGAATTTCCTTGTTATTGGGCCCAATAGCCAATAAAGCCCACAAATCAAACAACAAGGCTATTTTAAATGAAATCCATTTATTCACAACAAATTATATTATTTTTCCAAATATCTTTAATTATGAGAAATTACATTTCTCACCAAAAGAACCCAAAATTTGGGGTTGTAACAGTAATGCCATCCATGGTTTCCTCAAGTTTTCCACCTTTAATGTATTAATCATTTAATGTGAGGTCACACTATATCTTCATTCCTTCTGATTGGTTGGGTTTTTAAAATCCACAACTAATTCATCTTAAGTTCGAAAATTGTAAAAACATTTATTTGGGAAACATTTTTTCATGAGAAATCCAATTTTGTGATTATCGATCCCTAGTCAATTTTATTTTTCAAATTTTTTATTAAGGAACGTAATATCTTATTTAAACCCTAATGAAAGTATACACATAATTAGTTGAACTTATTTCAATATCAAATAGATCAATTTGACCTAACCTAATTAATGAAGCGTCAAATTCAGAGAATAATGAATCTAATTATCAATAATGACACCCAAGACCCTAATAAACTCTAATTTTATCTAGGGATCAATACAAAGTATTGATTTTTAATTGTTTGGCATAGCATATTTAAGGTTCAATCAACCGCAACAATGGTATTAGGATTTCATCAACTCAGTAGCAATTAGGGTCTTCTCTAAGAGAAAACTAAGTGGTTCATGCACTTTGAACATAAGTATTGGTTGTTTTTTAATATGTATGTACCTGGAATGTTATGAGTGCATTATTTATTGTTTCAATTGTTAAGAGTCAAAAAATATATAATACACTTAATGTCATGTTTATTATCAATATTATTGTATAATATTCATGCTCATTAAAGATACAGTTGCAATTTAGATCCTAGATAAAGTTAAGAATTTTTAGGAGAAAGATAATGATAACTTATATAAGATCCTCACCAATAAGCTGTTCGAAGAAAAACAAAGAGGCACTTCGGTAGATAAGAGAAGAGAAACTTTGGTGCAACCCAAAATGTACTTCTTGCATAAGAGGAGGCACTTCGGCGCAAAACCAAAGGATTCTTCTATAAGTCAATATAAAAGAAATGATTTAAAATAAAGTGTGTTCTTTTTTATTGTTTAATGTTTAAAAGATTTTTTTCCAGTTACATGTTCTCTTTAAGATATAATATGTTCAGTTCTACTTACAAATTTGTTTGATGCATGGATGAGGGTACCCATAGGTAAGGAGCAAGCATAGAGGGTAAAGACATCTAACGTGTGAGGAGTAGCTCAAGTATCTTCAGAAGAAAAGACCTGATGGGGTGTCAACTATACTTAGTTTAGATTTCTTTTCTTGTTTATAAGAAGTATATGGTGTTTAAGTGTGAGAATGTTTAGTTTTGTTCATGTGTGAGTTGTGTTAAGGTCTTGAGCATGAGAACTGTTATTTATCATGTGTTGATTTATATATGAACTCCATTTTTATGCAAGGACTAGTGAATCCACATGTGCCATGCATGCACATTTTAAAAATAATGATATTTCAATTATATTCGATTGCACAATAAATATAATTTATGAAATCACATGATACTTGATAAAATATAATTTATTGATCCTACAACAATATTTTCTCAAGTTGGTTTTTATATAAAATAATACAAAATTATTAATATATAAAAGTATTGAAAATAACTGATTACGAGCATAAAATTGTTATAAACTCACCACATATTTTATTATTTACAAGAAAAGAGTATATGAAGTAAGGTATGAAGAAATGAATTATAAACTTTTTTAAAGATAAAAGGATTTTGCCCATATACTTACTCGTGAATGCGGTGTATGTCGTGTTAGTTTCTAATGGTATGATGGTAAGTCATAAAATTCGGTACATTTAAAAAAACATAAATAAAATTTGTAGTTTGATTATATTGAATTTGTGTATAAAATACACGTTCAAATAATTCTTCAGAGTTGCTCAATCTATATTTCATATGTTTCACATCCATAGTAAGACATTCGACAAAAAATAGAAATAGTTTCACGCATGTTGTATGATGAAGTAACTTCATAAAAAAATAATAACATTTGACAATTTAGATTCTAAAAACATAAAATTTTATGGTTATTGCCTTGCCGGTACATTGTGATTTCCCTTGGATTCCTCTTGGTCGCTACATCACACAATCGTCATTAATTCTCTACCGAACTTTCTTGTTACTATCCTAACATGCTTTACCACAAATCAAATTGTCGGTTTGTGTAACACAATTGCGATCTCTTCTTCTGCACAGAAACAACATAAGACAGCTATCTATATTTTCTTTACCATGAGATTGTGTGGCACATCTGGTTAGTAAAACATACGAATGAAATGAAGTTGAGAGCTAGAAATATCCAAAATAAAATATTTCTCTGGAATAGGAGATAGTGAGTTGTTGACTCAAACCTCAAATCGTAGTGGAATTGATTTGCACGATGGAGAAGTTTAGGATGAAGAGGTGACCAGTGCGAGTGTCACAGACTATAGTTTCACAGATATACGACGAGGGGTTTAGCAGTTGTGGATTGTAAGAAATAGGAAAATTGTGGTGTTTTGTAATGCAACGTCTTACGTGTTGTTAGTTGAATGCTTTCTAAATTTGACAATAAATTGCTAAAAAAGTTTTTTTTAATAAAAATTCTACCTTCATTTCATTAGTCAACTAAATTATTTTCAGTGGTTACAAGAAGATCCTTGTTGGAGTTATTCTTAATTACTATATTATCAGATAAGAGCAGAGCTTGTTGTGCAAGTACATGTGCAACAATATTATATTTTTGTGCAGTGTGAACAATAACAAAGGAAGAAAAAGATGAGATAAAGGTTTTAATGACTTGTACGATGAGGCCTAAATAATATTTTCTATCAAGGAGATTTTTCATATCTTTGACCAAGTTTACTACATCACTTTCCAGTATCACCCTGTATTGTCTTTCACAGTGAGTAATACCCCTTTACTTTCTGCCATGACTTCTGTAATGTTTGGTCGCCATCTAGTATTTTTCCCTCATGTCTAATGACAATCACATTCCCTCCAAATAATAACCATACGGATATTTTCCTCTTTTGTCATCGCCTCATCATTGTTGATCTTAAACTCTCCATGTAAAAGGGGCATCATACGTGATTGAGTGGAATAGGCTAGGGCTGTCCACGGATAAGGGTAAACCCGTTTACCCTTTATCCTTACCCTGTAGGGGAAGGGTAAGGGTAAAAGATTTTCTTATCCTTTACCTACCAACCCGCTACCTTTGTGGATAAGGGTAAGGATAAGCCATTACACATACCTTCTAACCCTCTACCCGTCAATATTTATGTATAATATATTAAATATATACTCATTTTTTTATTTGAGTCTATAAAATATTAAATATTTTCTGGTCATCATTTTATACAATACATGATATTGTTTATCAACTTCTTATGTAATTAACTTAGTTGTGTATGCAACACCATTTTGGAGGTGCACGACATGTGTTTAAAAATAGTCTATGTTCCATTAAATACTTGTGTGTAAGACAAACATGTATATAATACCAAGTTTTAATCTTTAATGTACCATTTGATACATACAAGAGGTGGTGTTATCTACTTCATTTGGTTTTTTTTAATATGCAACAACATCTTAGAGGGTATAACATACATATATTCCAAACAATAACTCTTTGAGACATATTGTCATTCAATATCATTTTAATATAGCAATATTTATCTTTTGGGAACAATTTATTTATTCACACACCAATGTTAGGGTATTACTACTTATATATGCATTCAATACATCACGAACTATTTATATAATGTTGTACAAGATTACTTAGAACTATTTTGAATATTTAAAAGTCATTATGACGCATCTTGATATTTCACTCAAATATATGAACGTATTAGCTAGGTCATTATTGTTAATATTAGTACAAATTTTAAGAAGACATATAAATTTTCAAATTTACCCTTACCCTCTATGTTTACCCTGTGGGTAAGAGGATAAGGATAAGGGGAGGGTAAGGATATTGGTGGAGTGAGAAGTTATCCATATCCTTACCTGTCACACTTGGTGGTAAGCATAAGGGTAAGATGTTACCCTCCCCATTGACAGCCTTAGAATGAAATTTCCTATTCTAAAATTGTTAATTGGACATGTTCACATATTTTGAGGACAGAAGTAGTTACTACGAATGGTAAAAAAACACATGGTTTGAGTTTGTAGTGTATTATACGTGTCTTCCTTTATGTTTTATCCACTTTGTGTAGAATGACAGTTGGTTGTTAATTTTAGCAGAACTTCCAATCTGCAAAGTGTTATTTTGGTAAAAAAGTCAAATTAAAGACATGATGTGCAAGGGTATCAACAATTTGTCATATACAATTTAGGAAATGATGAGAGAGCCTAAGGTTAGAGAGTTTGTTATGAATATTTGTTGGGAGAAAACTTTCTTTGGAAAGAGGAGACATAAGTAGATAATATTGAAATAAATTAGGGAGAGAAAACATTGGTGAGAAGAAAGAGAGCGAGAGTGGGGATACAAGAATGGGGAGATAAATTAGAGGGGTGATAGACGGAAAAGAAGTGGTTGGACATATAGAGGGAGGGGTATAAAGTTAGACGGGGTTCCTGGTTTAAAAGTGGTAGGAAATGGTCTCTCCTCTGCTCATGCTCTTAGTAATGATTCCAAAACCGCCTATAAAATAATATTGCTGGTATTATTAGAAAGGAAATAGAAGCTGTTGAAAGTTGATAAGAGGAGAGTGTCTCAGTGGGACTTAATTGGTGTATTGAAGTGAGAGTGCAAGGTTTAATGTTGGAATGGTTCTCGCATTCAATTGCTAAATGCCCGACAACCACTGAGAGAGCCACATCTTTGGGATAACTAAAGATGAAATAAAAGTTTTTGAAAACCGGTTAGAAGAGAGAGTGTCTAGGAGGGTGATTATTTCCGATTTTGAAATTGCACGCTGCATAAATTGAGTTTACCTGGAAAAAAGGAAATAAATTTTAAATATGGAAATTAATGTTCGATATTTTTATAAAGTTTTTTTACTTAAAAAATAAGTAAATGATAACTGGCTCATTGGACATAAAGAGATAAAGCTTGGAAGTCTAGAACATCTCCACGAAAGTTTGATTAAGCTTTTGAAAATTTTGTAATATTTTATAATTTTTTAGAGAAAACTATATGCTAATTGTTTCTAGAGGAGATGTTCAAGACTCTTGAGTAATAAATGCATTGATTTCTAACAAATATGGAGAGAGAGGAATGGTACGGAGTGCTAACAAATATGGAGATAAGAACTCCCCCTCTCCAAGTAAATAAATGCGTTTCGGCTCAATGTAAAATTATGATTCGAGTAATAAATGCATTAGTTTTTCTTAAATATGAACCCATGAAACCGTTCCGTTTTTTCTCATAAGAACTCATTCATTTCAAAGTAGAGTTTACTATATGTAGGAAAGAGAAGATGTGTTGTTATGTATGGCCTCAATCGGGGTGTGGCGAGAAAATCACGGTGAGAAAGGAAAGGGGAGTGTGGATTTGAAAAGATGGAAGTGGGATTAGGAACTAACTGTTCCTTGTGGGTTAAGAATAGACGGCTCTTTGAAAGCGTCATATTTAACCGGAATAGAGGAGATACGAAAGGAGGCGGTTTTAATTGGGAGAGAAAGACGATAAAGCAGGAAGGTGGACGGCAGTTTGAGATAAATAAAACAGAATTTGGGTGGGAGCTATGAACGAGAAATAAGCAACAAAAGAAAAAAAAAATATTGTAAGAAGAGAGTGAGTCAAGGAGAATGCAGGATTCTAAATTCGTGACTTTTGATTGGATAGAAACTTTTTCAAAAAAAAAAACAAATGGTATAATTGAACAAGTTCTTTCTTTTTATAGTAGTATAAATTATGTCACCTTATTATTATTTGAAATTTCTAGGATTATAATGGTCTCATACATATTAAGAATACCAATAAATATGATTGTCTCCTTAGTTTTGTCCTTTATGATTATTTTTTGACTTATTTTACATTTTATTATTTGCCCGTCTTCTTTAAAAAACTCATCTACTAGAACTTCTTTGGTTCCAGTTATATATTATTCCTCCTTCCTTGACATCCTTCTTTCCTCACACATTCTACCTTTTTGAAAAGTTTCTCCACATGTGCATTACTACCACCACTCCAATTCCTCCTGTTAGCCCAAATGTTCCTCTGGTTTAGGGTAGTAAAATTTTTAGGCATATGAAAGATCATTTTTATTGGTGGTAAAAAATATTTTTACAATGAAGACTTCTATGAATTGTTTTAAATTGTAATGCCATGTATAAGGTACAAGTGTCATCATCATGACCACAAGTGTCATTATCTAACATGTATATATTATAATTGTATACATAATAAGATGAGAATGATTTAGAAAAATTGTGTCTTTGCTCTGGGTATGGAACGACCTCAGTAGTACATCCACGATCTGATGACCATCAGTATAATCAATTGACTTATAGCTACATGTACCCTGTGCCATGACATTCATATAGGCATCTACATTTTTGTCTCTAGATGACTTGGACATGATTGTCCTTCTGTCCCACTGGTTGTTATTTCCTAGGATGCAAACATCCACAACTACTCCTTGATGTCAAGTGTGAGCTTCTCATCAGCAAAATAATATCAGAAATGTACGTTGCAAGCTTCATTCTCATTTGTTAATGACATGTTACTTGGGAACTATTGTGAATAGAAGAGGATCTTCTTTTGAGCAATAATTCACATTACGTCAACCCTTTTCTATCCAGGACCATCTCAAGATGTAGTTTGTATTTGAGAATGCATTATAGACCACTTGGGAAACTGGAAAAATAATATTGTTATTGGCAAGTTTTGTAAAATAAGCATCATAATCAATGAACTGACAACCAATATGTTTTCACTTTGTTATTATCTTTTAATGATAGTATGAGAATTATGATCTACAATCTCATTTTCTCACTGGAGTTATTTATTCAATGGAATGACACACCACGCCATTTATGCTTGACATTTACAAAAAACATGTTACCATTTGCTATAATAAAGCCTGAAAGAGGTAAGTTAATACCTTGGCGAATCCAGAGAATGGTAGACACTACTCATGTCAAGTTGAAATCAATTTGATTGATGTGTTGAATGTTCCACATGATGACAAAATTTTGAACAACCCTACACGTACGATCAACATAACCTTTCATCAGTTTAGTAAGTCTTCAAATGGAAAGAATAATGTTCAAAAGACCTTTGAAAGACACTCACATATTTACTTTGAGATAAATGCTTGCTACTCGTGCTTTCAGAATGGCACTAGAAAATAACCAACAAGAACCTGAACCTGAAAGGTGTGAAGAAAACGTCAAGTGATGATAGAAGTTGTAATTGTTTGCTCTAGTAGAATAAGGATGGAGGGAATTATAGTATAATAAAACAAAAGAAGATTTATTGGAGAACCACTATTGATTAGAAGCATATATGGATCTGATGATGTTATAAGTAGATTCAACACTAAATTGTGGGGAAGGAGCAATGATTAAGAATAAGCAAGCAATTGACACTCACCAAGTTTTATCACAGGAAATACTAACAAAGGGATGGGTCTCTAGTAGCTTTGGGAAAGAAGGTTAAACATTGCTCGCCCTCGAGCAACTAATCCTTAGAATAAAATTGCGAATGTCAACTAACAATCAAAACACCAACCCACCTCACAAATGACTCCCACTGGACGTTCTCAAACCGGCCTACCCTAATCACAGAACAGTAATTACCCTATAGGCGACAATAACCATCAATAAAAGAAATTATCCTTCAAACTGATGAACACTATCACATAAGGCAGTTATCATAATAAAGTTCGCCGATTCAGCCATGGTGCATCTTGTGATCACCTACTCTACGTTGCTCGCCCTAACTACCATCTACATGGAAGCAGTTCTCCTGATAAACATGAGTGAGGAGAAAATCACGGTGGCCTACCAATCCGAGCAACGGGTGGATGGAATGGGTGGTTCATGGGAGAATTTGGAAGTATTACACAGTTTCAAAATGCATATAACAAAATGCCCTAAATGATGCAAATGCACATTAAGAATGCCCTACCGCCTAAAAGCGGGTGGAATGATGCATGCCCTAACCTTCTACCTCAAAATGAGATAGAAATCTACTCAAGCCACATCATGTACTCAATTCCCCTGTTATACAAGTGATATCATTCCTTTCTCCCTCTTATTCCATTTCCTTCTAAATTCTCTTCTTTTTTTTTTTTTTTTTTTTTTTTAACATTTGTTCATATTTCCAGAATTTTTTTTTCTTCTGTTTTTTTTTTTTCTTTCCAATTGGAGATCCTTGCTTTATTTCGAGGGTATGGAACAAATTAGATCACCTATTTAGGAAAACTGAGATACATGGTGTGCCTATGCATGAAAATCATGAAATTGTGAGTGCAACTACATGACATGCACCTAAAGGTAATGTGCATGTATCACTATATATTTTTTTTATTATTCTATGCAAAAACATGAAAATAACAATGCAAAACCTATCTACATGCCATGCACGCAAAAGAAATTGAAACTGCACTTTACTTCCAATTCTTGGTGGATTATAGGAAATGGGGTGGAATGATCACAAGATTAAGTGACTGAACCTTAAAAGAAAATTATGTGTCCCTCCTTATTGACATGTGTAGTAGTAAAAAGGGTGCTTTCTCTTACATCTGATTAAGGTCTCATTACCATTTGATTAGGTTAGGCTCAAACAACCGTTACTATCCACTTTCCATGAGTCAAAGGGTGTGGGTATGACATATTGGTTCAAAGTTGACATAATCAATCATTTTCATAGAAAAAGTTCCCCAAGGACAACCAAGTAAAGCTATTTAAATGACACAGAAAAAATTTTCAATTCCCTTTAATTTCCCCATGAAAACAGCTAGATGACAATTTTTACGACATCCACAATTACACTAGATAGATGTGGATCCTACATAAAAACTTAAAATTGCAAAAACAAATAACAAAGCAGAAACTAAAACAACTAAAGAAAAGATAAAAGATAGAGCTGTTCCAGCCACCCCCCTAAGCTTGAATCCGACTATGGCCTCATAGTCAAAAACCAACTTAAGGGTGGAACAGTGATACCCTGATCAATCTTGTGAAGGCGGTGGTGGGTAATGTGGTGCCGTAGGATCCCAAGACGGGTACTCCCCCTGGAAGCTTGGATCATAGTGGGTCCTCGGCGGAGGCTGTGGATAACCTCCAAAGTAGTCTCGACTCCAGTAGTGGTCGAAGAAGGGCTCCTGCTGCGTCTCTATCCGCTGCAACCGGTTGTGCATTTGTTCTTGGTTGGCGAGGATGAGCCGCTCGTTCTCGAACATAGCCCTTTGATTATCAAGCAACCGGCCCGTTGTCTCATGGATGCCGGTATACAAAGTCATATGCTGGTGCTGCGTCTGCTGGATGTCCTGCAGCATGGTATACATCCCTTGCATGGAGTAGGGATCCGCAGCTGGCTGTTCTTGCTGTGGTGATGGCGGCGGGGGCTGAGATGATGAAGATGCACCCGGATGCATCCTAGGACGCTTCCGTGGTGCCACGCGTGCTCGAAGAGGTGTGAAAGCCTCCTCGTCTTCCTCCGCCTCGCCTTCTTGGTCGTCACCTCCGCCTTCTTCTTCCGAGGACTCGATGGCTATGATGGGCCATCGGAAATGCTGCTTGCCCTCGATGTGGAAGACGTCGTCCGGCAGGGATGCCTCCTGGTAAGCTTGGTTGACGTGGCAATGAGCGTACGCCAACCCGTCCCGGATAAGAATGAGGTTTGAACGGTGCAAGTGTTGCACGTTCACCTTACTCCGCGTAGAAATCGGAGTCATGGACTGAAAGTTCAGCCCCAAGTAAAGCGCCAACTTGGTGACAAGACCACCAAAGTGTATTGGAGCCTTCCTTGTGCTCCGCTTCACCGCCATGACGCGCTGTAACCAGAATGCTCCCCAGTTGCACTCTTGACGCTTCAGGAGGGCGTACAGAAAGAACAAGTCGCTCTCCTGAAACTTGCTCAAAGCAAGATCGCTCCGCCCGAAGAAGGTCAAGCTAAGCATCCTATGCAATACCCGGACGAACGGGTGTTCAAAATCAGCTACCGCGGCGTTGTGGTAGCTCACAGTCTTCCCTGCCGGTACCGTACAAAGCTCGGAGAAGATCTTGTCGTAGTCGGTGCGGGCGTCGGGACGTCGGTGATCGTGGCGGCTGTGGTTCCAGTTGAAGATGTCGTTGAACTGCTTCAACGTGAAGTTGTAATTGTTGTTGAATAGACGGAAGGTCACCCTTCCCTGGATCCACGTCTGGTCCGATGGTACCACGTCGTTTGGTACGACGCAGATATCAAGGGACGCCATGAACTCGGCCACCAGTTCCTTGTATGTGGGCCATTCGCCAAAGAACGGCTGCCCATCCGCATGACAGTCCATCTCATAGATGCGACCGGTGTGCCGCGCTTGCCCGGCCAACACATAGGCCAAGTTGGCCTCGAATCCCAAGTCCCTGATCATGCCCCGGTCCACATACCGGGTGGCCTCGAACTTCCTCTTCATGATCTCCTCGTACACTTTCCTCGTGTCCATGTTGGCGTGAATAAGGCGTGGACGAGAGATAGAAGCTGTTGGAGGAGGAACAAACTCCTCGATCACCATTGGATGCGCGCTCGATGAAGATGCTCCGCCCGTATGCACCATGTTTGCGAGAAGAAGAGATTAAGAGAAAAGAGCTCGGTGAAGATGGAGAGAAAATCTCCGCTCGATGAAGATCTTTGCTCGGTGACGCTTCTCCGCAGGTGTAGAGGGCTCGGGGGAGTGCTCGACGCAATGGGGGGTACTTGCTCTGAGGGTGTGATGTCATATGACGTTGCAAGTCCCCTTAAATAGACTTGATCGGCGCCCCTGTTAACCCGTCGATACCATCGACGCGGGTCGATGGTATCGACACGTCTCGCGGGTAGCCGTCTCTGTCGCTGGCATCGACGGCTGACGTTTGCTGGATCGCGAAACCCGGATCGCTGACGAGTCGATGCCATCGACGGATGTCGATGGTATCGACGCAGCCCCCGGATCGCTGACGTGGCTGTCGCGGTCGTCGCCGATGTCTTCATTCGGATTGGTGACATGTCCGTCGATACCATCGACGAGTGTCGATGGTATCGACCTGCATTTGTTGCAACACCTCCGTTTCTGGCTCTCAACCTGTGATGATGTCGATACCATCGACGAGGCCGTCGATGGTATCGAGTTGACTGAGCAAAACTTGTCTGAATATCTCCAGAGATCTCGATGGTATCGACAGGGGTGTCGATACCATCGACTTTATCCTGGAGATCAACCTGTGACCATGTCGATACCATCGACGGATGCGTCGATGGCATCGACACAGTGCGATTTTTGCTGGTTGCAACCTGTGCCCAAGTCGATGCCATCGACTGATGTGTCGATGGTATCGACTCTGCCTAATCCTGCACAATTAACAAACGGATCAAGGTATCATTTTTAAACTAAAATCTAAACGAATTAAAAACAATCTATCACTAAAATGAAACTAGCCTAATGTACCATTGGTTGGGTTGCCTCCCAACAAGCGCCCTTGTTTAGCGTCTTAGGCTAGACGTCAGTCCTTCTTCTCATTCATGTATAAGTGAAATGAGTTTAACCTCATTCACTTTCCTCTTGTAATTCTCACCAAAGTATAGCTTCAAGCGCTGCCCGTTCACCAAGAACGTGGTCTCTCCATCTCGCACGAGAATCGCTCCGTGCGGTCTCACTTCTTCCACCTCAAAGGGTCCACTCCATCGGGATTTCAGTTTCCCGGGATGCAACTTGAGACGAGAATTGAACAATAAGACACTGTCTCCTTTCTTAAACGTGCGTATCTCTATGTGGCGATCGTGGATCAGCTTTGTGCGCTCTTTGTAAATACGGGCATTCTCATACGCCGTCATGCGTAGCTCATCCAATTCATTCAATTCTAGCATTCTTTTCCTCCCGGCCTCGTCATAGCGCAAATTCAGCCTTCTTAGCGCCCAATGGGCCTTGTGCTCCAATTCTACCGGAAGATGACACGCCCGGCCATACACCAACCTAAAAGGCGTAGTGCCTATAGGTGTTTTGTACGCCGTTCGATAAGCCCAAAGTGCATCCGGTAACAATGTACTCCAATTCTTCCGTGTAGATGCTACGGTCCTTTCTAAGATCTTTTTGATTTCTCGGTTTGATACCTCCACCTGTCCTTGCGTTTGTGGGTGATATGGGGTGCCAATGTTGTGTTTGACCCCATATTTCTTCAAAAGTGACGCAAATTTTTGATTTCGGAAGTGTGTGCCTCCGTCACTAATAATCATCCGAGGAATCCCGAACCTGCAGAAAATATTCTCCTTTACGAACCTGCAGACTACATTCGAATCATTAGTCCTTGTGGGGATTGCCTCCACCCACTTCGACACATAATCCACGGCAAGCAAAATATAAAGATTTGAATTTGAGGACACAAAGGGTCCCATGAAGTCAATGCCCCAAAGATCAAATACCTCGACTTCCTGAAACACATTCAGGGGCATTTCTTGTCTCCTTGAGATATTACCTGCACGCTGGCACGGGTCACACTGCCTAACAAAATCATAGGCGTCCCGGAACAAAGTGGGCCAATAAAGGCCGCTCTCCAAAACCTTAGCTGCTGTCCGTGAGCTAGCATGATGTCCTCCCGTAGGTGACGCGTGACAATGATGTAGAACACTTTCGTACTCTACCTCCGGCACGCACCTGCGAAGAATTCCATCCCTGCATTGCTTCAACAATATTGGGTCATCCCAAAAATAGTATCTCAATGAGTGGAAGAATTTCTTCTTCTCTTGATATGACCAATCTTCCGGGATGATTCCGCAAGCTAGATAATTTACAATATATGCAAACCATGGTTCTTTCGAATCAATTTTCAAAAGTTGTTCGTCGGGAAAGGTCTCGGTAATGGGTATATGCAAACCTTGCTCATCCACCCTCTCTAACCTAGACAAGTGGTCAGCCACCACATTTTCAATTCCCGACTTGTCCTTAATTTCAATATCAAATTCTTGTAGGAGCAAAATCCACCTAATTAGTCTCGGCTTGTCATCCTTCTTCTCCATCAAATATTTTATTGCGGCGTGATCCGTCCACACAACCACCTTAGAACCCACTAAGTATTGCCGAAATTTCTCAAAGGCAAAAACAACAGCAAGTAACTCTTTTTCCGTGGTTGTGTAATTTAATTGAGCATCATTAAGTGTTTTTGAGGCGTAGAAAATCACCGCAGGCTTGTTATCTACCCTTTGCCCCAAAACAGCCCCCACAGCATAGTCAGACGCATCACACATCAACTCGAAAGGCTTTGTCCAATCCGGCGTTTGCACAACCGGAGCCGAAATCAGCTTTTCCTTCAAAACCTCGAATGCGTGAAGACATTTCTCATTGAAATCAAAAACTGCGTCTTTTTCCAACAATTCCGATAATGGCTTTGCGATTTTTGAAAAATCCTTGATAAAACGCCGATAAAACCCAGCGTGTCCTAAAAAGCTTCTCACCCCTTTTACAGAATTTGGTGGGGGTAGCTTAGAAATCACCTCAATTTTTACGGGGTCTACCTCTAGACCCTTGCTAGACACCTTGTGTCCTAGCACAATTCCTTCTGTCACCATCATGTGACATTTCTCCCAATTGAGGACCAAGTGTGTGTCCTCGCACCGCTGCAACACCTTATCTAAATTATAAAGGCATTCATCAAAAGATGCTCCATAGACTGAGAAGTCATCCATGAAGACTTCAAGACACCGCTCCACCATGTCAGAGAATATGGCGAGCATGCAGCGTTGAAAAGTCGCCGGCGCATTGCATAAACCAAACGGCATACGGCGGTAGGCGAAGGTCCCATAAGGACATGTAAACGTAGACTTCTCTTGATCCAACGGATCAATAGAAATCTGGTTATACCCCGAATAACCATCTAAGAAACAAAAATGCGACCGACCGGCTAAGCGTTCCAAAATCTGATCAATGAATGGCAATGGAAAATGATCTTTCAGAGTGGCGGCGTTCAATCGGCGGTAATCAATGCATACACGCCACCCGGTTACCAGTCGGGTGGTGACAGGTTCATTTAAAAGATTGGTAGTGACAGTGATTCCCCCCTTCTTAGGGACTACCTGCGTGGGGCTCACCCACGTCGAATCAGAGATTGCATAAATGATCCCGGCAGCAAGCAACTTGATGACTTCCTTTTTGACAACCTCCATCATGCTTGGATTTAGACGTCTTTGAGGCTGTATGACTGACTTAGCTCCTTCCTCAAGCCGAATCTTATGTTGACAAAGTGTAGGGGAGATCCCCTTGATGTCCGCCACTGACCACCCAAAGGCTCCACGGTGGTTCTTGAGCACTATCAGTAGCTGCTCCTCTTCATCCGCACTCAAGTATGCAGAAACAATCACTGGCAACTTGTCCTCCTCGGCTAGAAAGACGTACTTCAAGTGCGGGGGCAATGGCTTTAACTCTAGATCAGGTGGGCAGATAAGGGATGATTGTAGCGGTGGGGGCAGTGTACCCAAATCTTCATAGTGCCTCGTGTAGAAACATGGAAGCATTTGAAGCATTTTGGCGCACTCCTTGAGTGAAGTACTCCGCATCCAATCATAAGTGACATTACACAAACACGCCTCTAGAGGCAATTCCAGATATGCATCACCGACAGAAGTTATTATCACATCATCCTCCCACGAAGGTGGAATGTCCTCATTCTCATCATTTGGAAACCCGACAGCCTTGCATAAAGAGACAGCTTTCGTTTGCTCCATAAGGTCTACCGCCAAGGTCCCATTGTCTATCCTGCTCATCACATGGGCCATATCTAAAAATGGCTTCCCAAGACAAAGTGAGATATTGCTTTCCACATGCTTCACCATGTTGCACTGTGCCTTTGCTTTAGTAGATGTATTGCTGTTGGGCATGACCATCTCAAAGCGATCATCCGCAATGCCTAAGGTCAAGCGACCTCTCCCCATCTCCAAGATCATGTCAGCTGTAGCTTGAAATGGGCGACCAAGAAGTAACTCATTACCGTGTTCGTCCTGCATCTCCATCACAACAAAATCAGCGGGAAAAACAAAGCGGTCTACCTTTACCAAAACATCTTCACAGATTCCATATGGTTTCACCACAGAATTATCGGCCAATTGGATAGTCATATTGCTTGGCCTTGACTCCTTCAATCCAAGTTTCTTGAATGTAGAAAGGGGCATCAGATTGATGCTTGCCCCGGAATCACAAAGCGCCTCGCCAAATTTGAACTTCCCGATAAAGCATGAAATATTGAAACAGCCAGGATCCTGTCGCTTTGGCGGCAAAGTGCCCATAATAAAAGCACTCACTTGCTCCTTTAACACCACAACCTCAGTGTCGGGTATCTTCCTCTTCTTGGTGATTACATCTTTGAGAAACTTTCCATAAGACGGAATTTGTTCAATTGCCTCTAACAAGGGAATATTCACAGATAACTTTCTAAAGCTGTCCAGAAATTTTTTAAACTGTGCATCCACCTTTCTTGCTTTTGCGCTATTGGGGTAGGGGACCGGAACAGTATGTGCTCTTTGATGAGGTGGCACATAGGGGGTTAATTTCTGTGGCTCCACCTCATTGGCTTGTCCTTCCTTACCATCTTCGGTTGTGTCATCAATTTGCTCTATGACTGGTGCACGCTGCTCCTTAGCGGTTGCTTCTTCTACTGTGTTCTGCGGTGTGCTTGTGTCATCCGCCCTTGGATTAAGCACCTTCTTACCGCTCCTCAACAATATGGCCTTGGCCTGTTGGTTTCCCCCGGGAACATTGGTGTTCCCCGGAAAACCCGGATGTGTCGGCTTTCTCAAGCTTGCAATCTCCGCTGCCATCTGTGCCATTGAAGTCTCTATAGTCCGCATCTGAGCCCCGTGGCTCTGCAACGTCTGCCCGAACTGGTTCATGAATTCACCCTGCTGCTTTATTTGCTGCCCAAAAGTGTTCATCAACTCTTGATTCTGCTTTATGACTTGATTTAGCAACTCCGTGCTCTTGTCCTCCGTGACCGGTGCAGGTTTGGCGTCCGGATCTTGCAGGAAGTTGTTTGGATCTTTCCATGAAAATTTCTTGTCCTTCCGCCATGAATAATCATTGTTCCTGTACCCTTGTTGTTGCCTCATATACTTGACCTGAGCCTCATCCTCGGACTCATTGTCTTCCTTCTGCAGCAACTTCTTTGCGAGAAGATCCATTTTCTCATTCAGCTCTCTCATTGCCTTTGACTCACTGGCAACTCTTGCTTGCTCAACTGGGCCTCTTTCTCTTTCTCCCCAAGACTGCTTTCGTGCCATATTCTTCAGTATTTCCCAGCATCTTGTATCAGTGTTATTTAGAAAGAATCCAGAACCGGCCGAGTCCAAGTTGCTTCTATCATGCTCGGAGAGAGCAAAGTAGAAGATCTTCACTTGGGTTTCCTTGTCCAATCCATGATGTGGACATCTCCTCAACATGACTTGAAATCGCTCCCAAGTCTCAGAATAGGTTTCACCCGCCTGTTGGGTGAAATTGTGGATCTTTCGGATCATATCATTGGTCTTCTCAGGAGGGAAGAACCTCTCGAAGAAAACCTCCACCATGTGATCCCATGACTCAACAAACTCGTCGTCGAGGTTGTGGAGCCACTCTCTTGCTACTCCCGCCAAGGAACTGGGGAATAACTTGAGATAAAGCACATCTTGCGGAAAGCGATCTATCTTCACCATATCGCAGTTCTCCACAAACTGACTAATGTGTGCCACTGGATCTTCATTTTTCAGTCCGTGAAATGCATTGGATTTGACCAAGTTAATCAGTGCTGGGTCGATCTTGTATGTAGGTATGTTTAGCCCTTGTTTCTTTATAGGCCCCTTTGATGCCGAGGAAGAAGACGCCTTGATCTTCTCCCATATTGTCTGTGCTTCAGCCATTACTTCTTCTTGTTCCGGCTCAGATTCAGAATGTATATCACTGTGGTGTTCCTCCTCGTAGTTGTCCTCGTCCTCTGGTCCCGCAGATGGAACCTCAGGTGTGCGATTCACGTAGTCTCAACTACGCGTGTGCACCATGCAAAGCACCTGAAATATGGAAATAGGGGTTCAGTACAATGCTTTAGTCGAGTCAACACAAATATAGAGAAATAAAGGAATTTTTGAAATTGTTTTAAAATAAATAAAAAAAAATTGTGGCCTAGAGTGGCCGCTCTTAGCACTCAAAGTGCCAATAATTCGCCGTGTCCCCGGCAACGGCGCCAAAAACTTAACGTGTATTTTACTACGCGCTTAAACGCAAGTATACGCGTCGAGTAATATAGGCCTTGTGAGGCCCGAGTCGAACTCAGGGATACGTGAATTATTGGAGACTTCTACTAACTAATCGCAATCAGCTAGACCGATTAACAAAGTAGAATTTGTTGTTGAAATTAAAAGAAAATAAAAATGAAACAAAGAAAATAATCGATTAAAGGTTAATTTAATCAATTAAAAGGATATCTTTAGGATGGCGGTTTCACCGCGGGTCAACATTGTATTAGATTTCATATAATTCCTCACACTTCTCTCTCTATCCGGGTAGTGGCCTGAAATGAGAATTACCCACTGTCGTGGTGTAATTCACTACTTAGGTTTAGGTTGATTCCACCGTCGTAGTAATCATTCCCCTAAACTAAGCGCATTAGGATCGGTCCCTCAGTTCCCACCATTAATTTTACAACTCCTTTGTCAAGGGTTTTATTAATTAATGTAGAATTCGTTTCTTTTCAACCGTTAATCCTTCTGTCGAAGTGATTAAGGGCATTAATTTACTATTATGGTGATCAAGCATAACAATAGCAATAGAGAAAACGAATTTATACCACGGATATGAGAGAAAAATATGAATTATCAATATAAAATCATCATACAATGTATCCCCGGGCTACTCCCGGTCCTAAAGATTGAGGGTTTTAGCCTCTCATGTTCATCTTACACAAATACATGGTAGAAATTGGGGAATTCATAAGAAAAACGTGAAATAGATGGGAAAACCCCTGAACGGAGAAGAACCGGTGGATCCTTGGCGTAGAACACAGCTTCCCCCGCCTGTCGGTGGTGGAAATTGTCTTCGGCAGCGTCCGAATCACCCGGTATGAGCTTCTCGGCCTCCGTTCTCCTTTCTCTCCTCCTCGGCACTCGTCCAATCCAAATATGAGATCCCTCTTTTTGTCTGGGCGGCCGTCATTAGGTATAAGTCCCTAATTAGGTCGTCAAATAATGACAGCCGTCCGATTGATATCAAAACAGATCCAACGCATATCTGCCGGCGTCGATACCATCGACGCGGGTCGATGGTATCGACCCAGCGGATTAGCGGCAGCTTTCCTTTCTTTTATTCTGAGCGCCTGTGGTGATCTCGATACCATCGACTTGGGTGTCGATGGTATCGACTCCTTTAGCGTCGGTTGTTGTCGTTTAGCGACGCTGTAGCTCTCCTTGTGTCGATGGCATCGACATCCGTCGATGGTATCGACTTAATCCTCGCTAGCAGCCTGGAGACATCTCGATGCCATCGACTTGGGCGTCGATGGTATCGACTCTGTATTGCTCTTCTCGGCTGACAACCTGTGGCTTGGTCGATGGTATCGACACCCGTCGATGGTATCGACGGATGTAGATACTTGTTTTTCCTGAAATTGTACAACAAGACCAAATAAATCCACACGATTTATGATAAGATGATCAATAATGCTTAAAATAATGAAATAAAGGGGATTTGATATAAAATGATGGCAAAGACCAAATAAAGTGAATTATGCAATATTATCCATGAAAATGAGTAATTAAGGCACAAAACACATATGAAAAAGGTCTATAAATGCGACTCAAAATCATCGCATCAAAGGTTCATGGATTTATCCACTGACGACTCCAATTTTGAGTGAACGTGACCTTAGAGGATCACCATTAGTCTCCAACTAGTTGGTGCGGCAAGGTGGAGGGTGGAGAAGGTCAAGACGGATATGAGGAAGGGGAGGACGATGTACTGGCAGTGGTGGAGGAATGAGTCAGTGTGGTGGGATGGGTGATTGTATGATGAGAGTTAGTTGCACCGTAATACATGAGAGAGGGAGTGTCTCACTTATGTCGGTTACTTAGTGGGTTTTAGATGAATGGGAAGGATGATGGAGTGAAGCGTCTATAACTGAGTTTTTGGCTATCAACAAATTGTTGGTGGGGGTCAGTCATGGGCATAGAGGGGAGTGAATAGAGGAATGCTCGCATGTGTTGGTTATTAGATTTTTCTATAAAAGTAAGAAAAGACTAAACAAATTGTGAGAAGAGGGAGAAGAAAGGAGAATGCATCATTTTGAAATGCTACATTGTGATTGGTTGAAGTTGTTTTAGGAAAAAAATGGAATATTTGTAACTAATTCTTGAAACTTTCTCTTTTGATAGTAGTGTAGATTATCATGTTTGTGACATCCATCTTAAGAACCACACTTCTGCTCAGTAATTGATATGTTTCAAAAAGTGGGGTGTTACAATAATGGTGTCAGAGCAAAAACTATAGTTGGCCACTGAGATTTTCTCATGATTATCTAGATGTCTCTTTCATCCATCCATTGATGAAAGAAAACATATGTATAGTGTATAGGAAGTCAAGTAGTTAGAGTGTAGGAACCTGACAAGAAAGATAAGTGTATAGTGATATCTATGGACATGGGTGTTAAGGATAGGATATTACCTAATGAGTATCCTTTGTGTTAACTCTATCGTAGCTAGTGGCATGTCCTCTATTATCATCAATGGTGATGGTGAACCAATAGAGAATTTTATAGAAATTGTCCAGAGCATAAAAGACTTATTGTGCTATGTTCTTCTTCTTACTAGCATATGTGTTATGGGACATGTACGCTACTAAGATCTTGAACATTAGCATAATGAGTTCTCACACCTTTAGGTTTGTGTTTGGCCAAATAGGTCTGGAGGTTCAACTAAGAGAGTTACTATAGAAAACCTAGTTTGAGTAATTACCTAAACCTAATCCAATTTTATAGTAGAGACCCATGCTAAGAATTGAAGCCCATGATATTGAGGATTAAGTGAAATTAATATGATATAATTTTAACCCTAGAGATTGATACATGAATCAAATGATGTATAATTAAACACAGGAATAAGTAAAACCCAAAGGTGGGTAGCAATGAGAACATTTTGAGAATGAAATTTTTATAAGGTGGGTAGAATGTCACAATACTAATTTTGAGTTATGATCTAAAATCTTCTTAAATCCCTAGTTGGAAGAATTTGTACATGACTTTACCCTATGAAAATTCCAACTGTATATTATGTGACTTTAGAGAAGCTTCAAACCAAATCAGGTACATATATAAAGATAGTACCATCCAATTAGACAATGTTAGTAAAGGTTTATACAATTGTAATGAATATGAACAAATAAAATGGTCCAAATTTATTAAATAGTCACCTTGGGTGTAAAGAGAAATTCACATGATTAATGACCATAATATTTCCTCACAATATATATATATATAAAATTCATATGATGATAATGTAGTAAATTCAAATTATGAACCTCTAACTCTCTTTAAGAAATTATTAATGTATAAATATAGGTTCAACCTAAAATGGAGATAATGGATGGTTGGGACTATCAAAAACTAAAAGCTATCTTATTTTTTGAGGTCCTAATGCTTTAGTTAACTATCAAAAACTAAAAACTATCTTTTTTTAGGTCCTAATGCTTTAGTTAACTAACATACCTATTTTGTTTTGTTTAAGATAATCCTAGATTCCTCAAATCAATTTGGATAGAAAGTTTGAGGGCTTAAACCCTAAAGTCTCAATTCTACAATTATTAATATGATTTAATCTATAGTATGTGATTTGGTTCGGTCATGCGCCTTCCTCGTAGGAGTTTTTTCCACATCGGGCTTCTGGACTGAGTTTAGCCTCCAAGTCTTCATCTAGCCATAATCCCTAAGTCTGTAGGACTCTACAGGATGGTCTTTCCCTTTCAGTCTCTATTTCTCTCTCTTATATCCTAGTCTAAAAAGACCTCCCCATTAGCATCGTCTCCCTCTACTGAACACAATCACCCTAAACTGGATGGAGTATCTAGATCTAGAAACCCTAGTTGACAAGAGTCCTTCCCACCTATGGCACCAAACTCTAGTCTAATCACTCTTAGCTAGCTTATCTCATTCCAAGATCCCTCCTTTATTTGATCCCTAAGATGAGGGTTCTGAGTTTCACTTAGTTCTAGTTTCACACCCTAACCATCAAAACTCTATCTTTTGTAATCCTCTATAAACTATGAGCTCATGGTTCGTGACGCCTATATTTACTACTCTTCCTTCACCACTAAGGGAATGAGAGAAATGATTAGCAAATCCTTCATCACCTTCCCTCTTGACTTCTCCTATTTTTGCTCTACCATGTGAGTGTTGACACAACATGGGGTTTCTCGAGTCCACAAGGGGTAGCGAGAAACTTTAACCTCTCTCCAGGAAGCTTCATAACCTATCAATCTTTGACCTTTGAGTCACCTATGATTTTTGTGGATCATTTGAACCTTTCGAATAAGCCTTTCAAGATCTGTAGATGTTTTTTAATGACCATGGACCTCACCTACCTAACTTTAAAAGTAGAAGAGGTTTTTGGGCCTCCGGCCACCTCATGGCCCCACCAATGGCTTGTCGAGAGTGATTTTGTCTACGGAATCTGATGGTGTAGCCCCTTTATCATAAGGGAAAGATTCCCTCAATATAGCTTCAAGTTGTCATCATATTCAAGGTTCTCACCCCAGGTTCTGGAAAGAAGATGACATGAGGTAATTACAGGTTTCGCCCCCACATATTTTAATATATGGGCAATGCCAGCTACAGTTCCCCTGACTTTTCTTCCTTTGAGGTATTAATCATTTAATTTGAGGTCATTCTATGGTTTCCTGCCTTCTGATTGGTTGTTTTTTAAAATCCATAACTAATTCATCTTAATATGAAAATTACAAACAAATATATTTTGCAAATGATTTTCATGAGAAATCCAACTTTTTTTATCAAGCTGTAATTAATTTTGTCGTTAAAATATTTTATTAAGGAACCTAGTATCTTCTTTAAACCCTAAGGAAAGTACACATATGATTAGTTGAACTTATTTCAGTATTAAATGAATCAGTTTGACCTAATCTAATCAGTGAAGCATCAAATTTACAGAATAATGAACCAAGTTATCAATTACGACACCAGGGACCCTAATCAATTCTAATTTGATCTACAGATCAATACTAAGTATTGATTTTTGCTTGTTTGGAATAGGGTATTTAGGGTTCAATCAACCCCATAAACATTATTAGGATTATATCAATCTAGGTGGAGAAATTTGATCTTCTCTAAGAGAAAGGTAAGGGGTACATGCACTCTGAACATAAGTATTTGTTGATTTTAAATATGTACATACATTGAATGTTGTCAATGTATTATCTGTTGTTTCAATTGTTAAAAGTCAGTGAATCTATGATAATCTGAATGTCATGTTAATTGTCAATAGTATTGTATCATTTTCATGCACATTAAAGATACAGTTACAAATTAGATCTAAGAAAAAGTTAAGAATTCTCAAGATAAAGATAAATTGTATAATATCTTCACCAAGAGGCTCCTTGGAGCAAAACTAAGAAGCACCTTGGTGCAACCCAAGAGACACATTGATGAATAAGATAAGAGGCACTTTGGTGCAAAACCCGATGATTCTACTATAAGTCATTATAAAGCAAATGATTTAAAACCCAACATGTCCTTTTTAAATGTTTAATGATTAAAAATTATTTTTAGTTACATGTTCTCTTTAAGATATAATATGTTCAATTTCAGTTACCAATGTTTTTGATGTATGGCTAGGGGCGTGATTCCCGTAGGTAAAGAGAAAGTATAGAGGATAAAGCCATCGGACGTGTGAGGAGTAGCTCATGGATCTTCAGAAGAAAAGACCTAGTGGGGTTCCATCTATACGTAGTTTGGATATTTTTCTTGTTTATGAGAAGTTTAGGGTATTTATGTGTGAACATATTTATTTCTGTTCATGTGTGAGTTATGTTGAGGACTTGAGTATGAGAACGGGTATATTTATCCTCTGTTGGTTTATATCTGAGCTGTACTTTTATACAATGATTATCGTATATTTGCGACATCCCCTTTGATCATTATACTTTCATTCAGTAACTGATACATTTGAAAAAGTGGGGTGTTACAAAAGGTCACAATAGTTCATAGTTCATCCAAAGGTGGTAGACTATAAGAATATTCTAGAGAAACTATTTATAGGGATTATTCTAGAGAAACTTTTAAAGAATAAATATGATAAAATTAGGCTTTTAAAGATGTGTATCATATTTTAGAATTCCAACTTCTTATTCCCGTATGGAGTGATGAACTAAAGAAGTGTTTCTTTGATTTTATGAATGATTTAAAGAAATTGTGGAATCACAACTAGGTAGAGGTGGCATATAATTTCCTGCACATTGGGATGATGGAAACTTCTAGTGATAATAAGGGTTATTTTAAGGGCCGCAATGCACTACTAATGATAAGATTTGTCAAAACTTTTAATGTGATTTGTTTAAATGTGATAAGGTAACTGTTCAATAACTATATTGCTATATTATTTATTTTATTATTGATCTATTATTGTTACTATAATTTAGATAAATGAGTATTGTAACACATAAAATGTAGTGTTGTGTATATTTGTTTTAGTTTCTATACATTATTAGTTTATTATAATATATTGTTGAGTTATTGAAAATATATATTTAGTTTTCTCTAATGAAGTTTTTTATGAGATGTGTGGTCCAGATAACATTTGAAGCTTATTCCTCCTGGAAGTAGAACACATTCCATTTTTTAATGTATGGAAGTTTGATTTCATGTTAAGTTTGCATCTTGTGAAAATGGGAAAAAATAAAGAATTATTGGTTAGGTGTACACTAAGTGGTACTTGATTGAAAAGAATATGGTTATGAAAAGAAGGATTTCTAAAACAAAGACAAGTTGAGGAAGATTGTGACAAACAAGTAAATTTGCCTTTCTCGAAAGAGGAAATATATGAACATGGCGAGAGACTTAAAGAAGACTTGGAAGGCACATGACGAGGAGACTGAATAGTTAAGGAATGAGAAACAAGACCAACATATGGAAGTAGATGCGCCAAAGCTCACATATGAGAGATTTAAGACCACAGTGGTGTTCCTACGTGAGGAACTTCTAGCACTTGGCGTGTGTGATCCAACTATTGTTGATGATGAGGTCATTAGGGAGGGCAACTATTGTAACATCCCTGACCTGGATTTAGGGCTAACCCTATTTTTTTGGCTTAAATAAATTTCTAAGAACTTTAATATAATCCTATAAAGTGTTTTATTCTCATGTGACAAACTTATGTTTCAAGTTTGATCCTGTTTGAATAATTTTTAGCAATGCTCCCTTATTTTGGACCAAAATGCAATTTACCAAAGAAGACAAATTATATTGCAATATGTCACATGTTGAACGTGACTTAAGTGTTTTATAATCATAAGAGAGATATAATTATGCTAAGTGGTGGCTTGCGGGAAGCCTATTTTCCAAGTTTGAACTTGTTTGAAAATGCTAGTGCCTTGTGCACCAATTTTGGTACAAATTGTAATTTACCCAAAACGTAGAGTTGATATGCAAATTACCACCTTTAGAGTGTACCTACTCCCTCTTAGTAGAGGAGAGAGAAAGAAGGGGACACCATGTTTGAATCATATTTGAGTGATGGTACTTTTGGTGATGAAAAGACCAAGAAAGGATTGAATGTGAAACCCTAATTTGAGTTGTATCAGGTTGTAGAGTTCATATGAGAGTGCCTATCGGCCAAGGATCCATAGAGGGAATCTCATGTTGGTTTTTGGACTCTTGGAAAAGGCTATTACAGCCTAAGAACGTCAAGTAGGTGAAGTGTATCGGTTTACAACTTCCTTGGAAAAGTTGTATCGAGTTGTGAATAAAGTGGTGATTGAGTTGAAATATCTTATCCAAAAGATAAGTGATGGCTGAAATTTTATCTCTTGATTATCCTCAAGTTTTTTGCATGTCAAGATAAATATGAGTGCATGCATGTACATGTTTCAACCATGCATGGACACGTGGCACCTAGTAGCTTAAAGTGATGACACCTCATATACATACTTTTTCATGAACCTCAACTATATATACCATTCCTTTCACGTATTAGTGAAATTTTTTGAATCTTACCACCCTCCTTCTCTTAGATATCATGAATAGTGTCTTGTTATCATGCATAGGTGAAGGGGTATCTTTCATAGAGCCTTGGTATCAGCCATAGCAAGGTGATTTCGGCCATAGCAAAGTGATATCGGCCATAGCAAGGTGATATCAGCCATAGTGAAGTGATATCGAGCACAAGTAAAGGGATATCGGCCACAAGTAAAATAATATCGTGCATGAGTGGTGAGGTATCATGCATGGTGCTAATGATAAAGAAGAAGCTCAAGTCTTAACCCTAAGGTGAGGCCATGATCATCTTCAACCTTGGATTAAAGCATGGATCTAGGGCTGAGATCTTCCTTTCTTTTCTTCTTCACCAAATACTTATCCATGGTGATTCTTTTCCTATAGAGGAGTTGTGAAGCTTATCTTCAACCTTGGGAACATGTAGCTTTGGATCTTGGAGCTTTGAAGTTGTTCTTGAGGCAGGTTATATAACTTGAAGCCAATTATGTTATTATTCACCCTCAATCTTGCTATACTTGATGATCTACTTTCATATTTCAATTTTCTTGAATAATTGATGAATCCATGAGTTCTAATAGTTTCATAGACCTATTGTCCATGAACTAGAATAGAAAGAACAAAGGTCTTGATCTTGATGATGATAACATCATCATGGTCCAACCTGATATCGGGTTGAAGTACCTCTAATCCGATATGACAAATCCTTGATTATGAGCAACCCGATATAGGTGATCAAAGTACCTACCTCAAGCCCAATACAATTGTGGCATCCAACTTTTAAAAATAGGATTAAATAAATCGGAAGCGTATTGTTAGTAGCGGAATTACTGAAAATCACTAAAAATTAAAACTTTTACAAAGTGATCCATAAACTGAAAGGCTCTTTCATAAGGAACCAAAGTACTTCAAATAGATGTTGGTTTACAAGTACATCTCTAGTACCATTTCTTATCGAGAGTTACAAACATCAACTGCCATGTTAGATCATACATAGGCATTACAAAAATCTCAAGGCATGAAGCCAAAATCTCAGATCGATATAAAACTCACTACTGACTCTTAGGACCTGAGAGTACAGAGATGACACATAGGACTCTCTATATACATGACATGAAAGCCAATGTCTCCACCTGAGAATTCACCATTGTCCTTGGTTTTGCTGTTGCTGCTGCTCTTCCCTTACTTTAGGGTTTCTGCCTTTTCTGCGTCTACCTAAAAAGTTGAATCCCACAGAGGTGAGACAATTAAAAATTGTCCCAGCGAGAGATATAACTCTCCGCCAGAAACATTATTATTGCATCTAATGATATATATAACTGAGGAGAAGATTCATAAGTGATTAATAGTAGGTAATTCAGTATGTAACAAATTAGAACAATAATGTCTATTCAAAACATTTCACTTATAACTTGATAAAGCAACATATTACTTATCCAATAAGGAGTTTAGGAGTATAAACAACATTTGTCCATTAGACATACTAGGCAAAGTAACAACAACCATTGATTCTCATATTTCAACCTCAAGCAAATATGCTACATGGCTGATTACATTTTACGCTCATACTTAATGCCCTGAGGAGATGAGGCATACTTCTCATACTCCAACCGACCATTGGGAAATCAAAATCAGTACCATACATAGGTCAACAGAAGAGCCGGATTTCCATGACCTCATCTTCCTCAGTCAGTGTGAGGACCAACTCTAGGACATCTTGTGTCTCTATTAAATAGCTTTCCAGGGTATACTGGCAACATCGCTATTAGAGTTATAGTAGCATGATGTACTCTCTTCGCAATCGAGAGATATTATATTTATCTCACATCGATCCAGCATTAAGATCATCGGGATATTAATGATACATCGATCCCGACATTCAGGAGATTAGTGATACATCCATCCCATCATATATAATGAAAGATTGAGAGATTCAATTTTTATCTCACATCAATTCCTCCATTAGGGCGTAAGGATATTCGTGCCCATATGATTATGAAACATGGGTATTCAAACCCTCAAGTCATCAAACACTTGTTACCAATTTATCAGGTAACTTAATGCCTTCAGGTTAACTAATCAATATAAACATAATAATTGTAGTGCAGGTATCTCATATGGCTCTTAAAGCACAATAATATCTCTTATTACCTTTCACTAAGCAACACAGCATGTTATGGATCCCAAGGCCCATAAAGCAAATTCAGTATTAAAGCATCATAGCTCTTACCTGACTATGTTCACCATCTCATAAAACCTGCATAGTTAGTGCACATGATAATAATATATCAATTACCAATCAGCACTATGTATGTAAGAGCATCATCACTATTTCCTTATTAGAGCTAAGATTTCCCAATTTATATCAAACAGGAATACTTAATCTCATTACCTAGATTTGGGTTATGATTATTATCATATTGCCCAAAGTTAGGGTTTCATACAAAACAACCCAAGATTAGGGTTCTACACTTCTTTATCCTATATCAGTATAGGATTTCACTTCAAAGAATTACATACCACTATATAGTATCACCTTGAATCAGGTCTCACATCTCATCCTTGTATTAGGATTTCATTTTGACTTTTCACCTTATCTAGGGTTTCACATGACATCACCCTTACTTTAGGGATTCACATGGTTTCACCCTTGATTAGGGTTTCTCATAACATCATCCTCAATTAGGGTTTACTATTCACATTCATTTAGGGTTTATTATTAAAATACCCTAAATTAGGGTTTCTCATATTGTCACACTTCATTAGGGTCGTATCATCACCATAGATTGGGGTATCACCTTTTATTGCCCTCAACTAGGGTTACTATCATCATGGATTAGGGTTTCACTTATCATTGCCCTTAACTAGGGTTAGGGCTCATTAACCTTCCTAATTAGGGTTCATGATTTCCTTATCAAGGATCATACCCTAATTACACATTCATATATGTTGAAAGTGTTGAGACTTAACCTCCACATGATTATCATTAATGTAAGGAATTCTCTCTCTCTCGTCCTTTATAGAATGATATCTACATCAGTCTTGATTGGGTTAAGTCCACTCAACTTGATTGAAGGGTTAACACCATGTATTATATTATTACTTCCTTAATCATTAAGGATTAATCAATCACAAGGTATTAATCACCCTATCTTATTAAGGGTATAATTACCATAATCACCCTTCGATGGCATCATAAAATAAGCAATTAACAATTGACCTTTAAACACTTTAATTGTTCATGCGGTTTTAGGGTTAATTACTTCCAAACGGTCTTGGTCACTTAGAACCCAAACGGTCTTCACTAATCAGACCTCAAACGGTCTTGCATGGATAAGCTTCAAACGATCTAAGTCTAACAATTGGAACCGTTTAGCAAAGTAGTTACTTGAAACCGTTTGCTAAAGTGAACACTTGAAGTCGTTTGCTAAAGTGAACACTTGAAACCGTTTACTAAAGTGAACACTTTGAAACCATTTGCTAAAGTGATCATTTGAAACCGTTTGCTAAAGTGAACACTTTGAAACGGTTTTCTAAAGTGAGCATTTGAAACCGTTTGCTAAAGTAAGCATTTGAAACCATTTGCTAAAGTGATCATTTGAAAACGTTTTGAGCCTCAACTGGTTTGGGATCGTTTGGTCCCAAACGGTCTTGAGATCATTTGGTCCCAAACAGTCATGAGACCGTTTGGTCCAAACCTCCTCAAAACTGAATGGACCAAAAAGGGTCTCAACCTCTCTAATCAATTTTAGGGTTTCCAAGGTTAACTCCTTCATTAATTGAATCCATGTAATTATTCATCAATTGAACCTAGGCACCATGCTTCAAGTGGGCTTAATGAATCACCCTTCAATTGATTCAATCTTCAATTGATCACCAATTAGGGTTTGAACCCAATTGGATTAGGGTTGAAATCGATGAACCTTTAATATTAGACATTGTGAAACTAATTTCTTTGGAATCATTGGATCACCAATCAAATTGGGCATTACCTCACCTCAAATGGTCTTGAGGTCGTTTGTATGACCTATAAATGGTCTTGAGACCATTTGCCCCAATTATAATCAAAATTGGTGAAGTCTAATTAGGTTTTAGGTCATTGGATTGATTATCAAATCAGCAATTTATTGCATTACAATTTGGTATCTTTGGGTCTTCAAGTACCTAACCATATTCAATCCTAGACCTCCAAATGGTCTTGGTTGACCTCCAAACGGTCTTGAGACTGTTTGGGTGATTCCCAAACGGTTTTGAAACCTTTTGGGTTAATCAACTCAAAGTTCTAAGTCAATCAATTAAGAAATCAACACTTAACCCGATTAGGGTTTGGTGATTGATGGACCTTCAACTAATGAACCCTTTGAAACTAATTGATTATATTTAATGGGTCATTAACCTTTAATTTCGAAAATTAGTGCCACCTCTTCCCCTCTATTACTTGGCCACGAAGCCACCTTCATTCACTTGCAAAACTTCTTCATTATCCAAGGATTAAAAGAAAAGGAATTAAGCACCTTAAACATATTATATTAATATCCTCTCTTTAGTGGATATTTCTTTTTCCTTTAATAATGGGAGTGAGTTATCCATTCCCTTAGATATTCTCGTTGCCTTTACCAGGCACAAAGAACGGCCAATCCTTTGCAAAAATATCCCTCAACTTTTGGTTGAAGGGCTCTTCAATTAATATATATCTTTTTGCATTAAATTAAGTAAAGTTCCTTTTATTCTTAAATCTTGATTATTTTAATACCAAGATTCTCTCTCCTCCAAAACAACTCAAACGAGGTGCCCCTCCCATTTTATTTTCTCTACTTGATGCCAAGAAACATGGGGGACCCTCTAGAAGTGGTATTTTGTATGTTGAACCCTAGGTTCTGGGTATATTGCATATTACACCAAAACTAGGTTTTAATGCACAAGGATTGCTCAGCAAGCTTTATCTTGGTGCTCAAGCTTGTGGAAACTATACCATTGCATCATTCTAATTCTTATGATGCTTCCACATCTGAGGAACATTTTATCATGTACAATTTGCAAGTTAACCCCTCAACTTGGGTAATTTGCACTTTAGTCCAAAACAAATAAAACAATGTTTCAACATAATTCAAAAAGGACTAAAATTGAAATATAAGTTCCTCTTGGGCCTTAATTACTTTCCAAGAAATATGAACAAGCATCTAATCTACTTTATTAAGCAAAACATCTAGGGTTAGAGCATAACCCAAGCCAGGGATGTTACAAATAATCCACCCCTTACAAGGATTTCGTCCCCGAAATCATTACAAAAACATTTTAAGAGAAAAGAGTAGGGTATTTACTCCTCATCTCTTCCTCTAGTTCCCATGTAGCTTATTCAATGCAATGGTGATTCCAGAGGAGTTTTACAAGACATATGTCTTTCTTTTCTAGCTTTTTAATTATTTTATCAAGGATCGTTACAGGTCCTTCAACATATGATATATCATCATTTACTTCTACTTCCACGGGTTGTAGAACTAATTCTATGTCAGGATGACACTTTCTCAACATTGAGATGTGGAACACTGGGTGCAACTTATGCAACTTAGGCGGTAACTCTAGCTTATAAGCTACCTTTCCAATCCGTTCAATGATTGGATAAGGCATGATAAATCTAGGAGCTAACTTCCCTTTCCTTCCAAATCTAAGAAATCCTTTCCAAGGTGAGACCTTGAGATATACTCTGTCTCCAACTTGGAATTCTAAAGGTCTTCGCCATTTGTCGGCGTATGATTTCTATCTATCATGTGCAGTCCTTAATTGTTGTTGTATTACTTTAATCTTTTCCGTTGTCTGCGACACTAGCTCAGGATCCAAAAGTTGGTTTTCTCCAGTTTCATATCAACATAAGGGAGATCTACATCGTCTACCATATAATGCTTCATATGGTGCCATGTCAACACTGTGCTGATAGCTATTATTATAAGAAAATTCTATCAAGCTCAGGTGTAGATCCCAACTTCCAAGAAATTGAAGGACACATGCCCTAAGCAAGTCCTCCAAAGTTTGTATGGTCCTTTCATATTGTCCATCTGTTTGGGGGTGAAAGGTTGTACTAAACCTTAATTGTGTACCCAAAGCTTTATGAAGTCATTCCCAAAAATGACTTGTAAACTGGGGACCTCTATCAGAAATGATAGTAGCTGGGACTCCGTGCAACCACACTATTTCATCTACATATAACTGTGCCAGCTTCTCAGCAGTGTCGGTTCTTTTGACAGGTAAGAAATGTGCTGTCTTTGTCAACCTATCCACTATCACACATATGGAATCATGACCTTTGGTTGTTCTAAGCAAACCAACCACAAAGTCCATGGCTACATGATCCCATTTCCACTGCGGTATAGGCAAAGGTTGCATTGTTCCTGCGGGCTTTTGATGTTTAGCTTTAACCTTCTGACACACGAGACACCGCATAACAAACTCAGCCACATCTTTCTTCAGTCCAGGCCACCAATATAAGTCTTTTAAATTATGATACATCTTGGTGCTCCCTGGATGCATACCATACATTGAAGAATGAGCTTCTTCCAGGACTAACTTCCTCAAATCATTGGCATCAGGTACTACCATCCTACCATGGTAACAAACGACCTGATCCTCTAACTCATGAAAGCCATCTCATTTCTCACTACCATACTCTGACCTAATCTGCTGAACTATAGCATCAACTTGCTATGTGTTGGCTAAATGGACATCTATAAATCCCTTTGTTTTGATTATGACAAACATTTCATTCTTATTAATCTAACGAGCTACTTAAGTGTGCAGGATGACAAAGCAACAAGGGAAAATCTACAAGCTTGCATATTTATATTTTCATGCAATGTAATAACTGTTGTAAAAACTTGTACAAAAATATAATGTACAAGTACTTAGAATTGCATGTAAATCAAGCGTTAGATTCTCCCTAGCTAAACACCACAGTTAGACAAGTCATCCCATTCAAATAGGATTACTTATGCACACTCACACACATAATTAGTGCCTAAATTGAAACCTTGAAACAGGATCAATCTCGGTCGACAAACTCCTCGACCGAGACACTCTCGGTCGACAATCTTCTCGACCGAGAAAGATCCAAAGTAGCCGTTAGACACAACAGACAAGTTAGTTGGCAGTTGGAGAAAGACGTTGCAAATCACTTGTTCCAGAGAGCCTGTCGGTCGAAAAAAGTTCGACCGAGTAGGTGTCTCGGCCGACCATTTGTCGACCGAGATGGTCTCTGACACCAACTGCAGAATTAATTAATTAGCCATTGTTAAAACAACAACTTTGTACCTAACGGCTAGTTAAGCACTTAGAAACCCCTAGAAGTTGTCTAGAACGTCGTTAAGCATCCTTAGGCCATTCCTATAAATAGGACAAGCCATAGGACACCTAAACTCACTTGTTTTACACTTGCTACACTTGAGAAACCTTTGAGCATACTTTGTGCAATCTGTTTGTGAGAAATTTGAGCATTGTGACAATTGGCCATTTCATTCCTTAGCTCATAATTCGTGTCCTATAGGCTAGTATCTCCTACCCACGGCAATCACAAGTGCACATACTTGGTTAGGAGATCTATACGCTTGATATAGGCAAATCAAGCCTTGGGCTATAAAGGATAAGTTGTAATTTCTATTTTCTTTCTTATTCCCTATTATTGTTTGTACTCTCCTTGCTACTCCTAGGTTGGAGGTTGCGGATTGGAGAGGGTGAAGATCTTCCTGGAGAAGAAGGAGACTTTGAGCTACTTCAGAAGGCTGGTGCAACGGGAGGTTACTTCTAGAGAGGAAGGCTACTTCAAGGGGGAGCTTGAAGTTACTTCATAGAAGGCTACCTCAAAGTTGGTGCACTTACTTCAGGGTGAAGGCTGTTCAAAGGGTGTAAAGGAAAGTATTGTATTTTGTATAAATCCTCGAGAGGTAATAAAATAAATACTTTCAAATCCCGGTTGGGTAAGCAACCGGGTAGTGGACTGACAACTATAGTATTTGCTATAGTTGGAACCACTCTAAACATCTGTCTCTTTCTTCTAATTTCAATTGTGGTTGTTTGAATTAAATAAATTGTTAAAATAATTCAAAAACTCTATTCACCCCCCCTCTAGTAGTTTTTCAATTGGTATCAGAGTAGGCTTCAAGGAACCCTAACAAGGTCTTGAAGAATGGAGGGTAGTGGTGATTACAATCACAACAAAAGGTGCTGCTTGGACAAAGCTACAACATATTGTAATTGGTGCTTAGGTACAAGCCACCCAACAACTGGATGCCCATGGAGATCTAAGAAGGAAGATGAGAACAGAGATTGTCTCATTGCTACAACTAGCGAGGAAGAAGAAGAAGAGGTAAGTCTTTTTGATTTATCTAAAGAAGTACTAGTTGCTAGCCTTGAAGAAACACATATTAAATATGTTGAATGCAAGAAGAAATTAAAGAAGTCAAATAAAGCAAATGATGAATTACATGCTAAACTTCTTGCTATTACATCCGAAAACGAAGATCTTAAAAAGATCATTGAAGATCATGATATTAATATAAAATCTATAGAGGCAAATTGTAATCTACTTTCTTTAGAGAAAAATAATTTGCAAAGACAAGTGAATGATCTTCAAAAACAACCCATTTTGTGCAACCATCTAGATTATGATTCTATTGTCAAAGAAAGAAATTTATTGTCATCTAATCTAGATCAAGCGAAACTAGATATTAAGAAGAGAATGGAAGAGATTGCCAAGTTACAACAAAAAGTCAGTAATTTAAATAATAATGGCATTCTTGATCAAATCTTAGATAATTCCTATCATCAAATTGGGAGAAGAGGACTAGGTTATAAGCCTAAAGGGAAGTCCTATCAACCTAGTTGGAAAAGGTCACAAACCCATCAATATATATATGTACCTAAAGGAACAAATACATTTGTACCAAAGAACAACCTAGAACAAAACCATAGAAAATGACTTGAGGTTGATTCTATATGTTGCCATTATTGCTCACGTCTTGGACATTACTCTTTTTCATGTCCTTATAAGAGAAAAGATGTCGAGTTAGTTTGGGTTCCAAAACCTCCAAACTAAATGAACAGAATCAAGTTGAGATATGACCAGAGACATTAGTTGCATACTTCTATGTCTATCTCAACTCAACATAATGAGATTACAAATAAATATCTAAATAGTTAACTCACACAAATATGTTTTATTAACAGTTCCAGGAATCTTGTCGGTCGAAAAACTATCGACCGAAAGACCATCGGTCGAACAATTGTCGACCGAGCACATCACTGTTCTCCAGTCTACTACAAAATTGCTGCATTTATTTTTTCCGATGAAATTGCTATTTACTTATGATTGATGACTGGATATATTTTTGGAAATCATCTCTACAAATGTAATTGAAATTAATATTAGTTTATTCCCTAGATGTTTTAAAGTTTAAACTGAAATCATGCTTAGTCAAATGAAAAGAAAATTCCTATTTTCACATGATTGTTCAAGTATCTTCTGGTCTATTCATATACTAATCATGTGATGAAATTATCAATGTATGCTGTTATTATCATTATACCATGCTTTCATCATTGGGTGCGCATAGATAATGATAATTGTATGCATGGATTCATGAAAATATATAGGCAAGCAAAATTATTTATTGGTTATATGTTATTGCGTGCAACACATAAAAATAAAAATCCATAAATTGGTATCTTTGAAGATTCGAGATAATTAATTGTGCCTTCAATTAAGAATCATATTAAGTATTATGCTTCAGCTTGACATTTAATTAAATTTTATGCATATATTATACTCAATGTATTCAATCTGAAAATCTGCAAAATTTGCCTCTTGGTCAAAAATAAAATTTGACCAAGGGGCGCTATGGTCGTAGTCAAATTCGACCTAAAATAAGTTTGACATAATAACTATTTGGATATCCTTTTATGATTAAAAGAATAATTAATTTATGATCACAACTTGTCCCAATATTGTCAATAATAAACACAATATTACTCCCTTAGAAAATCTATATATGTGTTCTACAAATATAGTCTATCACTTACATTAAAAATCAGCTTCAAATTCGTACTCAGTAAGTCTGTCGGTCGACGAACTCTTCGACCGAAAACCTTTCGGTCAGCCCCTCTCTCTCAACCGACAGAATCTAGACAGATTTAGTATCGGACACACTTTCGGTCGACAACTGTTCGACCGAGACAATGTCGGTCGACAATTGTTCGACCGAGAAATAGTCGTTGGATATGACCGTTGTAAACTGACCGTTATGACCGTTTATGACCGTTCTATGACCGTTGGGGAGCCGAGTGGCGCGTCTGCAACATGACCGTTGTGGACGCTCAGTCGACGAATCGTCGACCGACCAGGTCGCTGGATTGTTATAAAAGGAACCAAAGACGGGTCACTTCCTCACACTTGCATACTCTTTCTTCCATAGGCTCTCTCTAGTGCATTTTTGTGCAACTCTTTAGCATCCTCATCCCCAAGCCTTCCTTGCTTCTTCTCCACCTTCAAGCAACACAATGGCCTCATCATCTGCCCGTGGGAAGAAGAAGGTCGCCGGCAGGAAAGGAAGGGAAGCTCGGGAAGCTACTCCACCACTGACGATCATCAACGACATTGCCTTCGTCGATGGAGATGCTGGTGATCGATATCTACGGCTTTCCTCCAAAGCTCCTCTTCCACGACAACCAGTTGAAGTTATGGACTTCATCAACATCGTCGACTTGGAGGACCTTTTCGAAGTGCAAAAGTTAAAAGAATTCATCAACCCTTCTTTTCCTTCCTATTCAATCAAGGTAGTGAATGAATTTTATGCAAACCTCATTTTCCACTCTGAAAATGAAACCATCTTCTTCTATACTATGGTCAATGGGCATAGCTTCCGATTTACTGAAGGGGACATTCTTGACATGCTAAACATTGACATAGATGAATATCAAGACACCCTTGAGCTTACTTCTGGAAACCCCCTTAACCAATTTCTCCAAGATGACCATACCATTAGTCTTAGTGACATCAAAAGGACCATTTTTCAATCCAATACAACCTGTCACGAAGATAGAGGCACATATTATGCTATAAATCGCAAACCAGCTGCTAGGATTATAAACCTTATTGTTTCAACAAACATACATCCTAGAGCCAATAAGTCTGAAGTTCCTGTTTTTCGTATGTGTCTAATATATGCCATTATCCAATGTATTCCCACAAATTTTATCCGCATCATTCTTAAAAACATGCTTGAGTTTTCTGGCAATCCTCCATATGCCGATTTTGTATGCCAAATTACTCAACATTTCCTTAAGACCCAACTTGAGGATATGGGATATACATGGGAGTGTAGACCACAAAAAATAAGTAAGAATACAGTAGAAAAAATGGGAATTGATTTTGGTCATAAAAGGGCTAGAGTAGAAGGAGAAACATCTCATCAAGACATACCACCACCCCCTCCTTCTACTAACCTATCACATGATCCCATTCAAAACACTCTTACTTATATTGCTGGCTCCCAATATCACCTGAGCAAACAACTAGACTATAACCATCATGCCATGACTTATATAAACCAAAGAATGCAAACCCTTTCACCAAACCAACCTGATGAATATCCGTATTCTTTAAATCCTGGCATGCTCAATCCATACAATCCTTCGTACAACTATTATCAAACTCCACCTCCACCATCTGTGGATCTTACGCACACTCAGTTTTCATCCATGCAACTGCAAGATATTGCCGCTCATTTCCGATTTGACCGAGTTCCTACATTCTTGGAAGCATATGCTTTAACTAAGACAGGTGCTCTAGATTGGCAAACCTTGGTCCAGTATTATGGAACTGAGCCTTTTCTTGGGAAAGACCCTGACATTGATGTAATTCTTAAGTCTTTCCAGTAAGTGTTGGAGTTATTGTAATGATATCTTTTGAATAATTGTAATGGGTCATCTCTATATGATGTGTCTATCTTTCTATGCTTGTTATACATGCTTTTAATGAAATTGGCCATCTTTACTTGATTCCAATGGATATTTTTATAAAGAGCATGTGAGACATCTTCAAAATATGGATTATAAGATCATCATTGTAGAGCATACAAAATAAGGGGAGTAATAAATAAAAAATGCAACCTTTAAAATTGTGGCAAAATTGACAAGGATCTATGACACAATTACTTAAAACAGTTATGAAACAAATCCAAACACATTCTCGGTCGAGAAACTGTTCGACCGAGAACACTATCGGTCGAAAGATCGTCGACCGAGCAGGTTTCTGTTGTCAAGTCTGCAATAAAACTGAATATATATGCAAATCAATCATGTTTCCCTTCATCATGTTGAAGATAAAATTGGCTAATATTTTTACAAAACTGCTTCCACTAGATCAATTTAACAAAATTAGGAAGCAATTGCTTATCACTCCTTTGGAAGATGTTTTCTTTGATATTTGTGCTACTTAAACAAAAACTCTTATTTACATTTTTGGCTTTAAAATGGACATCTTTTTCATTAGATTTGATGGGACATCTAATTAAGGGGGAGTTTTTATTCTTAAACGGTTATCTTTTTGAAATGACAAAGGGGGAGAGATAAATATAAAACTAAAACTTAGTAATTATGTAAAACTCAATTAATGATTTTCATAAATAAACTCTTGGCTTTACATTGAAAGTTGCTATATTCCCAAATGATCTGGATTTCATGTTCCATAATTCATGGGAATAATAAGCACACATTTTATACACAAGAGAAAAAGCTACAAAAGGTAATCTAAAGGTATGAAACTCATATGTTTTATATTTCCTTTATTTATATTTTGGAAATGTTTGTCATCTTCAAAAAGGGGGATATTGTTGGCTAAATGGACATCTATAAATCCCTTTGTTTTGATTATGACAAACATTTCATTCTTATTAATCTAACGAGCTACTTGAGTGTGCAGGATGACAAAGCAACAAGGGAAAATCTACAAGCTTACATATTTATATTTTCATGCAATGTAATAACTGTTGTAAAAACTTGTACAAAAATATAATGTACAAGTACTTAGAATTGCATGTAAATCAAGCGTTAGATTCTCCCTAGCTAAACACCACAGTTAGACAAGTCATCCCATTCAAATAGGATTACTTATGCACACTCACACACATAATTAGTGCCTAAATTGAAACCTTGAAACAGGATCAATCTCGGTCGACAAACTCCTCGACCGAGACACTCTCGGTCGACAATCTTCTCGACCGAGAAAGATCCAAAGTAGCCGTTAGACACAACAGACAAGTTAGTTGGCTGTTGGAGAAAGACGTTGCAAATCACTTGTTCCAGAGAGCCTGTCGGTCGACAAAAGTTCGACTGAGTAGGTGTCTCGGTCGACCATTTGTCGACCGAGATGGTCTCTGACAGCAACTGTAGAATTAATTAATTAGCCATTGTTAAAACAACAACTTTGTACCTAACGGATAGTTAAGCACTTAGAAACCCCTAGAAGTTGTCTAGAACGTCCTTAAGCATCCTTAGGCCATTCCTATAAATAGGACAAGCCATAGGACACCTAAACTCACTTGTTTTACACTTGCTACACTTGAGAAACCTTTGAGCATACTTTGTGCAATCTGTTTGTGAGAAATTTGAGCATTGTGACAATTGGCCATTTCATTCCTTAGCTCATAATTCGTGTCCTATAGGCTAGAATCTCCTACCCACGACAATCACAAGTTCACATACTTGGTTAGGAGATCTATACGCTTGATATAGGCAAATCAAGCCTTGGGCTATAAAGGATAAGTTGTAATTTCTATTTTCTTTCTTGTTCCCTATTATTGTTTGTACTCTCCTTGCTACTCCTAGGTTGGAGGTTGCGGATTGGAGAGGGTGAAGATCTTCTTGGCGAAGAAGGAGACTTTGAGCTACTTCAGAAGGCTGGTGCAACGGGAGGTTACTTCTAGAGAGGAAGGCTACTTCAAGGGGGAGCTTGAAGTTACTTCATAGAAGGCTACCTCAAAGTTGGTGCACTTACTTCAGGGTGAAGGCTGTTCAAAGGGTGTAAAGGAAAGTATTGTATTTTGTATAAATCCTCGAGAGGTAATAAAATAAATACTTTCAAATCCCGGTTGGGTAAGCAATCGGGTAGTGGACTGACAACTATAGTATTTGCTATAGTTGGAACTACTCTAAACATCTGTCTCTTTCTTCTAATTTCAATTGTGGTTGTTTGAATTAAATAAATTGTTAAAATAATTCAAAAACTCTATTCACCCCCCCTCTAGTAGTTTTTCACTATGCTTCTTTAATCTGTTGTCTCAGAGTTGGTTTTATGTGCATCTCAGCTAACAACCCGTCTAACAATGATACTTTAAACTGTACATTGTTTTGCCTCTAGGATATAAACATATCCCTCTTAGAACACACTAAGGAATTTAGCTGTGTTTTATCTAAGGCAGGTGTTGCTGATTTTCTACTTAGTGCATCAGCAACCACATTGGCTTTTCCTGGATGATAATCAATTGTACAATCGTAGTCCTTGATTAACTCCATCCAGCGGTGTTGCCTCATGTTTAACTTATGCTGAGAAAAGATGTATTTTAAATTCTTATGGTCAGTGAAAATCTGGAATGTCTCTCCATAGAGATAATGTCTCCAGATTTTCAAAGCATGGACCACAACAACTAGCTCTAGATCATGTGTTGGATAATTCTCCTCGTGTTTCTTAAGTTGTCGAGAAGCAAAAGAAATCACTTGCTTATCCTGCATCAACACACATCCTAAGCCATTCTTAGATGCATCACAGAAAACCATGTACCCCTTTCCCTGCTCAGGTAGCACCAGCACAGGTGTACTTGTCAGCCTTTCTTTCAAGAACTAAAAAGATTGTTGACACTTGTCATTCCAGACAAAAGGAACTTCTTTCCTGGTCAACTTGGTTAGGGGTAAAGCTATTGAACTGATGTTCTTAATGAACCTCCTGTAATAGCCTGCCAACCCTAAGAAACTACATATCTCTATTGGTGTCTTAGGCTGCTCCCATTGTAGGACAGACTCTACCTTCTTAGGATCAACACGAATACCTAAAGCAGATATTATGCGTCCAAGAAAAGAAACTTCTGGTAACCAGAACTCACACTTGCTAAACTTAGCATACAACTTATGCTCTCTTAGCAAAGTCAAAGCCTGACGGAGGTGTTGCTCATGCTGTTGAGCATCTTTACTATAGATTAAGATGTCATCTATAAAGATGACTACACATTGATCAAGAAAAGGTCAAAAGATTCTATTAATGAGTTCCATGAATGTAGTTGGTGCATTAGTTAGTCCAAACGACATAACTATGAACTCATAGTGACCATACCTGGTCCTAAAGGCAGATTTAGGTGTGTCACTCTCCTTGATACACAACTGATGATATCCCAATCTTATGTCTATTTTAGAGAAGGTAGTTGCACCACACAATTGATCAAAGAAGTCATCAATCCTTGGCAAGGGATACTTATTCTTTATAGTTACTTTATTTAATTGTTTGTAGTCAATGCATAATCACATCGATCCATCCTTCTTCTTAACAAAGAGGACCGGAGCACCCCATGGTGAAGTACTCGGTCGGATAAAACCCTTCACAAGAATCTCCTGCGATTGCTTCTTAAGCTCTGCCATCTCAGCAGGTGCCATCCTATACGGTGTTTGTGCTATAGGTTGCATGCCCAGAACTAGATTAATTTCAAAATCAATCTCTCGGGGCAGAGGTATACCTGGAAGTTCTTCAGGAAACACATCTTCAAATTCCCTAACTATTGGAACTTCAGAATGATTAGAACTCTCCATGGTGGTATCTACCACATGTGCCAAGAAAGCAAAACATCCTTTTCTCATCAACTTCTCAACTACCATAGCTGACACAAGACAGGTTGGAAGAATCTTTCTATCTCCTTAAAAGATCCATGTGTCACTATCATCTATGAACAAAGCCAGCTTGGACTCATAATCCAAGACAACCTTATACTTTTCTAGGGTGTCCATCCCAAGAATTATATCAAACCCATGCATCTCAAGTGGTATAAGATCCAATTGAATGCAATGTTTAGAAAAGAAGAGTGTAAAGGAAGAACACACCTCCCGCAACACTGTAGATCCCTTCAAAGGAGTTTCTAGCTTCAAACCCTCTGCCCTATTACCAACTGTCATATTGCAGTCCAGAATCACTCTTTCAGTAATGAAATAATGTGTAGCACCCGAATCAATTAAAACAGATACAACACAGGATATAGACATATCAGAGTAAAACAGTGCCATCTGACATGCCACAACCCGAGGGTTGACTACTACATCAGGCTGATTCATCGCATAGAATCTCATCGTCGCCTGCGGTTGACTCGGCGGTCGATTACTGGGTGCTGACGATCCAGCTTGGGACACTTGTCCACATCCTCTAGCTCCACTTGGAAACTATTGCCTATGAGAACCTTGTTGACTCTACCTTTGAGGTTGAGTCATTGCCTCTCTGCCTCGCCAATCCTTCATCAGATGCCCCATCTTTCCACATATAAAGCAACCTCTGTTCCCTGGATGAGGTATGGATGGTCTTGTTACCGATACTGATGCTGAGCTATGGGCTCTTTCTGACGGTAAACTACAGCCTCTACCCCTATTAGACGTCCACTACGTCTGGGTATTGAACCTTGGTGGTGCTATTGGTGCAAAAAACCTCAGTTTCTTAAAGCTTTTGGATCCTTGTCCATGAAACTGAGGATGCACTTTCTTACTCATAGTCTATCTCTTCTCTATGACATGCCTCTCTATCCGCCTGATAGACTCTACAAAGGTAGCAAACCTCTCCCTGTTCTCTAATGCAGACACATGAGTGGTCAAGTCGGCATTCAACCCCTTCTCAAAATGCAGAATCCTTTCTTCATCGGTAACTACCATATGCGGGCAAAATCACAGAAGCTCCGTGAACTTAGCCTCATACTCGCTAACGTTCATTGGTTCGTGTCTTAATCTCTCAAACTGAGAGATCTTCTCATCTAGGAATGTCTTAGGAAAGTATCTATTGATGAATTCTCATCGAAATACTTCCCATTCGATCTCCACACCCAACCTATTACCTTCTTCTATGGTCCACCAATGACCAACACTCCCTTTAAGAAGGTACACTACATGTCTAACCTTCTCAGCTTCTGGGATGTTAAGGATTCTAAAGGCTTTCTCCAGCTCAGTCAGCCGCATTGTAACATCCCTGACCTGGGTTATGAACTAACCCTAGGTGTTTTTCTTAATCATGTGATTAAATGCTTGTGGTTATCTATTGATAATGTAATTAAAGCTTATGAGGAATATATATTTCCCTTTCTGTCCTTTTGGACAATGTTGTAATATTGTTTTGTAATACAGGGACCTATGTGCAAATTACCCAATTAAAAGGGGTTAACTTGCAAATTGCACATGTTAAGATGTTCCTTTAGTGTTGAGACATCATAAGAGTGAATGTGATTAAGTGTGATTGGTTACCCAAGCTTGGGCACTGAGATGCAGCTTGTGGGGCAATCCTTGTGCTTAAAACCCTAATTTTGGTGTAAAGTGCAATTTACCCAAAATGAGGGATGAAACTTGTAAAATACACATATTAGAGTATATTTATGACTCTTGGCATCATTTAGAGTAAGAATGATGAATAGGGCACTTCAATTGAATAATCAAATAAGAATGATAACCCTTATAAATTAAATAATCAAGTTATAAGCCTAATAACCCTTCTATATGTGCAACTTAGTAAAAAGTTGGCTTTCTTCACCTTTAGACCTTGGGTTTAAGATGAGTTTTTTTAAGTATGGAAGGGAGAAACGTGGCTTAGAAGAAGGGAAGGACCTAGATGAGAAATGGAGAAACAAGTTGTCCTTATGTTGGAAATTCACCCAAAGTATATATACACCTTTTCTGACTTAGCAAGGATCGTTTCCTTCACTTCCCTTCTTATCCCCTTGCTTAGACCGACTTAGGACAGAGCTCTGGAGCAGAGGAGGACGGATAAGGAGTTCTAGGTAAGCTTTGGTCATCTTCTTGCTCGGATTCATGGAGCATTTCATGGTGCAAGGTTGGTTTTATGATCTTCCTTACTTGTTTCCTCTTTCTAGCCATATTTTCCCAACCTTTCCTTGGAGAAACACCCTTGGCCGACCTGTGGAGCTCAAGACACCATTAAAGTCTTGAATCTTGGAAGCTTGGAGCTCAAGGAACGACCTTAAGGCGGGTTTTATAACTCTAAACCTTTTGCTTTCTTATGCATATCTTTGTTCTTGCAATTAGTACTTAGTTCTTCTTCTTTCCCACTCTTCCTTGCTTTCTTGCAACTAAAACCACGAAGAACAGACCTTGATCTGGAGGTAGAAGAAGATGGGCGTGATTACCAATGTTACTTTATCAAACAGTCTTGTTTCCCCCCTTTGGCCAAACGGTTTGGGGCAAACGGTTTGCAAAACCGTTTGAAGGGCAAACAGTTTCACAAGGTCGGTTGGAGAAAACGGTCTCCAAGACCATTTGAGGGTGTTTACCAAGCGTTGACCATTTGGGATTTCTGTTAATAATTATGTAGGATAATGACCCACCAAATTTTAGGGGTTAACTCCAAAGAAATCGTAGGTTTAAGGCCAATCAATTAGGCAAATAGAATTGAATTAAATGCTGATTTTCAGTCTGATTAACTTGGACTTTTTGGGAAAACGGTCTCAAGACCGTTTTAGTGCGTTGAACAAGCATAGAACGTTTGGGATTACTGTTCCTAATGATGTGGTATAATTACCTACCAAATTTGATAGGTTAACTCCCAAGGAATCATGATTTAAAGGCTAAACAATTAGGTAATCGAATTGAATTAAGTGCTGATTTTCAACCTGATTAACTTGACCTGTTTGGGAAAACGGTCTCAAGACCGTTTGAGTGAGTTGACCAAGCATTTACTCTTTGGGATTCCTGTTCATAATTATGTTGGCTGATGACCCTACAAATTTTAGGGATTAACTCCCAAGGAATCGTGAGTTGAAGACTAATCAATTAGGGAAACCTAATTGGATTAAGTGCTGATTATCAATCTGTTTTAATTGAACTTTTTGGAAAAACGGTCTCAAGACCGTTTGAGTGCGTTGACCAAGCGTGGACCGTTTGAGATTACTGTTCCTAATTATATTGGTTAATAACTCACCATATTTGAGGGGTTAATTCTCAAGGAATCATGAGTTGAAGGCTAATCAATTGGGCAAACCCTAATTGAAGTTAGTGCTGAATTTCCAACAAGTTAATTTGAGATTTTGGGTTGATTAGCCCAAACGGTCTCAAGACCATTTGGGGGTCACCCCAAGACCGTTTGGAGGTCTGGGGTCAAGTATAGTTGATCAATTGAACGTCCAAAGGTACCAATCATATTGCAATTAAGTGCTGAATTGTTGATCAACTCGATAGACCAATCCTTGATGATTTTTCACTAGAATCCAAAGGATGGATGGGCCAAACGGTCTCAAGACCATTTGGAGCTCATCCAAATGGTCTCAAGACCGTTTGGTGGTCACCCAATACCGTTTGGAGGTCTAGGGTTGAGTATGGTTAGGTGTTTAAAGGTCTAAAGGTACCAAGTTGATATACAATGCAATGTTGATTTGGTGATCAATCCAATGATTCAAACCTTAATTGATTGACTTGGATTTTGATGATATGATGGGAAAACGGTCTCAAGACCATTTGGAGGTCATCCAAACGACCTCAAGACCGTTTGGGGTCAGGTCATACCCAATTTGGATGATGTTTCTTTGGTTTCAAAGTAACTAGTCTTACATTGATTAGTATTGAAGGATCATCGATTCCAAACCCTAATTCAATTGAATCAAACCCTAATTGATGAACGATTGAGTGTTAATTAAGGGTCAAATTAGTTGAAGGTTGACCTATTAAACTCAATTGAGGTATGAGTATAGGTCCAATTGATGTTTGGTTCCATGAATTCAATGATTGAAGTAATCAACATTGGAAACCCTAATTCAATTGGATACCTTATGTAATGGAGGTCCAATGTGATTAAATCTTTGGGAATTAAGATGATGAATGTTCTATTGATCCAATAATGATTAGTAATGATAATCAATGAAGGAATGAAGGTTGAAATCCTAATAATACCTAAGTGATTAGAACCAATTAAAGGGAGAATTATTAATTGTTTATAGGATTAATAGCTTGATACACTATGTTAACCATTGTAGCATGTACTTGATTGAAGGGTTGATGTGACCTAATCAAGTTAAAAGAATGAAAGATTAGAATACATATATTTATATATATATAAATATGAATCATGGAATGATCTTATGTAGCATGACCGTGTAAGGGAGCATGACCGTGGTAGCCTTAACTTGCATGACCGTGTAAGGGAGCACGGCCGTGGTAGCCTTACTTTGCACGACCGTGCAAGGTGGCACAGTCGTGGTGTCCTATAAAGAAATTGAAAATTTTTGGTATTGTGTTGACATTGTTATATATGCATGTCCTTATTTGTATAAGTCATACAGGTTGATATTATGAGGTGATCATAGCCAGGTAAGAGTTATGATGTCATATTCCTTGAAAACAATTATAAGCTTTTAGAGTAATGATATGTGAAAAGTACATACATTGCTTCAATCAAGGTCATGTTGTTAGATGACTTGATTCTTATATGTCACTTGGTAACAAGTGTGATGATAATATGAGGGTTTGAATAACCATGTTCCTGAATCATTGAATGCTTAATGCCTTGAAGGCTTAGATGGTTCAATGGTTGTTTAATCTAAACCCTAATGATACCTAAAGACATTAAGGGGTTAAGTGATTAGTAGATTGACCCATGTTATGATTATTAAAGAAGATTACCAAGGTACCCTTGAAGGGTTCAAGTAGATAACAACCCTTGATCAAGCAAACCCTAATGATTATAATGGAATGACTTAATCTATGTTAATCAAAGATGACTTGACCTAATCTAACCTAGAGTGATTTAAACATCATATAGTAGTAAGAAGAGAGAGAAGGCTCCTAATATGAATTAGAATCAAGTAACATACTTTCAATATGTAAGAATGTACATGATTAGGGTATGATCCATCAAGGTAAGATCATGGAAATCCTAATTATAATGATTAATGAATCTTAACCTAATTTGAGGGCATCAATGATGATAATTTTCATATATAATGATGCTATGAGCTCAATTCACTATGAAGTGAATAGTAAACCCTAATTCTAGGTTAATAACGTGTAACGTGAATAGTAAACCCTAATTTAGGGTGATCTGATAAATGGAGTAATTCAGGGTTATGCCTTTGAGTATGAAACCCTAATTACAAGTTGTAATATGAGAAATCTTTATTACTCGAGAGCTAAGAGGTTCTATAACCCTATGTTGAAGTAAAAGAATACAAACCCTAACTAATGAAGGATGGGGTATGTTAACCCTAGTCCTAGGTTATGCTTTCAAGTATGAAAACCTGTGCACAAATTACAATATAAGAATTCTTATGCCTTATAAGACAAAGGGATTCAATAACCTTAATTGAGTGGGGTAAACCCTAACTCTACTTATGCTTTTAAGCATGAATCTTCATGATTAAAGTGTGAGATGAGTAATCATTATTCCTAATCATAAATAAAGGGATTGAATAACCCTAATTGATGTAAATAAGGGAACCTAGCCTTAGTGTAAGCATGAATGTACTATTCCTGAATTGAAAGGTTAATTCTGCTTTATAAATTGCTGATCTGGAAATGAAATGTTTATTGTTGTCAATTGAATTAACTATGCAGGTTCTTATAAAAGGATGATTATATCCAGGTAAAGGTTATGATATCATAATCATTGGAAGCATGTTATTAGCTTTGTGAATAGTGATATACCATGTTGCCTAGTTAAGTGACATCATATAAGATTGATAGGCTGTGAGAGCCATGAGTAACATCAAGGCCATGCTAATAAGATGACTTATGATGAATTAAGGGTTTGAATACCCTATTATTGAATCATAGTAATGAAATGGTTAAGAAATGATATCCAATTGATAATTGTTGTGAGTTAGACTTGATACATTTAGTATTCTACTTTTATAGATGTTGTTCTAATGATTAATGCTTGGAAACATGCTTGATGCTAAAAGAATGCTAGAATGTACCTAACTAATCAAGTATAATCATATCATGTAGAGCCCTGACCATAGATCCATCATTGACAGAGACCAAATGATGGTGAAACAGGTTTTCCTAAGGGAACTCCTGGAGCATATACTTTTGAGTATATGGGGGTATATGGACATGAATATCCTTACGTCCTAGTGTAGGAATTGATGTAGATGTACTTTAATCTTTCAACCCTTCACTATATATTCATACCAGGTGATGTACCACAAATCTCCCAAAGAAATTACTAATACCGCATCGATGAGAGATAAACAAGAAATCTTTCGATGACGATGAGAGTTCAGAACTCCACTGTAACTCTATAGCGAAGTTTCCAGAATACCCTGGATAGCTACTACAGCAGAGACACAAGATGTCCTGCAAGTAAATCCTCTTACTGACTGAGGAAGATGAGGTAATAAGAATCCGCCTCTTTTGATGACCTATGTATGGTACCGATGCGATTTTTATAAATGGTCAGTTGGAGTATGAGAGGTATACCTCATCTCCGTAGGGCATAATGATGTTTGAAAAATATAATCAACCATATAGTATAACTGCTTAGGTTGTACTATGAGAAACAATGATTGATGTTACATTGTTGACTTTAATAGTCTGTTCAAGTTTCTAGAATACATGTTCTACATATGCTTTAATGAAGTGATTGCTTAAGTAAATGTTGTTTTACTTATTACCAAACCTGCTGTTGATATTTTCAGTTACTTTGCTTCTATTAATCCTTATATGCTATAACAAAGCTTCTGGTGGAGAGTTATAACTCTCGCTGGGAAAATTATTCAAATTGTCTCACTCCCGTAGGTTTCTATTTTTTAGGAAGATGCCAAGGACGAAGGAATCCATTTTAGAATGAGCAACAACAGCATCAGGGGCAGCAGTGAATCTCAGGTGGAGATACTGACTGTCTAGTCTTATAGATAGCATGTCTTATGTCGTCTCTGTACTCTCAGGTCCTAGGAGTCAGTAGGTCTGAGGATTTTGGCATGATGCCTCGAGATTTTGTATCTTACCTTGTACAGTTAACAAGGTGGGTTTTGTTGTAATGCTCGAGATGTGTTTATTACAGAGATGTATCAATGGATCAGTTTGTAAATGACCTATCATGTTGTTTATGAAAGAGTTTTTATCTTTCAAAGATCTCTTTACAAAAGTTTTAAATTTTTAGTGATTTTTGATAATTCCGCTGCTAATCGCTTCCGCATTCGTTTAATTTGATTATCAGTTTGGTGTCGATCGTTTCAAGTGGTATCAGAGCTCTAGGTTTGATGAGTCTACAGAGACATAGGACTTAGGTAGTAGAGTCTGTTCTAAGTGTCCTCCAGTGTATCTGATGGTAACTTCTACTCACATAGGAGGAGAAGAACTTGAAGATGACTGGATCGGATGAGGAGTTGACTGTGGAGAGCAACAATACTGCACCAAGAAGAGGTGCAGAGGAGCAAGCAATAGAGGGACAGTTACCTAAGATTCCCCTAGCTAACCCAACCATGATAAGGAATTCTTCCTTAGCAATCATTGTTGGGGAATTTAGGGCTACCGTGATGTATCTAGTGGATCAAGCACTAGCAATACAACCCAGATTACCAGCTCCTAATGATGATGTTTTGGATATCAACAGAATATGTGAACCACAACAACAGGTTGAAGCAATGGTAAATGATGAAGCTTTGAACCTAGAACAAGCCCGTGCTCAACCTCAGTCTGATGAATCAGTATACAGTAATATAGGGGTTAGAATACAACCAGAGACCAGGACCTGCTATAGGTGTAGGAAGCATGGACATATCAGAAATAATTGTCCAGAAGAGAAATATAAAGGAAGAATTGAGAAAAGGACTATCCAAACCCAGGAGCAGAGACCTGGTAGTTCCAAAAGGAAGAAGTTTCTAGTGTCACCAACACAACCAGAACCTAGTACACCAAGACAATGGTCATCCAGAAAGGGTAAAGAACCCTTCAGACCATACTGGGCACCTAGAATTTGCTACATATGTAGGCAGGTTGGACATCTGGCAAGAAATTGCCCAGCTAGAAATGTTATGGCAAATAAACCTCTAAGGCAGAATCAACTTGAGACAATGAATAATCCTCGAGTCATGATAGGTTAGACGAAATAAATGTTATTCTTATATGTCTTTTTATGATCTCTTGGACAAAACTGAGAAAGTAATTGATTGAACTTTTCTTAATTAATCCTATAAGGACTTATAATGTTGTATAAAATAGATGTTTCATGTTACATGCTTACCTCCATAAAAAGGATGAAGTATTAAAGTGATGTCTGGATAACATTAAGTAATGTTAGATCTTATACTTGTGATAATAGGAAAAGAGAAGGAAAATGGTAGTATACAAATGCATATTACCTTATCTCAGTATTTATATACCCTGGCCAGGTATACAATTGCTGATGATAAAGTAAATATGGAAACTCCTAGATTGTTATCTTTTTTATTGCTCTGATCAAGTAGTCATTCTGAAACAATCTAATGAGTATCAAGAAATAAGAAATATGGGAATAAGGGAGGTCAACCCTGTCCAGTAAAGATGTAAGAATAATAATAAAGATCCTCCCCATAATGTGAAAATGTGATGGAATCATAAGATGTTTCATGAATGGTTGAAAATACATGATATAACAAGAGGAATATGATCCCTTATTCTCTTTCTTTCCAGGGACATGGCAATCAAGTGGGTATTAGGACACTTGATGTGCATAATATAAAGATGTTTATGTGAAGTATACCTAAAAAGGTATCAGTTTATCTTGGACTTTAGTTCCAAGTTGAGAATATATGTAACAAGTAATGTTCCAAGATGAAAGGAAGATAAGATGTAATGTGTTGATAACACATGTAATAGGTAACAAGATAAGAATGTAATAATATATATGATGAATTATGTTGCTTACCTAGAATAGTCAACAATAGAATCAAAGTAAATATGTAAAATATTATGAACATCACTTGTTAGGGGTTTATGTTTTCATAAACATATCTTTCTCCAAGATATCTATCAAATAAGTCCTTGATTGATAAGTAACTTTTCCCTATGATAAGAGAATGTACAACTAATGACTTACTTAGTGTAAGTAATAAGGAAAGTTAGTATGGTGTTATCAGGTGAGTTGACACAATCAAGGTATGAAAGGACTTATATAGTCTCAAAATAGATGACAGAGTATGATTGTGATTTTAAGAAAATGTTGATTTAACTAAGGAACATGAGAGTATATGTCCCATGTGAATCTTTCCATGGAAAAACTTGAGTGGAGAAACATTGTATTGAACAAAACTCTATGATGTTCCATAATAATGAAATGTCACTTGAAGACATAATGGTATAATGCTTAAATAATATCTGCTTTCCCTTTTCTTTCTGGGATTTCGGGGACGAAATCCTTGTTAGGGGTTTATAATTTGTAACATCCCTGACCTGGGTTATGAACTAACCCTAGGTGTTTTTCTTAATCATGTGATTAAATTCTTGTGGCTATCTGTTGATAATGTAATTAAAGCTTATGAGGAATATATATTTCCCTTTCTGTCCTTTTGGACAATGTTGTAATATTGTTTTGTAATACAGGGACCTATGTGCAAATTACGCAATTAAAAGGGGTTAACTTGCAAATTGCACATGTTAAGATGTTCCTTTAGTGTTGAGACACCATAAGAGTGAATGTGATGAAGTGTGATTGGTTCCCCAAGCTTGGGCACTGAGATGCAGCTTGTGGGGCAATCCTTGTGCTTAAAACCCTAATTTTGGTGTAAAGTGCAATTTACCCAAAATGAGGGATGAAACTTGTAAAATACACCTTTTAGAGTATATTTATGACTCTTGGCATCATTTAGAGTAAGAATGATGAATAGGGCACTTCAATTGAATAATCAAATAAGAATGATAACCCTTATAAATTAAATAATCAAGTTATAAGCCTAATAACCCTTCTATATGTGCAACTTAGTAAAAAGTTGGCTTTCTTCACCTTTAGACCTTGGGTTTAAGATGAGTTTTTTTAAGTATGGAAGGGAGAAACGTGGCTTAGAAGAAGGGAAGGACCTAGATGAGAAATGGAGAAACAAGTTGTCCTTATGTTGGAAATTCACCCAAAGTATATATACACCTTTTCTGACTTAGCAAGGATCGTTTCCTTCACTTCCCTTCTTATCCCCATGCTTAGACCGACTTAGGACAGAGGTCTGGAGCAGAGGAGGACGGATAAGGAGTTCTAGGTAAGCTTTGGTCATCTTCTTGCTCGGATTCATGGAGCATTTCATGGTGCAAGGTTGGTTTTATGGTCTTCCTTACTTGTTTCCTCTTTCTAGCCATATTTTCCCAACCTTTCCTTGGAGAAACACCCTTGGCCGACCTGTGGAGCTCAAGACACCATTAAAGTCTTGAATCTTGGAAGCTTGGAGCTCAAGGAACGACCTTAAGGCGGGTTTTATAACTCTAAACCTTTTGCTTTCTTATGCATATCTTTGTTCTTGCAATTAGTACTTAGTTCTTCTTCTTTCCCACTCTTCCTTGCTTTCTTGCAACTAAAACCACGAAGAACAGACCTTGATCTGGAGGTAGAAGAAGATGGGCGTGATTACCAATGTTACTTTATCAAACGGTCTTGTTTTCCCCCCTTTGGCCAAACAGTTTGGGGCAAACAGTTTCACAAGGTCGGTTGGAGCAAACGGTCTCCAAGACCGTTTGAGGGTGTTGACCAAGCATTTACCGTTTGGGATTTCTGTTCATAATTATGTAGGCTAATGACCCACAAAATTGTAGGGGTTAACTTCAAAGAAATCGTAGGTTGAAGGCCAATCAATTAGGCAAATCGAATTGAATTAAATACTGCTTTTCAGTCTGATTAACTTGAACTTTTTGGTGAAACGGTCTCAAGACCGTTTGAGTGCGTTGACCAAGCGTGGAACGTTTGGGATTACTGTTCCTAATGATGTGTTATAATGACCTACCAAATTGGATAGGTTAACTCCCAAGGAATCATGATTTAAAGGCTAAACAATTAGGTAATCGAATTGAATTAAGTGATGATTTTCAACCTGATTAACTTGACCTGTTTGGGAAAACGGTCTCAAGACCGTTTGAGTGAGTTGACCAAGCATTGAACGTTTGGGATTCCTATTCAAAATTATTTTTTTTGATTACCCTACAAATTTGAGGGATTAAATCCCAAGGAATCCTGAGTTGAAGACTAATCAACTAGGGAAGCCTAATTGGATTAAGTGCTGATTATCAATCTGTTTTAATTGAACGTTTTGGGCAAACGGTCTCAAGACCATTTGAGTGCGTTGACCAAGAGTGGACCGTTTGAGATTACTGTTCCTAATTATGTTGGTTAATAACTCACCAAATTTTAGGGGTTAATTCTCAAGGAATCATGAGTTGAAGGCTAATCAATTGGGAAAACCCTAATTGAAGTTAGTGCTGAATTTCCAACAAGTTAATTTGAGATTTTGGGTTGATTAGCCCAAACGGTCTCAAGACCATTTGGGGGTCACCCCAAGACCGTTTGGAGGTCTGGGGTCAAGTATAGTAGATCAATTGAAGGTCCAAAGGTACCAATCATATTGCAATTCAGTGCTGAATTGTTGATCAACTCGATAGACCAATCCTTGATGATTTTTCACTAGAATCCAATAGATGGATGGGCCAAACGGTCTCAAGACCGTTTGGTGCTCATCCAAATGGTCTCAAGACCGTTTGGTGGTCACCCAAGACCGTTAGGAGGTCTAAGGTTGAGTATGGTTAGGTTTTTAAAGGTCTAAAGGTACCAAGTTGATATACAATGCAATGTTGATTTGGTGATCAATCCAATGATTCAAACCTTAATTGATTGACTTGGATTTTGATGATATGATGGGAAAATGGTCTCAAGACCGTTTGGAGGTCATCCAAACGACCTCAAGACCGTTTGGGGTCAGGTCATACCCAATTGGGATGATGTTTCTATGGTTTCAAAGTAACTAGTCTTACATTGATTAGTATTGAAGGATCATCGATTCCAAACCCTAATTGATGAACGATTGAGGGTTAATTAAGGGTCAAATCAGTTGAAGGTTGACCTATTAAACTCAATTGAGGTATGAGTATAGGTCCAATTGATGTTTGGTTCCATGAATTCAATGATTGAAGTAATCAACATTGGAAACCCTAATTCAATTGGATACCTTATGTAATGGAGGTCCAATGTGATTAAATCTTTGGGAATTAAGATGATGAATGTTCTATTGATCCAATAATGATTAGTAATGATAATCAATGAAGGAATGAATGTTGAAATACTAATAATACCTAAGTGATTAGAACCAATTAAAGGGAGAATTCTTAATTGTTTATAGGATTAATAGCTTGATACACTATGTTAACCATAGTAGCATATACTTGATTGAAGGGTTGATGTGACCTAATCAAGTTAAAAGAATGAAAGATTAGAATACATATATTTATATATATATATATATATATATATAAATGAATCATGGAATGATCTTATGTAGCACGACCGTGTAAGGGAGCATAGCCGTGGTAGGCTTAACTTGCACGATCGTGTATGGGAGCACGGTCGTGGTAGCCTTACTTTGCACGACCGTGCAAGGTGGCACGCCCGTGGTGTCCTATAAAGAAATTGAAAAGTTTTGGTATTGTGTTGACATTGTTATATATGCATGTCCTTATTTGTATAAGTCATACAGGTTGATATTATGAGGTGATCATAGCCAGGTAAGAGTTATGATGTCATATTCCTTGAAAACAATTATAAGCTTTTAGAGTAATGATATGTGAAAAGTATATACATTGCTTCAATCAAGGTCATGTTGTTATATGACTTGATGCTTATATGTCACTTGGTAACAAGTGTTATGATAATCTGAGGGTTTGAATAACCATGTTCCTGAATCATTTTATGATTAATGCCTTGAATGCTTAGATGGTTCAATGGTTGTTTAATCTAAACCCTAATGATACCTAAAGACAATAAGGGGTTAAGTGATTAGTAGATTGACCCATGTTATGATTATTAAAGAAGATTACCAAGGTACCCTTGAAGGGTTCAAGTAGATAACAACCCTTGATCAAGAAAACCCTAATGATTATAATGGGTTGACTTAATCTATGTTAATCAAAGATGACTTGACCTAATCTAACCTAGAGTGATTTAAACATCATCTAGTAGTAAGAAGAGAGAGAAGGCTCCTAATATGAATGAGAATCAAGTAACATACTTTCAATATGTAAGAATGTACATGATTAGGGTATGACCCATCAAGTTAAGATCATGGAAATCCTAATTACAATGATTAATGAATCTTAACCTAATTTGAGGGCATCAATGATGATAATTTCCATATATAATGATGCTATGAGCTCAATTCACTATGAAGTGAATAGTAAACCCTAATTCTAGGGTAATAACGTGTAACGTGAATAGTAAACCCTAATTTAGGGTGATCTGATAAATGGAGTAATTCAGGGTTATGCCTTTGAGTATGAAACCCTAATTACAAGTTGTAATATGAGAAATCTTTATGCCTCGAGAGCTAAGAGGTTATATAACCCTATGTTGAAGTAAAAGAATACAAACCCTAACTAATGAAGGATGGGGTATGTTAACCCTATTCCTGGGTTATGCTTTCAAGTATGAAACCCCGTGAACAAATTACAATATAAGAATTCTTATGCCTTATAAGACAAAGGGATTCAATAACCTTAATTGAGTGGGGTAAACCCTAACTCTACTTATTCTTTTAAGCATGAATCTTCATGATTAAAGTATGAGATGAGGAATCATTATTCCTAATCATAAAGAAAGGGATTGAATAACCCTAATTGATGTAAATAAGGGAACCTAGACTTAGTGTAAGCATGAAGGTACTATTCCTGAATTGAAATGTTAATTCTGCTTTATAAATTACTGATCTGGAAATGAAATGTTTATTGTTGTCAATTGAATTAACTATGCAGGTTCTTATACAAGGATGATTATATCCAGGTAAAGGTTATGATATCATATTCATTGCAAGCATGTTATTAGCTTTGTGAATAGTGATATACCATGTTGCCTAGTTAAGTGACATCATATAAGATTGATAGGCTGTGAGAGCCATGAGTAACATCAAGGCCATGCTAATAAGATGACTTATGATGAATTAAGGGTTTGAATACCCTATTCTTGAATCATAGTAATGAAATGGTTAAGAAATGATATCCAATTGATAATTGTTGTGAGTTAGACTTGATACATTTAGTATTCTACTTTTATAGTTGTTGTTCTAATGATTAATGCTTGGAAACATGCTTGATGCTAAAAGAATGCTAGAATGTACCTAACAAATCAAGTATAATCATATCATGTAGAGCCCTAACCATAGATCCATCATTCACAGAGACCAAATGATGGTGAAACAGGTTTTCCTAAGGGAACTCCTGGAGCATATAATTTTGAGTAAATGGGGGTATATGGACGCAAATATCCTTACATCCTAGTGTAGGAATTGATGTAGATGCACTTTAATCTTTCAACCCTTCACTATATATTCATACCGGGTGATGTACCACAAATCTCCCGAAGAAATTACTAATACCGCATCGATGAGAGATAAACAAGAAATCTTTCGATGACGATGAGAGTTCAGAACTCCACTGTAACTCTATAGCGAAGTTTCCAGAATACCCTGGATAGCTACTATAGCAGAGACACAAGATGTCCTGCAAGTAAATCCTCTTACTGACTGAGGAAGATGAGGTCATAAGAATCCGGCTCTTTTGATGACCTATGTATGGTACCGACGCGATTTTATAAATGGTCGGTTGGAGTATGAGAGGTATACCTCATCTCCACAGGGCATAATGATGTTTGAAAAATATAATCAGCCGTATAGTATAACTGCTTAGGTTGTACTATGAGAAACAATGATTGATATTACATTGTTGACTTTATTAGTCTGTTCAAGTTTCTAGAATACATGTTCTACATATGCTTTAATGAAGTGATTGCTTAAGTAAATGTTGTTTTACTTATTACCAAACTTGTTGTTGATATTTTCAGTTACTTTGCTTCTGTTATTCCTTATATGTTATAACAAAGCTTCTGGTGGAGAGTTATAACTCTCGCTGGGACAATTATTCAAATTGTCTCACTCCCGTAGGTTTCTACTTTTTAGGAAGATGCCAAGGACGAAGGAATCCATTTAAGAATGAGCAACAACATCAACAACAACATCAGGGGCAGCAGTGAATCTCAGGTGGAGATACTGACTGTCTAGTCTTATAGATAGCATGTCTTATGTCGTCTCTGTACTCTCAGGTCCTAGGGGTCAGTAGGTCTGAGGATTTTGGCATGATACCTCGAGATTTTGTATCTTACCTTGTACAGTTAACAAGGTGGGTTTTGTTGTAATGCTTGAGATGTGTTTATTACAGAGATGTATCAATGGATCAGTTTGTAAATGACCTATCATGTTGTTTATGAAAGAGTTTTTATCTTTCAAAGATCTCTTTACAAAAGTTTTAATTTTTTAGTAATTTTTGATAATTCCACTACTAATCGCTTCCGCATTCGTTTAATTTGATTGTCAGTTTGGTGTCGGTCGTTTCACGCATGTCTGCGTCTACTGGGTTAGTTGTACCAACATATTTCGTGGCTCCAACCTGGAAAAGTCATTCAAAGGTCTTGTCAGCTCCTTGTCCTTCATGGTGGGTAGGTGCCCTAGGTACAGGTAATGGCATCCTATATGTCATATGGGTCATTGTTGCTATAAACTATCCAAACATAGCTTGGAAGGCTGGGTTCTCCATATCTGCTTGATTGAACTGGGGTTGTTCAGGTACGGGATCCTCCCTATCATAATCTCTTGCACCTCCTCCTGGTGCAGCAATGCTGCTCTCGGCAGCATATTCATCGTGTGATCCAGACATCTTTAGTGTTTCTTCTCCTCCTATATGAGTAGAAGACACTATCAGATAAACTGGAAGATACTAGAACAAACTCAACAACCTTAATCCTATGTCTCTGTAGACTCGACGAACCTAGAGCTTTGATACCACTAAATTGTGGCATTCAACTTTTAAAAATAGGATTAAATAAAGCGGAAGTGTATTGTTAGAAGCGGAATTACTGAAAGTCACTAAAAATTAAAACTTTTACAAAGTGATCCATAAACTGAAAGGCTCTTTCATAAGGAACCAAAGTACTTCAAATACATGCTGGTTTACTAGTACATCTCTTGTACTATTTCTTCTCGAGAGTTACAAACATCAACTACCATGTTAGATCATACATAGGTATTACAAAAATCTCGAGGCATGAAGCCAAAATCTCAGATCGATATAAAACTAAATATTGAATCCTAGGACCTGAGAGTACAGAGATGACACATAGGACTCTCTATATACATGACATGACAACTAGTGTCTCCACCTGAGAATTCACTGTTGTCCTTGGTTCTGCTGCTGCTGCTGCTCTTCCCTTACTATAGGGTTTTTGCCTCTTCTGCGTCTACCTGAAACGTTGAATCCCACGGAGATGAGATAATTGAAAATTGTCCCAGCGAGAGATATAACTCTCCGCCAGAAACATTATTATTGTAGCTAATGATATATATATAAATGAGCAGAAGATTCATAAGTGATTAACAACAGGTAATTCAGTATGTAACAGATTAGAACAATAATGTTTATTCAAAACATTTCACTTATAACTTGATAAAGCAGCATATTACTTATCCAATAAGGAATTTAAGAGTATAAATAGCATTTGTCCATTAGACATACTAGGCAAAGTAACAACAACCAATGATTCTCGTATTTCAACCTTAAAAAAATATGCTACACGGCCGATTACATTTTATAATCATACTTAATGCCCTGAGAAGATGAGGTATACCACTCATACTCCAACTGACCATTGTGAAATCGAAATCGGTACCATACATAGGTCAACAGAAGATCCAGATTTCCATGACCTCATCTTCCTCAGTCAGTGTGAGGACCAACTGCAGGACATCTTGTGTCTCTACTAAATAGCTTTCCAGGGTATACTGGAAACATCACTATTAGAGTTATAGTGGCATGATGTACTCTCTTCACAATTGAGAGATATTTTATTTATCTCACATCGATCTGGCATTAAGATCATTGGGAGATTAATGGTACATCCATCCCGACATTCGGGAGATTAGTGATACATCCATCATGTCATATATAATGAAGGATTGAGAGTTTAAATGTTTATCTCACATCAATTCCTCCATTAGGGCGTAAGGATATTCACGCCCATAACCCCCACATACTCAAAAGTATGCCCTCCAGGAGTTCCCTTAGGAAAACCTATTTCACCATCACCTAAACTACTGACGATGATGGATCTATGGTCAGGGCTCTACATGATACTGTTTCACTTGATTATTTAAGTACATTACAGTATTCTTTTAGCATCAAGCATGTTTTCAGTCATAAAACATTTTAATATTTGCTACAAAGAAGGAATAATATTTCTATCAAGTTCTTTTCAAAGCTTTGCTAAACGTTGGGATCCCAATTCCTTATCACATCAGGGTAATCTCATCCCTTATCATCTCATTATCATGATTATGAAACATGGGTATTCAAACCCTCAAGTCATCAAACACTTGTTACCAATTTATCAGGTAACATAATGCCTTTAGGTTAACTGATCAATATAAACACAATAATTGCAGTGCAGGTATCTCATATGGATCTTAAAGCACAATAATATCTCTTGTTACCTTTCACTAGGCAACACAACATGTTATGGCTCCCAAGGCCCATAAAGCAAATTCAGTATTAAAGCATCATAGATCTTACCTGACTATGTTAACCATCTCATAAATCCTGCATAGTTAGTGCACACGATAATAATTATATCAATTACCAATCAGCACTATGTATGTAAGAGCATGATCACTATTTTGTTATTAGAGCTAAGATTTCCCAATTTATATCAAATAGGAATACTTAATCTCATTACCCAGATTTGGGTTATAATTATTATCATATTGCCCAAAGTTAGGGTTTCATACAAAACAACCCAAGATTAGGGTTCCACACTTCTTTATCCTATATCAGTATATGATTTCACTTCAAAGAATTACATACCAGTATATAGTATCACCTTGAATTAGGTATCACATCTCATCCTTGTATTAGGATTTCATTTTGACTTTTCACCTTATCTAGGGTTTCACATGACATCACCCTTACTTTAGGGTTTCACATGGTTTCACCCTTGATTAGGGTTTCTCATAACATCATCCTCAGTTAGGGTTTACTATTCACATTCATTTAGGGTTTATTATTAAAATACCCTGAATTAGGGTTTCTCATATCATCACCCTTCATTAGGGTCGTATCATCACCATAGATTGGGGTATCACCTTTTATTGCCCTCAACTAGGGTTACTATCATCATGGATTAGGGTTTCACTTATCATTGCCCTTAACTAGGGTTAGGGCTCATTAACCTTCCTAATTAGGGTTCATGATTTCCTTATCAAGGATCATACCCTTATTACACATTCATATATGTTGAAAGTGTTGAGACTTAAACTCCACATGATTATCATTAATGTAAGGAATTCTCTCTCTCATCCTTTATAGAATGATATCTACATCAGTCTTGATTGGGTTAATTCCACTCTACTTGATTGAAGGGTTAACACCATGTATTATATTATTACTTCCTTAATCATTAAGGAATAATCATTCACAAGGTATTAATCACCCTATCTTATTAAGGGTATAATTACCATAATCACCCTTGGATGGAATCATAAAATAATCAATTAACAATTGACCTTTAAACACTTTAATTGTTCATGCGGTTTTAGGGTTAATTACTTCCAAACGGTCTTGGTCACTTAGACCCCAAACGGTCTTGACTAATCAGACCTCAAACGGTCTTGCATGGATAAGCTTCAAACGGTCTAAGTCTAACAATTGGAACCATTTAGCAAAGTAGTTACTTGAAACTATTTGGTAAAGTGAACACTTGAAACCGTTTGCTAAAGTGAACACTTGAAACCATTTGCTAAAGTGAACACTTTGAAACCGTTTGCTAAAGTAAGCATTTGAAACCGTTTCCTAAAGTGAACACTTTGAAACCGTTTGCTAAAGTGAGCATTTGAAACCGTTTGCTAAAGTAAGCATTTGAAACTGTTTGCTAAAGTGATCATTTGAAAACGTTTTGAGCCTCAACTAGTTTGGGATCGTTTGGCCCCAAACGGTCTTGAGGCTGTTTGGTCCAAACCTCCTCAAAATTGAATGGACCAAAAAGGGTCTCAACCTCTCTAATCGATTTTAGGGTTTCCAAGGTTAGCTCCTTAATTAATTGAATCCATGTAATTATTCATCAATTGAACCTAGGCACCATGCTTCAAGTGGGCTTAATGAATCACCCTTCAATTGATTCAATCTTCAATTGATCACCAATTAGGGTTTGAACCCAATTGGATTAGGGTTGAAATCGATGAACCTTTAATATTAGACATTGTGAAACTAATTTCTTTGGAATCATTGGATCACCAATCAAATTGGGCATGACCTGACCTAAAACGGTCTTGAGATCATTTTGATGACCTCCAATTGGTCTTGAGACCGTTTGCCCCAATTATCATCAAAATTGGTGAAGTCTAATTAGGGTTTAGGTCATTGGATTGATTATCAAATCAGCAATTGATTGCATTACAATTTGGTATCTTTGGGTCTTCAAGTACCTAACCATATTCAATCCTAGACCTCCAAATGGTATTAGTTGACCTCCAAATGGTCTTGAGACCATTTGGGTGATTCCCAAACGGTTTTGAAACCATTTGGGTTAATCAACCCAAAGTTCTAAGTCAATCAATTAAGAAATCAGCACTTAACCGGATTAGGGTTTGGTGATTGATGGACCTTCAACTAATGAACCCTTTGAAACTAATCAATTATATTTAATGGGTCATTAACCATCATCATTACCATCAAATCTCCAAATGGTCAACTATGGTCAACACTCCCAAACGGTTTGAAACTGTTTACTTCCAAACGGTTTGATGAAACCGTTTACTCCCAAACGGTTTGTGAAACCGATTGAGCACTTATGTTGAAACCGTTTAGTCTAGTATTTTCTTGGGGAAAAGTGTCCAATATGATGTCATCATCATCTTCCTTCGTTCATCCAAGAACTACTGCCGTTTTCATGGAAATTGCAGAAATGAATCAAAAGAGTTCCAAATAGAAGAAAATAATCAACAATTATTGGCGAATTGAATGCAATATCAATGTTTAAGGGTTTAAGTTATATAACACGCCTTCTAATATGATTCCAAGATACAAGATCCATGACTCCAATGGTGGATGAAGCTTTTGCAACTGCCCAAGGTCCGTTCTCAAGCTTTTTGAATGAAAAGGTTGGCTAGGATTGAAGAGGGAGTGAAATAGAGAAGAATTATGCATTGTTTTATGATTTTCACCATAAAATTGAGGTGAAAGAAGATCAAGAACTTACCAACAGGTTAGGGGTCTTCCTCCAGCTGCTCCTAGATCCTTTGGTCGGTTTTCAAGCAAGAAGAGAAAAGGAAATTCCAAAAATGATCCTTAAGTGGGTAGGAAATGAGATATGCATAAGGGAATTCCAAGGAAAGAGAAAATGAAATTAATTCCTTTAATTTCCAAAATTAGTGCCGCCTCTTCCCATCCATTCCTTGGCCACGAAGACACCTTCATTAACTTGCAAAACTTCTTCATTATCCAAGGATTAAAAGAAAAGGAATTAAGCACCTTAAACATATTATATTAATATCGTCTGTTTAGTGGATATTTATTTTTCCTTTAATAATGGGAGTGAGTTATCCATTCCCTTAGATATTCTCGTTGTCTTTACAAGGCACAAAGAATGTCCAATCCTTTACAAACACATCCCTCAACTTTTGGTTGAAGGGCTCTTCAATTAATATATATCTTTTTGCATTAAATTAAGTAAAGTTCCTTTTATTCTTAAATCTTGATTATTTTAATACCAAGATTCTCTCTCCTCAAAAACAACTCAAATGAGGTGCCCCTCCCATTTTAGTTTCTCTACTTGATGCCAAGAAACATGGGGGACCCTATAGAAGTGGTATTTTGCATGTTGAACCCTTGGTTCTGGGTAAATTGCATATTACACCAAAACTAGGTTTTAATGCACAAGGATTGCTCAGCAAGCTTTATCTTGGTGCTCAAGCTTGTGGAAACTATACCATTGCATCATTCTCTTTCTTACGATGCTTCAACATCTTAGGAACATTTTATCATGTACAATTTGTAAGTTAACCCCTCAACTTGGGTAATTTGCACTTTAGTCCAAAACAAATAAAACAATGTTTCAACATAATTTAAAAAGGACTAAAATTAAAATATAAGTTCCGCTTGGGCCTTAATTAATTTCCAAGAAACATGAACAAGCATCTAATCAACTTTAGTAAGAAAAACATCTAGGGTTAGAGCATAACCCAGGCTAGGGATGTTACAACAATGATGAGTTTATACCTCATGGATGATATGAGTGACACATACACACACCTTGTGCACGATATGGGGTCAAGCACTCACCTTATACACGATATGGTGTCAAGTATACATCCTAACCTGATATGGTGTTGAAACCCAACATGGTAAAGTGAAACCCGATATGCATTGGAATTCCAAACCCTTATTGGTTTGTGCACTTGAGTTGAACTAGACCAACATGTTATTTAGCCTATCACTTATCACATGGTGAAGGGTAGGCTTATACCATAAAGAGTTGAAGAGTTATGAGCATAAGGGTCTAATCCGATATGCAAACCCTAATATTGAGTAACCCGATATGGATGCACGATATGGTGATGAGGATACACCTCAAGAACGATATGGATGCACAATATGGTGATAAGAATACACCTTAGGCACGACATGGATGCTCGATATGGAAGAATACATACACCATGATGCCCGATATGGTAGAATAGCTCAATCCAACATGCTTGATTGAGTGACACATGTAGTGTGTTATGTCAAATTATACATTAAGTTGTAAAGATTTTAATGCATTTTGATAATTGTGGGCCAATTTACCTTGGGAGAAGCATTGAGCCAACTTAATAAAGAATGATGTAATCAATATCCTAGTGAGGATGAGAGAGGAACTTATACATGTGTGATAATCATGTAATGAACATATATTGATACTCCTAATATGTGTGGAGTATGAATTAGGGTTTGAACATTGATGATATGATCTTGAAACCCTAATTGATTAATAAAGGGAAACCCTAACCCTAATGAAGGGTGTTGTTATGACTTGAAACCCTAATTGGTAAGAAAGGGAAACCCTAACCCTAGCAATGGGAAGGTTGTATCTCTCTTGTATTGCATGGTGATGATATGTATTTGATATTGTTGTTATCATGACATACTAACCATGTTGGTATCATGAGATAATGAGCATAGCTAGGTATGAGCTATGATGTTTCATATAATATAGATCAAATGGGCCTTGTAAGCCATGTGAGATACTTGTACAACAAGTATAATGTTGATATATGTCTTATGACCTAGAGATGGTTGTTGCCTAGTGAGAAGTGACAAGATGTTTATAAAAGTCTCATGATCTAGAGATTGATGTAAGAGATGGAAATGTTTAAAATAAACTAAGGAAATGGGAACCCCGTAACATAATGATGTATATTCACATGATTGGTGAAAACTAATACCTGGCTGGAACATAATGATGTATATTCACATGATTGGTGTAAACTAATACCTGGCTGGAACATAATGATGTATATTCACAGGATTGGTGTAAACCAATACTTGGATGGAACATAATGATGTATATTCATAGGATTGGTGTAAACTAATATCTGGCTGGAACATAATGATGTATATTCACAGGATTGGTGTAAGCCAATACCTGGCTAGAACATAATGATGTATATTCACAGGATTGGTGTAAACCAATATCTGGATGGAACGTAATGATATCTATTCATAGGATTGGTATAAACCAATACCTAGATGGAACATAATGATGTATATTCACAGGATTGGTGTAAACCAATACCTGGCTGGAAAATTAACTGAGTTTAATAACTATAAGGTATATTCACAGGATTGGTAGACACCAATACCTAACTGGCGGATTGACTGAGGCCAACAACTGGAAATGTGAATGTTCACTGATATCATACCATGATAATATTGTCACATGATAAGCTTGAGATGTTGGTATAGCATGATTGGTAAACAATATACATGTGCTTCATATTCCTTATAAAGTGAATATATGATTTAATTCCCTATCATAGATAGCTGCAATGCTTTAAAAGATGAGATTGTTCTAATCTGCTTATCAATAGTGATTAATCTTGATTATTAATATAAAATATCCTCTGCTCAGTTTCATACTGTTTACCTGTGATAATAACATTATTGGCAGAGAGTTATATCTCTCGCTGGGACTTGTGTCTCACCCCGTGGGATCCAAAATTTTTAGGTGGACGTGCACGAGGAGGTAGAGACCGTACTGCAGAGGGAGAACAACAACAACATGGGTAGTAGTAACAACTCAGGTTGAGTGTATTGTCTGTCGTGTCTTGTAGATAGAAGTCATATGTCTCATCTATATACTCTCAGGTCCTTGGAGTCAGTACGTAATAGTTTTATAAATAATCTAAGATTTTGGCTCGTATGCCTCGAGGTTTCATGTTGCTTATATATATGTTTTGACAAAGCAACTGATATATGTTATCCTTGAGATGAAATGGTACATTGTATGTACAATGTGAACCATGATGTATATAGTACTTTGGTTATTTTCTTAAGAATTTCCTGGAAATGAATCTCTTTACAAAATGGTTTTAATGTTTGTCATTTTTATTAATCTGCTGCTAATGTTTTTTCCGCATAATGACTATGACGATTTGGTTTCAGTTTGATAGCTGATAGCGGTCGTCACAACTATGAGATAGGGGATGGCTGGTAGCCAGTAGTATAGGACCCGTTTTATACTTAAAATGGACGTTGGGGATGGCTCGTCTAATAGTGATTTCAGATTATTTTGTATGATCTGATTCTCTCTGGACAAATTAGTACATAAGCGAGTCAAATTGGTCGATGTGTGTTGACCTTTAGTATGATTCCATAGATATATTCATATCATAATAACACTATATACACGTGAATTTTGTAATATGGATGTCTTAATTCGCAATGTCATCCGGCATGCTGTGCTGATTTTCCATATTGATATTAAAGGGGTTTTGACTATTACAATGCAAGCTAAAAACATGTGTGTGTTGTGAGATGCATGCTTCGTATTGCATATTTTATAGATGCATATTGGTATTCGACTAGTATGAAAATGCCCAGTATAAACATATTTGTACATCATCCGAACAATAATAAACGTGTTTGTGGCTTCTGAAATGTATATTTCGTATTGTAGTATTTTGATGGGATTTTATGGAAATGATATGAATGTTGATATTGTATTTTTCAATTAACTATAAAATCATGACATAAACATGTATGCGACATGTAACATGTATGTTACATGTAAAATGTATGTTCAGTATCGTAATGATAAGAAACGGTGGTATAATCATGCATATGACATGTAAGTTGCATGGAATTTAATATTGTAATGTTTTGTAAGGATTGCATGAACATGGTATCATTGTTAATATTTTATTGAACTTTAAATTGGTTTAACTATGTGTATGCCAAGTTCATTGCTTGTTTGGTATCAATGTTAGGATACATATGATAATTAAATTGTGTAGTATATACCGAAGTAATTCTTAAGATACGTAAAGTAAGCATACTCTTTAAAATTTATTAGTTTTCCGTTATAGGAATTTTTCGTAGTCAATTTTTGTATTGTTTGGTCCTCAGATCCATATGGGAAGAAAACATGCATCTTATTGAGTTACATAGAATCGATAAAATACTTAATCATCCTTCTGGGAAGATTCGCAGTAGTTCTATTTGGATAATTAGATTTTGTCTGGATGTTTGTGATTGGATATCTTCACGGTTTGGACTGCTTCTGCAATTTTCACAATTTGGGGGGGGGGGGGGGGGGGGACCGTTTAATTTCTCACGGTCTTAAGGAAACCGATTGCTTCGAAGCGGTCTTAAAAACGAACGCTACCTTCACGGTCCTGAGGACTTATCACAGACCTAACGGTCCTGAGAATGCGGATCTCTTCATGCGGTTTCGACGAATGATCCCATCCTCGCGGTCTCGAAGACCGGTTGCTTTCTTCTCGGTTTTGCAGATCGATGGCTGCCTCTTCATTCAACACTATTTCAAGGAAGAGACGACAAACAACATTATGTCCATGCCGCCATCACACCATGAGGCGGGAGCCACTGGAATTTGGTACACGAAGGACATGAAAGGAGAAGTTATTGCTAAAGGGGTATACCGACAGCTACAGAAGGAACATATGATGAAAACCCCAGGAAGATGGAAGACGTTGTTGAAGCTGGAGGTACCAGAGAGGGTTAAAACTCTGCTCTGGTTAGGTATGCATGGCGGAATCATGTCAAATGAGGCGAGATATAGGAGAGGATTCAGTGAGGATGACCGGTGCCCGCGATGTCTGAACGGGACGGAGACTCTAATGCATGTGTTTGTAACATGTCCGGAAAGCAGGAAGCTATGGGAGGTTATACAAGACACCACTAAAATGGAACTGAAACAAGCCCAAACGTTCGAAAGCTGGCTCAACAGGAACCTGAGGAAGAAGAAAGACACATCCAACTGGAATGTGTGGCTAGCCATTACAGTGTGGAAGATATGGACCCACCGTTGCAACTTGGTGTTCCAGGATGCATGGATTAACACTGAGGGAATGTACGCAATTATCAGACAGGAGGTGAATATTTGCAGAAAGGCCTTTGCGAAGTAAAGGGACTCATCGACTGAGCAAAGGGAAGAACCTAAGTGGGGACCTCTGAGAGTTGGACAAGTGAAGCTGAACATAGATGTTGCAGTAAAGAGAGGGAACATGTCCACAATGTTCGTTATTCGGGATCATGAAGGGCGATGGCTTGGAGGAGGCTACAATAAAGGCACCATTTCAGACACCCTAAAAGCTGAGTTGAGAGCTATTGCTTACGGCATCCAGGAGTGCCAAGAAAGACACAATAATGTTCTGGTTGAATCAGACAGCAAGGGATCAATCACGATGATACAGAGGCAGGCTAAGATCTCGGTCCAATACAAGTAGGAGTGTCTGTTTATCAAGAAGCTTGCACATTCCTTCCAAATACTAGATTTCAGCTTTAAGAAAAGAAACTGTAATAGGGTGGCGGATTGCATAGCCAAATGGAGTAGAGTACAGAGAGGCTCGAGGGGTAGATGGCAGCATTGTCCAAACTTTCTCCTTGACATTGTGAAAGAGGAAGCTACATTGGGTCATAGGTTGTTCTCGAACGCTACTGTGCCTGTGTTGAGGGAACAAGATGAATAAGACGATCCCCAGGTTGAGTTAAAAAAAATACAATACTTACTTTTTATTATGGAAAGGTTTGTATGACCGTGCCATGGTACAATGTATATTTTTGTTGGGGTGAATTCGTCCACAGATGTAATATATGTCATGGAAGCAAATAAAAGACAAAAAAAATACTAAGTACTTTTATTAATCGTACAAGCATTGTACAAAAAAATAGTACAACTTTACACTTCTAGAGAGGAATAGAAAACAAAGAAACCATGTACAAGCTTTAGGGTCATTAAAATGAATGTGTTTAGTTGATGATTTGTGGTCAAGAGATGCAGTATAATAGGTGTAAAATGTTCTTTCATAGGAGTGTATGGAAAATCTAGAGATGAATTGAGGCCATGAATAGGTGTGTTCTAGATACTACCATTAATTGTTGAAGGGGGGATTTGAACGTATTGGGATGATGATGGGTGTATGTCACTGTTATACATAGTGGAGTATTGATGGATGTAAAGAGTTCTTCCAAACTAATATGTGGAACATATTGAAATTCAATTGATAAGTTGAGGTCATTGTTAGGTGGATGTGGAATATTGTTATTAGTTTTTGTAGGGGCAATGTGAATGGACTCATCTCTCTTCTTGGAGGTGGGAGGCCTCCAAATCTACTATCCCAAAGTTGATATTTGAGTTGTGTTCTAGAAAATCATTGTCATAAATCTATCCAAAGTCTACCTCTAAAAAAATTAATGAGGTGTATATGACACCGATTAAAATAGGCAATGTCTAGAAAAGTGATTCCGAGACAACAGATTTAAACCTAGCTGGAAGAAGATTTTTCTTTTTTATTTTATGTGAAAAATCCCATTTAGACTTTTTACTATGAATAGGTGTTCTTCCTATGTGATTAACTATGTCAGCAAAATGATACTAAAAGAGATTTACAATATTGAACTCTATTAACAACCATACTAAAAAAATACATAACAAGTTATGCTAAGTGTTTCATATTCCTTTGCTATCTCCCTTTGTCATCCTCGTGTTGTTCAACAGATGATCTAGCTTAATTGAAAAAATCTTTGCAAATTTTATAAATGTATTCTACATGTTCCTCAGGCTCGTCTTCCACCTTGCCTATAACTATTGATGTGTCCTAGTCATGACTTATCTCATTTGCCATCTATCTAGTATGTAAAGGTGAGATTTTTCTCAAACTATGAATTCCCAATTGTGACATAACATATGACTTGAGATCATTCCTTTTTATTGAAAAGAATGGCATGAAAACTTGGTATCGTCATCTATTTATTGGTATTTTACTTGTTATTGCGTGGTTTGGAGTCCACTATTGATAAAATCAAGGTGTAATTCTTAACAACAACATACAATGCTTATACATGAATTTTCTAGATAAATTTATAATCAAATATAGAAGAATATGGTTCAATCACTAGTGCAGTTTGAGCTAATGTTTTTTGTGCAATTTTAAAAATCTACTTGTTGCACTTCTCATTACATGCACATAGAACTAGGTCATATTGAGGACCAAACTATTTTAGTCTGGTACATGCATTGACATATTCATCAAATAATACTTTGATTGATTAACTTCTTTGGGTTGCCAACATGCCTATCCAAAAGAATTATTCTACAATAATGAAGACCCAATATTCTAGTTGAAGAATAGTAGTAGGCCCACCTTATTCCTTTTTACTAAAAAATTAAGGGCTCTACAAAAGTGATCCACAAACTCATGTAGAGATTTACTCTGATAGAATTCTAGTTTGAATAATTTGGACATGAGTGAATTGTTTCTGAAAATCTTAGGTAGTTCTATGGATATGCCTCATAAACAAGTAATTTGTGTTTGAGGGAATACCTCCTTGAAAAAATTCACTTTTTGATGGGCCTGATTAGTTATGATGCCCTTTGGTGTTTGACCTATAAGAAACATGTAATTGTTTCAGTAAATATTATTTCTCGAAGTGACAATACAAAAAGTTGAAGAGTGATATTGTTTGTTAGTAAACATTTTTCTTATGTGATACTTTGAGAATCGAATAATAATAAAACAAAGAAGAAAAAGATTTATTTACTCATACATTAGCCATGTTTTGAATTTACTAATATAATTTTCTTGTATTTTCACACATAATATTATAAAACCCACTACAATAGATTCTTCCTCATGATTGACACCAAAAATGTCAAAAAAGACATTTTGAATATGTTAATAAGGTATGTAGTACTTATATTATGATGTCATCAAAGTATTTATATGCACTTATCGACCTTGACTCTGTCCAAAACATTATTAAGAACATCAACATTTTCTATATCTAGAACAAATAAGAAATCACAATTTTATTTTTCTGTACTCACATGAAATAATCATAGATAGCTTTGGCAACCCCTTCATTAAGACAAATATTTCTAGACAATGTTGCATATTTCATAACATGATTCATTATATACTAGAGATTACAACTTAATCATACTTTTAACAGTATTTATGATTAGAATATATTTTAGTGTAGTGTTAGATTAATATTTATATTGATAATACATTTTTTTAGAGTTCATAAAATTTTTTAATATTGTCTACAATATAATTTAGTATTGCTACATGCAATGCCATTGAGGCATATCTATGTAGATATGTTGTGGGAGATCTTTTCTTGAGAATATGGAAGTTTTACCATCTTTGGTTAAAGTAGATTATGGTTATGTTTCCCCTAAAATGATGATATAACATATTTGTTGACAAAATCACAAAAGAGCCTAACATGGTAGGTCAAATTGTTTTCACAATAGGTCTATATGTGTATAGAAAATCTTTACTAAATTTAGGTGGTAGTCCATGCTTGGCACAAACATATTATAATTTTTTAGTAGTATCATCACCCAATATTCTAGAAGAATGTGTTATTACAATGATAAACTAAACATGTCTGTATATTTACCATATATTTCTTCTGCTTCTAATACGGGGCAAATTAATCCACTTTCTATCTTAAGTAATATTATATATTTTGAGCATAATCAAATCAACCAAAACATCATCATGTTATAACGTTTTTTTTCCTATAAAGAGATATTAGGCGAAGCATGAGGGAATTTCCTTATATTACCATATTGATATGATACATCAAATAGAATTTACGAGTCACATAAGATGTGATAGTTAGAATGATATAACATTCCATGATTTCAGACCTCGAGTAAAGTGATCTGAAAGGAATGAGTAAACTACTCAGAAAATCTAGGTAGACCTCCTTTGTAGGTAGCCCATTAATAGACACTATGGAGATAAGAGTGTTTGTCATAAAGTAGTACTTGGATGGATGACCAATTGCGAAGTTGAACCTTGATTGTGCATGATAGAGGATGTAATGTGTAGATGTGGATAGTATTGCTCTATGGTCAGTCATGATTCTTGAAAAATCTACTAGATCCTAGAGATGTAGACTCTAGGATTACAAATTGTGTCAGAGATGGTACCCCTTTAGTTGGTGGGGTCTCACACAGACATTTGGTACCACATTCTTGATCATTCCATCTATACTAGAGGAATTAGATATCCATTGGGACCATATGTAGACACCTTTTTATTGATAGTCATGAATGGTATGTGTGTTTTCTTTGGCCATTCTATGTCTACATTAGAAGGAGGAAATATTTTGAGGCCATATAGTTGAGCATTGACAAGGACATTAAGAGTTTAAGTTAGGGAAATGATAACATGCCAGTATTCCAGGATGCAGGTAGAATGGTCTCAAAAGGAATGATTGACAACTCATATGAACGAGGTTCACCTCATTTTGAGGTATCTTATCAATAGGAACTTGAAACTTAAACATGGATGGCCTAATGGATTATTAGTATGGGTGACATGTTTGGAAGTGAAACCTAAGTTGTAGGAAACTAAGAATAAAATTTGCAATCATAGCTATTGTTCGTTGTGGTGTCAACCATCATTCCAAAAACTCTACAAGAATATTGAGACATGGCTCATACTTTACAAATATAAAAATTACAAATAAATTTTTAGTAGTAACAAATATATAAGTATTGTTGTTACCTAGTAATATTGTTATATATTTTTATTTTGTAAGTAAAAATAATTACATGAGTATTAATAGTGAAACAATAAGTGTTGGTTTGTGGAGTTGGTCATCATTCCCCAAACATTACTAAACATTGAGTTGTGAGCTCATCATTACGTATACAAAATAAAAAAAAGATAAGTAAGGAATCAATATTTTCATTGCTTAATATGTAATACTATATAATTTGGTGTTGTAAATACATGCAGTTCTATGAGTACTGATAGTGAAAAATTAGTAGCATCAGTACTATTAGTGTGTATTAATAATTATTATAGGAAAAAGAAGGTATTTTTTGGCACATATATGGCATTTTATGGAATGTGATACTATTTTAATAAACATTGGTATTACTAATGAATTAATTTTCAACCATTAATAGGGGTGGATGTTATAATCTATTAGAGTGAGGATGTTGAATAAAGTGATTCATTATTTGGGACTACACTAAAATAATTTGATAATGCTAACATGAAATGGGATGTGAGTTTTAACTACAGATGGAGATTAGTACTATTATATGGTTTTAGTTTTGTAAATGGAAACAACTATTTGAAAGATATGAATAGTCATCAGGTAGGAATACATGCTTTTAGTAAAATAGGATATTTATTGGCACAAACGTGATAAATTCTTAAATCTGGTATCACCTCTCTCTCTCTCATGCATAACCCTAATTGCTCTGGCGACTAGGAAGGAGATGGTGGGGGCTTTTCTTTCTCTTTACCCCATGTGCTTTTGTTACTCTTGTAGGTTCAAGGGTTGATATCTACTTGGGCTTGTGTCTCCTTCAAGATGGAAGAGGATCTATCAGACATATACACATGGTTGGGTTTGTAGGAGGATGAAGATGATGATGCAGTTTACTTGGGGGTGGATAAACATGTTAGTACAAAACAAAACATCTCTCTTGCTTTGGCTATGAAGCTTCTCATAGAGATATTGTATAATTTTTGGGTCCTAATGAGAATCCAAACATAAGCATGGGATCTATTAAACAAAGTGCATATTAATAAATTGGATGCCTCAGTGTTCATTATTCAACTTTTCTAATGGAAGGACAAGCATGAAGTATTTAAAGAGGGATAATGGAACTTTGGAAAGCAATTTATGATGATCAAAAGATGGAGCATACTAAACTCCCATGGAAGATTTTTTTAGAAAGCCTATTATGGATACATTTATATGGCCTACCTCTAGGCCAGCGATCAGAAGCAGTAATTAAATCTATTACTGACAGAATTAATAGGGTGATGAAAGTAGACAAAGACAAATTAGGATGGGAGACAACTCCAACAACATGAGTGGGAATTAAAGTTTTAAAACCTCTCAAAAGGACATAGAAAATTTGAGACATGAATGGAAACCTAGTCATCTTGTAGTTCAAGTATGAGTGGCTATCAAATTTTTGCTTTTTGTGTGGGCTTCTAGGTGATGTTATAGAGATTTTCAGATCGAAAAAGAGGATGATTATTCCATGCCTCGAGTTCATTCGGGATATCAGTGAGAAAGGAATTATACATTCACTGTAACACCATTCACGGATTGTAGGATTGAAAGTTGTTCTCCAACTTTCTATTTCACTTGGGTAGCATTGATGTGTGACTAGGCACCGCTCTTTGCTTGTGAAGTCATAACTGTTATGGACTTTCACTGCCAACGTGAAATGGACCTGCAGGGTCACACACATAGGATTTAACCTGGAATAGGAGTTTGTCCACAAACATGTTTAGATTGATTACTAAAGGAGTTTAGTAGTTCAATTAAACACTCAATTAATTGATAGCTCAATATCATAGTGTTCAAGGTGTTGGATCGATTGATTAAAGTATTGGATTGATTGAAATCACAATTGACTGATTCTGCACAATCTGCACTCCCAACCGATCGGCTCATGTGATGATACGATCGGTTGAGCTTGGTGAACCGATCGGCTCAAGTGGTACGTCGATCGGCTCATGGTCAGGGTGAAATGATTGCTTCAAGTGTTGACACGATCGATTCAACTGTTGCAACCGAGCAAGTTGGGAAAGTAAGATTGGTGAGAATTTTCCTTTCATTTCACTTGCCCAATTTGATTGGAACAAGGATTGGTATTTGGTACCAATTAGAAACAAAAGAAGGAAAGTCAATCGGGAACTGATCAGGACCACGAACCGACCGGTTCATAAGTGAACAGACCGGTTGAGGTGTCCCAACCAATCGGTTGAGGTGTCAACCGACCGGCTCAGGTCCGCAACCGACTGTTTCAGTCGTGAAACGATCGGTTCAAGTTGCGAGTTGGTTGTTTTGTGGAAAATCTCGAACCCTTCTACTCCTGCTTTTAGTCCCGCATTGCCTGGGATGGAGAACCCTGTCCCATGACCCTCCTATATATAGGGGTATTGGGGGCTTCTCAAAGAACAACTCAGTGCAAACTAGTTGCTCTACAAAGTTGTCGTTCTCTCTGGTTTTGGTAACCGAGAGAGCCTGAGCAAGTGCTACCCGATAAGGGAGGCACAACAAGGGAAAGACAACTACAGTTGCGACTGGTGGTGGGAGAATGTGTTGGCGACTAGTACACTGACAGGAGGGTGCGACTCCTTCGAATTCCTTGTGGGACAAGGAGATTGGAGTTCCAGGTGGTCCGTGTGGACTACTTCAGAGGCGGGAGGTTTCTGCTGCTCAGAGGAAAACAGTCAATCCCGACAGTCCCGGTGAGACCAGGATTCATCAGTCCCGCTGCGACCAGGAGCTGCACAGACACCATCCGAGACAAGAGTTGAAGACCGCACAAGGCGCGAGGTATTGTCGCCGAGCAAGCCTCGGGACAAGGTATGATTCCACAAACCATCCTTTCCTTTTGTATAGATGTTGACGCGTTTCCTTGTTCTGGGTTTGGGGGAGAAAATTTTTGTTTCCGCTTCCTTCTCTGCCTCCCCTAAAACCCAACAGTGGTATCAGAGCCACGTCAAATGCTCTATACTTTAGTATTATCGATATGATCGATTTTGGTTTGTCTCTTTTATTTATTGCATACGATGCGAATAAAATTGGCTTTATGCATGTCCAATCATAAATCCACAAATCCCAATTTACATATATGATATGTATTATTAATGCACTCGATACACATCACCCTTAAATGAGTTTTGTGGTGGATGTATAGTGTGGTTATGGCCGATAAACCCTATCTGTGTTTGGTTGTATGTGGTTGCTTGTATCTCGGTCTGTGCACTGATCTTCCTTCTCCTATTCCTATTGTAACTCGAAATAATTCGATATTTCTTTCCTACCTTTGCTCCCCTCGAATGTAACTTGAGGTTTCTCTTTTTACAATGTAAAATAGGATAGAATTTTATTTCCTATTATGTCAAAGAACGGAGGACATCCTGACGACAGCTGAGACGATCGGTTCAAGGCGTGAACCGATCGGTTGACTTTCCAGACGATCAGTTCAAGGAGTGAGCCGATCGGTTGATGACTGGTTCGAGGAGCAAGACGAGCGGGTGGCGGCCATGATGAGATGCATGATGACCAGGCAAACCGATCGGCTGGAGGAGCCAACTGATCAGCTGGTGGCACCCAACCGACCAGTCTGATGGCGAGCCGATCATTCATGTGATGAGTTGATCAAACCCAGAAAGGCAAATCACAAAGTTCATCTTGTAAAGGTTGCATGTGATGTAGACCTAGATGACCGTGATTCCTCTTGGCTCGAGGAATCACATTAGGATGGCCATAATCATCACTTTTATCATTTTGCATGTTTTCTGTGGGATATAGCATGTATATGATGCGTACTATGTATTGTGGTGATTGGATATGTATATGTATATAAAACCAAATCCCTCATTAAATATTAAGTGTTAGATGCCTTCCAAATGTGACACACGTTAAAAGCTTGATCGACCAAGTGTGGGCACGCCCAAGCGTGGTGCACCATCTATCTCGTGGAAGCGTGAAGGATGAATGTGTGGGTCTCCCCAAGCAGGGTGCATATTCATCGTACTGGCTTTGGGTCAGACTTAACAAGGTGACCTAGATAGGATCTAGTACCTTGAGGCATGGAGATGATAATGGCAAGGAGTTGCATATGACATCTTATCAAGAGTTGCATATGATGCAATTGGCAAGAGTTGCCTACCTGAGAGATCTAAGTTGTGGGTGACAGCCCTAGCTGGTTCATGACTTAGAGGATTTTAGGATCTTACCCACTAGAAGGTTGTACGATGCAATCTTCCGAATTGATGGTGAGGGCTATCAATTTGAACTAAAATAGTGGGAGCGATAATTAATTAAAAGCCTAATTTTATCGTCAACTTTTCAAATCAATCAAATAAGTCAAAAATGAGTTTTTGGACTAAAATTGCATATTTTCCTTTTGTAGTACAAATGGCAACAAACAACAATCACTTTTCTTTGAGATCGGTCTTTGAAAAGGACAAATTAAATGGGAATAATTCGACGACTGGTTAGGATGATGAGAAGTGTTCTCAAAGAGTGAAAGCTCTAAGTCCTAGTTATACCAAGACCAAATGAACTCAATCCCACCACATCAATGGCTGAAAGTATGCTTATGGAAGCATACCGAGGATGACATTGATGAGGAGTGCTTGATGTTGTGTTCTCTAAACTATGAGTTGCAGAGACAACATGAGACATATGATGTCTCAAGGACACTATCCTAGTATGTCATGATAGAAGGAGATCCAGTAAGGTATTCACACACTCAATGTGATTGGGTATGTGGAAAACCTGAATAAGAAGGATTCCCTCTGAGCCAAGAGCTGGCTATTGGTATGATATTGCAAATGTTGCGAGAATCATACAATTCATGGTAAGCTACAACATGAACAACTTTGACAAGCATTGATGGAGTTGTTGGACATGTTGAGGATAGTAGATGCAAAGATGAAGAAAGACAAACCATAATCTTTGATGTGATCAAAGAAAAGGTAATTCTTAAGGGCAAGGACAAGGGCAAAGCAAAGAAGTGTTTTGATGCTAGCCAGCAATCCAAGCCGTCTTCAGCCTCAAGGCACATGGGGAAAGGGTGTATGAGGGAATTTCCCTCTATATCTGGAAGAACAAAAGAAGATGAAGGAGGGGATGGAGATCTCCACCTAAGGTATCATGAAATGAACCGCTTCTTTATCTGAGGTATATGATACCAAGATATGGATCTATCATATATGATATGTAAGATCCGCAAAGAAGAAATGGCCTTTGTGAAAGGACCAAGAAAGAAGTACCCATCATTGGAGCAAGTGTTGTTGTCATAGATAGGAGTATCTTTCAATTTATTTCAGCCCAAAAGGGCATGAAATAGAGTTGAGAACTGCTATTTCATATATTGCAAATAGATCGAAACACTTTCTTTTTGCATATTGTATGACAATGATGGCAATTAATAAAGTTGATGTTTCAATCTTAAAGATATGATCTTTGTGGCAATGCCTTGTTTATCTTGTGATACATGGTATGCATAAGATAAAATGATACCTAAAGTTATTGATAACTCAAACAATCAAATTATCATAAATCATAAGAAATTCATTTTTAGTTTCCATGTGATGGATAAATCTAGACTCTTTTGGTTAGAGAACCAGTAAGAGACATGAATCTCTTGTACATGATTAATCAATCTTCACTAATGGTAGTGGGAGAATGATTATCCAATTAGGTATAATACATGTGATGTATTTACATACCTATTGGAACAAATGCTAATACTTTAAATGGTATTTAGAAACATACCAATATGAATATCTTGAAGTGTTCAAGATTATCATAAATGAAGTGCAAATTTGGTAAAGTGTTAATTCTTGATGAGATCAATGAATGAAATACTTGGACCAAATGTTTGAGATCCTTATGAGTGATTATGATAGTGTATCATAGTGAACTCATGATTAAGGCATGGCGATGTCTAAATCAAGAAGGAATCATACTCTAAGGAGTTAGAGAATGATTATGAAATAACTGAATTCTTCTTAATAAAAGAATACCCCACACTAATAAAGGACATTGAGAATCATAAGGAGTTGTGAATTCTTATATCCTTGACAGATACACCTCAATTATCTATGTGATGAGTTGTTCATGAGATGAATCAACTATCTAGATGAATATGAGGAACCAAATTTTTAGTTATGGTTTATGACCATTACATCCTAAATGACATCCATGTGAACCATAAGGTATGACCTTGATGGTAGTACCCATTGGAATAAAATCCATAAGTGCGAATAAGTCTTAAGTGTTAAGACACATGGATAACATTTTGAGAAGGATGATGCTTGTTGATTGCAACTTAATGACTAAGACATTTGGCATATGGATACTAAAACCACATTCCTATGAGGAATAAAACAAGGATGTGTACATGACACAACCTATAAGGTTTATGAATCCACTAATGCAAATGAAGTCTATAAGTTACAATGGACTAATCAATGTGATTGATTGAGTACAAGCAACTCAGAATTGGATCTTTACTTTGATGATATAGTCAAAGGGTTTGACGGATATGTCAAAGATAAAGGAGGGATCTATGATTTAGTGGGAGCGTATTCACATTCCACATGTTGATGTGAAATGGAAATGTTCTAGAATGGAAATCCAAAAGTGGAAATTATCTTTATGGAAGATAGAGATGTTTCCTATGTGATAGGAATAGAGATCTATAGAGATAGTTCTCAAAAACCTCTTGACCTAAAAAGAGAAAGCATACATTGGCAATCTGTACTGAAGGGTTCAGTATGCACAGATTCAGTGGGAGAAAAACTTGTAAATGTTACATGGAGTTAGTATCCCAAGGCCAAGTGTCCAATTCTTATGAAGAATAGGAACACTAAGAATAGATATGGATCTATCATGTATGTAATCATCCCATTATCTTGCATGTATTGACATGGCAAAGAACAAAATGCATTCATCATCTTGTATGTATGACATGACAATATGATGTGCTCATCCTGATAACTCATATGTAGGACATGACGAGTGGATGTCTGTCTACTTCTAGTAAGGGTTACTGGAAACCATAAGAACTTGATAAGTACTTGCGAAGTACTAGTTCTATGGAGATAAGGAAGAGTTCAATGTAAAGATTTACATTGATGCGAACTTCCAAAAAGGACAGAAAATTAATCGCAAAATATATATGGGATATATAAAGTGAAAGTTTGTTGATAATTGGAAACGTTCCAATAAAGCCATTTAAAAGGAAATGCCGAGTATCCGTGTGTTAGAGAACATCAGTGGATACTATATGGATCTGGAAGTTCATGAGATGAACTTATAGATATTCTGGTCATTGATGACAAGTATGGAATCCTTGATCATGCAATGTGGCTAAAGGTTAGCAAAGGAATACTGGATCGCATATTACAGCAACTCCATCTCATACGTGTGACGTACAACGAAGAGATTTAAGACATGCAATTTATACTGAATTTGGCAAGGTGTTGCCATAACTCACTATGTTGGCACAAGAGCATAGTAACATGTGGGACATGTTTGAAGATCACTATGAATATGATTCAAGGGTGATTGGCTTGCAGTGCAAGTGGGAGTCTGTTGGTATGTATGCCCTGAGAGCCAATCATGAGATGATTGGTGGGATACATTAAGATTGATTTGATGAACACCAAAGGCAAGCTTCCAATTCTTTCTGGTTCAGTCATATGAGATAGTGATAGAACAGATTGAATGTCTAGAGAATGACAGTACTCAATGACGTATGCCTTCAGGTTAAGGACCTGAACGATGAGATCATACAGATGCTAAGAGTTTGTATATTCTTGTTATGTCCCTAGTCGGATGTCATTGCGGAAGGTAGATAGACAGAAATGACACACAAGACTAGATTGTGGTGTTGGTTGATGACAAAATCTCATTAGTCATGATATAGAGATATCAAACCAAACACATAGGTACTTGTTAGAGAACAAGTGTACAGGACAGACCCATCGTGAGTTTGACACATGGAACCATGACATGGTAGTCACAGTCAGTACTGACAGTGATGGTGGTGAGTGTGATTCTTTGACCTGAAATCACTACACTCAACACATGTCGTTGGGCACACTTTGACATCATCAAACGCAGTCCTGAAACATGGGTTGTTATAAAGGTGATGATTGGGTGGCTTTGACACATGGGGCTTTTGAGGGGTGAGTGATAGATATGGGATTTGTCCCTCCTGAGGGAGTTTGATATCCAAGCCAACTTGATGAGTAGGATTGAAATAGGCATGCGCACGCATGTGTGAATCAGTATGTGATATTGATGTCATACATATCTCTTCCAATCTACTCTGAGATCAAGAAAGTGAATGAACGTTGACAGGATGATTGTTCCATGCCTCGAGTTCATTCAGGATATCAATGATAAAGGAATTATACATTCACTGTAACACCATTCACGGATTGTAGGATTGAAAGTTGTTCTCCAACTTTCTATTTCACTTGGGTAGCACTGATGTGTGACTAGGCACCGCTCTTTGCTTGTGAAGTCATAACTGTTATGGACTTTCACTGCCAACGTGAAATGGACCTGCAGGGTCACACACATAGGATTTAACCCGGAATAGGAGTTTGTCCACAAACATGTTTAGATTGATTACTAAAGGATTTTAGTAGTTAAATAAACACTCAATTAATTGATAGCTCAATATCATAGTGTTCAAGGTGTTGGACTAATTGATTAGAGTATCAGATTGATTGAAACCGCAATTGACTGATTCTGCACAATCTGCACTCCCAACCGATCGACTCATGTGATGAACCGATCGGCTGAGCTTGGTGAACCGATCATCTCAAGTGGTGAGTCGATCGGCTCATGGTCAGGGTGAAATGATTGCTACAAGTGTTGAAATGATCGATTCAACTGTTGCAACCGAGCAAGTTGGGAAAGTAGGATTGGTGAGAATTTTCCTTTCGTTTCACTTGCCCAATTTGATTGGAACAAGGATTGGTATTTGGTACCAATTAGAAACAAAAGAAGGAAAGTCAATCGGGAACTGATTAGGACCACAAACCGACCAGTTCATAAGTGAACCGACTGGTTGAGGTGTCCCAACCGATCGGTTGAGGTGTCAACCGACCGGCTCAGGTCCCCAACCGACCGTTTTAGTCGTGAAACGATCGGTTCAAGTTGTGAGTTTGTTGTTTTGTGGAAAATCTCAAACCCTTCTACTCCTGATTTTAGTCCCACATTGCCCGGTATGGAGAACCCTTTCCCATGACCCTCCTATATATAGGGGTATTGGGGGCTTCTCAAAGAACAACTCAGTGCAAACTAGTTGCTCTGCAAAGTTGTCGTTCTCTCTGGTTTTGGTAACTGAGAGAGCCCAAGCAAGTGCTACCCGATAAGGGAGGCACTACAAGGGAAAGACAACTACAGTTGTGACTGGTGGCATGAGAGTGTGTTGGGGACTAGTACGCTGACAGGAGGGTGTGACTCCTTGCAATTCCTTATGGGACAAGGAGATTGGAGTTCCAGGTGGTCCGTGTAGACTACTTCAGAGGCGGGAGGTTTCTGCCGCTCGGAGGACAACTGTCAATCCCGACAGTCCCGATGAGACCAGGAGTCGTCAGTCCCGGTGCGACCAGGAGCTGCACAGACACCGTCCAAGACTGGAGTTGAAGACCGCGCAAGGCATGAGGTATTGTCGGTGAGCAAGCCTCGGGACAAGGTATGATTCCACAAACCATCCTTTCCTATTGTATAGACGTTGACGCGTTTCCTTGTTCCGGGTTTAGGGGAGAAAATTTTTGTTTCTGCTGCCTTCTCTGCCTCCCCTAAAACCCAACAGTGAGATGATCAGATGGGCTACACTCAACTAATCTATTATGTGAATTGAGTAACTAAATACTTTAGTAATCAATCCAATCATTATGAAAGATTGAACTCCTCTTCTAGATGAGTTCCTTTGTGTGTGACCCTATAGGACCCATATCACGTTGGCAATTAATGTCCACAACTAACTTATGTCATCACAAGCATAGAGTGGTGCCTATTTGCACATCAGTGCTACACAAGTGAATGGAAAGTTGGAGAATAACTTCAACCTACAAATTATGTAAGGTGTTGTAGTGATTATATAATTCCTTTTTCATTGATATCTGGAGTGAACTTGAGGCATGGACTCATCATACTGTCAATGTTCATCTCATGTTTCTTGAACTAAGAGAAAAATGTCTAAGATAGTGTGACCTCAGTATCATATATTGATTCACATGTACAAGCGCATGCATTTCTAAGTCTCTCTTATCAAGTCGCCAGGATATCATACTCCCAGTACGAGGGACAAATTCCATCTCTATCAGTCACAATCAGTCCCCATGTGTCAAAGTTACCCAATCATCACCGTTATATAACCCATGCTCCAGGACTGCATTTGATGATGTCAAATCGTACCCAATGACATGTTATGAGTGTAGTGATTTTAGGTCTAAGAACCACAATCACCACCTTCACTATAAGAGATGACTGTGACTACCGATGATGGTTTCCATGTGTCATTCTCAAGATGGGTCTATCTGATACACTATTCCCTAACATGTATTTGTGTGCTAGGTTTGATGTTGCCATATCATGACTGATGAGATTCAGTCATCAACCAACCCAGACTCCATTCTTATGTGTTATTGGTGTCTTATCTACCTTCCACAGTAACAACTGACTAGGAACATAACAATAATGTACACACTCTTAGCATTCGTACAATCTCATTCTCCATGTCACATACTTGAAGACATATATTACTAAGTATTGTATTCTTTAGACATTCATAATGTTTTTTCATTATCTCATAACTAAATGAAACAAAATTAATTGGAATTTTTCCTTTATGAATATAATCAAAACATTTATGCCATGTCAATCATCACATGATTGGCTCTATGGGCATACTTTACCAACAAACTCCCTCTTACACTTAGAGACAATCACCCAGGAATCATATTCTTAGTGATCTAAGCATGTCCACCATGCTTTTTCTGCACTAGTGCTAATTCAATGGGTTAGCAACACTTTGCTTATAGTTGATATATTGCATTTTTCTTATCTCTTCACTTTGAGATGATACCACCGTAATATGGTATCTGATATTCCTTTCCTAACAATTAGCTCCACTGTTGTCATAGTATCACTACTGAGTCATCAATGGTTAGAATATCTATAAGTTCATCATATGAACTTCTAGATCCATATAACATCACTCTGTGTTCATAACACAAGTATATTCATCTTCTATTGTAGAATAGAATTAATTGCTATTAGTCTAGAACCCTTCCGACTAATAACATTTCTCCTTTTAAATCAAAAATATTTTATTGCAATCATTTTTGTCATTATGGAAGCTTACATCTATGTAACCACTTATGTCCAACTCTTCCTTTATTGCTATCTTTAATTACCAGGAATCTATCCTTAAGTACTTCTCAAGTACTAATGGATATCTTTGATGAATTTCCAAAAACCCTTATTGGAATTTAATATAATCTTGTCATGTCTGATACATACAATATTATATGGGATAAGTACACATATATCATTCATTATAGATCCATTTTTACAACATATGGCATCTTAATCATGGCATTTTGATTCTTCACAAGAATTGGGACATCTGGTTCATGAGAGACTAATTCAAATTCTCTCTCAATGAATCCTTTTGTGTTGAACTCCTTCAACATATTGCTATTTTATGTACCGAAACTCTCATTGTGAAACCTTCAAGAACTATCTCATAGACTTTGATACTTATCTCATAAGATGTTTCACCTTGTCCTTCATGCTAGTTCTTGATATTCACAATATTGAGATGTTATTCCTCATTATGTAGAATATTCATATATGCTCCCACTAAATCTTTTGTAATCACAGATTTCATCTTTTATCTTGATTCAAGTCAAACTCTTTGACTATCTTGTCAAGTCAAAAGAACCCTCCTCTGACATGCTTGTTTCAATCCCAAATTGAACTTTGTAGTTTATAGACTGCATTTGCATTCTTTGTTATTAAAACCTCTTAGGTTGTGTCATGTATACATCCTTTGATGTATTCCCTTTAAGGAGTCCAATTTTATCTTCATATGCTAAATCTCTTAGTCTATATTAGTTACAACAAAAATCCTGACAATTGATAAAGGAATTTACATCATGTTCACAACATGAACTAATTTGAAAAATTATTCAACCAAAATTTCCTTTTATGTTATCCATGTAGGTCTTTGTCACAATATCCTAACTTCACCTTTTGGGTTTTACCCCTCAAGTTGCACTATCATGGTCATACATTCTTAGTTTACATGGACTCAATACTGGCCTTGAGCAGTTATTCAGATTATGGTACTCTATAGCTTCTAGTTGATTAGTTGGCTCATCCTGTTATGACCAACCTATATGAATCATTGGATTCACAATACTCCAATTTCAGAAGTATTCTACTAGAACTATTTTGATCTATGTCACAAGAAAAACTCGAGATTCCCCAATAACTTATGATTCTCTTTTTTCTCATTGTACCTCTTTGTTTTCCTCGACATTTTGAGTTCTACTTTTACTCCCACTGACTTTTTAGGAACTCAATTATCCTATCAACACAACAATTTTGTCATTAGATTGGGATTAATAGTAATATTGAACAGTCATGGCTTATGGATAAACTGTGACGACCGTCTCGTGAAAACAAGATTAACTAATGCGGAAGCGTTCATCAAGCAGCGGATTAGCGAAAATCACTAAAAATTAAAACATTTTGCAAAGGGATCCATTCATAGGAAAACTCTTTCATTCAGAACCAAAGTAAAACTTTACATCATGGTTCATATATATACATCTCATGTACTTTTGCTTCTCGAGGAATACAAACATTAACTACTCTGTCTTAACTGTACACAGGTAGTATAAAACCCTCGAGGCACTAAGCCAAAATCTCGAAATCATTAACTACTACTCCAAGGACCTGAGAGTACAGAGACGACACATAGGACTTCTATATACATCTGAACATGACATGACAGTCAATGTCTCCACCTGAGACTTTACTGTTGTCCCTGCTACTGCTGATGTCCTTCACCTCCTGAAGGATTCCTGTCTCCTCGTCTGCGTCCACCTAAAAATGTGGTTCCCACGGGGGTGAGACAATTATAAAAATTGCCCCAGCGAGAGATATAACTCTCCGCCAGAAACATTATTATTGCAACTTAATAAGATAAATGTGAATAGGGAAATCATATTTATTTGACAGCAGATATTTTGATGTCTAACAGATTAAATCATTATTCTATATCAAAAGCATTGCAACTGTAACTTGATAGAATAAACATGTTACTATTCCTTTAATGAATATGAAGAACATGTATAACATCTATTCAAACTACAAAATCATTATCACTGCATTAACTCTCTTCAGGCTTAGATCATATGACTAAAGCCTGGCATTATCATTGTGGAGTCATGGCTCATAGGCATACTCTTTTCACAAGGTGTTGGGATCTTAATCCCTCATTTCAACACTGGGTTTTTCTCATCCTTTCACAATTTCAATACCATAACCATGAAATCCTGGGTATTCAAACCCTTTGTTCATCACTTGAGCATTGTTACCTCTTTCTCAGGTAACTAACACCTTTAGGTCATTTGACCAAGGTAAGTATGATACTTTCTACACAAGCATCCATCATGGCACTTGATGCACATTAACTCTCTTGCCACCTCTTACCAGGCACAAGGTATATTATGGCTCAAAAGGCCCAATAAACAAATTCAAACTAATAACACATCATAGCTCATACCTGGCTATGCTCATCATTTCATGATACCTGCATGGTTAGCACATATAATAGCAGTACATCAATTATCTATCAATACCATGCAAAAACAATGTATTAATAATTCAAGGGTATTACCATTAATCCTTTACCAGGATTTGGATTTCCATCACACATGGTTCACAAAACCATTCACATCTTGTCACCTCTCACTAGGCAACAACTTTATTCACATGGCGCACAAGGCCATTCACATCTTGTCACCTCTCACTAGGAAACAACTTTATTCACATGGCGCACAAGGCCATTCACATCTTGTCACCTCTCACTAGGTAACAACTTAAAACAAAGGCTTACAAGCCCAACTCATCTGGTTTCTTCTTTCTAAGTAACAAAAACATAATGGCACATATGGCCAATCAATTCTTATCAAATAAACATCATAGCTCATACCTGGCTATGATCATCAACTCATGAAACCTGCATGATTGTCACACATGATAATAGACTTATCAGGTTTACAACACATCATGCAATACAGGGTAACACCACTATTCCCTTACCAGGGTTAGGGATTTCCATCAATTAGGGCTTTCTCTCACATATCATTACCCTTCATTAAGAATAGGGTTTTCCATTATTAACCATTTAGGTTTTTAAGATCATATTATCAATGATCAAACCCTAGTTCATTGCTCCCCACATCTAGGAGCCAACATTTATACCATAAGTATTCACTCATACTTATTTATTCTCATCAATTATCATTAAATGATTATCATCACAAGGTATGAGTATCTCTCTCATCCTTAAGTTGAGAATTAACAAAACGACCATGTTAGGTCACTTTCAATTCAGCTCTAAGTCAAGCATAGACCACCACGGCCGTTCTACCTTGCATGGTCGTGCAAAGTAAAGCTACCACGGCCGTGCTACCTTGCACGGTCGTGCTGAGTAAAGTCGCCACGGCCGTGCTGCCTTACATGGTCGTGCTACATAGGATCATCACATGAATCATATTTATATATGAATTCTATTATTTGATCCTTTCAACTTGATTAGGTCACATCAACCCTTCAATCATATGCATACAACTATGATTAACATAGGGTACCAAGTCATTGGTCCTATAAGCAATTAGGGATGCATTCCCAATTAGGATTTCTCATGAAATCACCCTCAACTAGGGTTCCACATGGATGCACCCTCAATTAGGGTTTCACTTAGAATCACCCTCAACTAGGGTTTCACATTGAATCACCCTCAACTAGGGTTTCACATGGAATCACCCTCAACTAGGGTTTCACATGGAATCACCCTCAACTAGGGTTTCACATTGAATCACCCTCAACTAGGGTTTCACATGGAATCACCCTCAACTAGGGTTTCACATGGAATCACCCTCAACTAGGGTTTCACATGGAATCACCCTCAACTAGGGTTTCACATTGAATCACCCTCAACTAGGGTTTCACATGGAATCACCCTCAACTAGGGTTTCACATGGAATCACCCTCAACTAGGGTTGAATTCAATAACCCTGTCAATTAGGGTTTATGTTCATGTTTAGGGTTTCATGATCTCTTTGATTAAGGATCATAACCCTTATACACCACATGATTCATATTCATGTATGAATTCATGCTATTAGCTTCTTAACTTGATTAGGTCATATCAACCCTTCAATCAAGTACATACAACTATGATTTACATAGTGTACCAAGTCATTGATCTTATCAGCTATTAGGGTTCATCCCTTAATTGACACTAATCACTTAGGTACTATTAGGGTTTTAACCTTTGTTCCTTCATTGGTTAACATTACTAACCATCATTGGATCAATAGTACATTCATCATCACATTGGACCTCCATTACATAAGGTATCCAAAGGAATTAGGGTTTACTATTAATCCTAATTAGTGATTTCACATGTAGGCAACCTCTTAATAGGGTTATACATGAAATCGGCCTCAATTAGGGTTTACATCATGTATTGGATCCATGCATTTGTTATGCAATAATGACTAGTACCATTAAATGTATCTCCCACCTAATCACATTAGGTTTTCAAAAAGGTTTGATCCATTGGACCTTATAAGGTATCCAATTGAATTAGGGTTTCCAATGTTGATTCCTTCAATCATTGGATTCATGGAACCAATCATCAATTGGACCTATACCAATACTTCAATTGAGTTTAAATAGGTCAACCTTCAACTTATTTGACCCTTAATTAACCCGCAATTGGTCATCAATTAGGGTTTGATTCAATTGAATTAGGGTTTGGAATCGATGATTCAACAACACTAATCAATGTAAGACTAGTTGCTTTGAAACCATTGAACCATCATCCAAGTTGGGTATGACCTGACCCCAAACGGTCTTGATTTCGTTTGGATGACCTCCAAATGGTCTTGAGACCGTTTGCCCATCATATCCCTCAAATCCAAGCCATCCAATTAAGTTTTGGATCATTGGATTGATCACCAAATCAGCATTGCATTGTATAACAGCTTGGCACCTTTAGACCTTCAAACACCTAACCATACTCAACCCTACACCTCCAAACGGTCTTGGGTGACCACCAAACGGTCTTGAGACCGTTTGGATGAGCTCCAAACGGTCTTGAGACCGTTTGCCCATCATATCACTCCAATCCAAGCAATCTAATTAGGGTTTGGTTCATTGAAGTGCTCACCAAATCAGCAATCTATTGTAGATCAACTTGATATCTTTAGACCTTCAACCACTGAACTATACTCAACCCTAGACCTCCAAACGGTCTTGGGTGACCACCAAACGGTCTTGAGACCGTTTGCCCATCCAACCTTTGGACTCTAGTGAAAATTCATCATGGATTGGTCTATCGAGTTGATCAACAAATCAGCATTTAGTTGCAGTATGATTTGGTACCTTTGGACCTTCAATTGGTCAACTATACTTGACCCCAGACCTCCAAACGGTCTTGGGGTGATCCCCAAACGGTCTTGAGACCGTTTGGATGATCCCCCAAACGGTCTTGAGACCGTTTGGGCTAATCAACCCAAAATCTCAAATTAGCTCATTGTGATTTCAGCACTGATTTCAATTAGGGTTAGCCCAATTGATTAGCCTTCAACTCATGACTCGTTTGGAATTAACCCCTCAAATTTGTATGGTCATTAACCAACATCATTATGAACAAAAATCTCATACGGTCAACGCTTGTTCAACGCACTCAAACGGTCTTGAGACCGTTTGCCCAAGCAGGTCAAGTTGATCAGGTTGAAAATCAGCACTTAATCCAATTAGGTTTCCCTAATTTATTAGGCTTCAACTCACGATTCCTTGGGAGTTAACCCATAAAACTTGGTGAGTCATTAGCCAACATAATTAGGATCAAAAATCTCATACGGTCAACGCTTGTTCAACGCACTCAAACGGTCTTGAGACCGTTTGCCCAAGCAGGTCAAGTTAATCAGGTTGAAAATCAGCACATAATTCAATTCGATTGCCTAATTGATTGGCCTTCAACTCTCGATTCCTTTGGAGTTAATCCCTCAAATTTGGAGGGTTATCAGCCTACATAATTAGGAACAAAATTCCGAAACGGTCAACGCTTGGTCAACCATCTCAAACGGTCTTGAGACCGTTTGCTCCCAAATGCCCTTAAACGGTTTGCTGAAACCGCATAGCCAATCAAATTAAAACGATTTGGAGTAGCTATCAAAACGGTTTTGCTTGGTAATTTTCTTTGGATAAGCATCTAGGATGATGTCATCATCCCCTTCCTTCGAATAACCAAGAACAGCAACCGTTCTTGATGGAAATTGCAGCAAGAAACAAGAGTGCATCAAATTGAAGAAATCAATCAACAAAGCATAGAGAATTGATGCAATAGCAATGTTTAAGGGTTTGAGTTATAAAACCCGCCTCCAATTGAGCTCCAAAGCTCCAAGATCACGCCATTAATGGTGGATGAAGCTCTAGCAACTCCCCCTAGGCTTGTCCTCAAGCTTTTGATTGCAAAAGTTGGCTAGGGTTGAAGAGGAGATCGAAATAAGAAGGAATCCATAATTTATTTTCGATTTCCACCATGAAATCAAGGAGAACGAAGGTCAAGGGCTCACCCACAGGTTGGGGACGTGCTCCCTGCTCCTCCCTAGCTCCTTGGTCGGTTTTGCAAGCAAGGGAAAGAAGAAAATCCGAAATAGCCTTTCATTTGGCTTGAAAAAGGCACTTTTATAAGGAAATTGATGAGAGAGAAAATGCATTATTAAAATGCATTAAATTCCAAAAATATGGCCGCCTCTTCCCCCTCAAATCCCTTAAGGACGAGGCACCTTCCTTTGCCTTTAATTCTCCTTCATTATCCTTGATTTAAAGAAAATCAAATTAAGCACCTTAATGCTTATTATATTAATATCCATATGTGAGTGGGTTTTCTTTTTCTTATAATAAGGTGAGTGGAATTTCACCTACTTAGGATATTTTCGTTCCTTATCTTGGAAAAGGAACGTTCATCCTTATTTAAAATCAGCCCAAAACATTTTGGTTGAAAGCCCTTCAATTATTTTTATTCATTTTTGCCCTAAATCAAATTAGGGTTTCAATTAGGCATTAATCTTGATTATTTTAATATCAAGATTCTCTCTCCTCCAACTTAATTCAAATGAAGCACCCATCTCATTTTATTTGCTCTACATGTTTCCAAGAAACATTAGGGACCTTATTGAAGTGGTAATTTGCATATTGAACCCTAGGTTTTGGGTAAATTGCACTTTTCACCAAAACTAGGTTTTAATGCACAACACTGTTTTACAAGCTTAATCTTGGTGCCCGAGCTTGTGAAAGCCATACCACTACATCATATTCATTCTTATGATGTCTCAACATCAGAGGAACATCTTATCATGCAACATTTGCAATTTAACCCCTCAACTTGGGTAATTTGCACTTTGGTCCAAAATAAGCAAACAGTGCTTCAACATTGTTCAAACAGGACCAAAATTGAAACATAAGTTTCTCATGAGCCCTAATTACTTTTCACCAGATAAGATTAAGAATCTACTTAACCTTATTAAGCAAAACAATCTAGGGTTAATTCATAACCCAGGTCAGGGATGTTACAAATTATAAACCCCTAACAAGGATTTCGTCCTCGAAATCCCAAGAAAAGGAGGGACAGATTGTTCATTAATCATGCCCTCAAGTCTCCACATATCATCTTAATATCATGGAGATATCATGAACTCTGTGATTCCACACAAAGCTCCTTTCATTAGTTCAACCTCATCAATGTTTATGCAGAGCATAAACCCCTAACATATGATGTCCATATCATTGAAAGGAAGAAGCATAGAAGAACATACTTCAATAATCACTCAAGAATACTTATCAAAAGGAAAAACATATATATCTAACATAGATAATTCACTTAGCAAACTCTATGTAATTGGGATTTTTCACATAGTTCTTCTCATTAGTTGGAAATGCCACATAGCTTTTCCCTTTTTGATTGGGAATGACACATAGCTCTTCCCTTTTTGATTGGGAATGACACATAGCTCTTCCCTTCTTGTTGGGGATGACACATAGCTTTCCCTTTTTGTTTGGGAATGACACATAGCTCTTCCCTTTTTGTTGGGGATGACACATAGCTTTCCCTTTTTGATTGGGAATGACACATAGCTCTTCCCTTCTTGTTGGGAATGTTCACATAGCTTTCTCTTTTTGATTGGGAATGACACATAGCTCTTCCCTTTTTGTTGGGGATGACACATAGCTTTCCCTTTTTGATTGGGAATGACACATAGCTCTTCCCTTTTTTATTGGGAATGACACATAGCTCTTCCCTTTTTGTTGGGGATGACACATAGCTTTCCCTTTTTGATTGGGAATGACACATAGCTCTTCCCTTTTGATTAGGAATGTTCACATAGCTCTTCCTATTAGTTGGGAATGTTCACATAGCTCTTCCCTTTTGATTAGGAATGTTCACATAGCTCTTCCTATTAGTTGGGAATGTTCACATAGCTCTTCCCTTTTGATTAGGAATGTTCACATAGCTCTTCCTATTAGTTGGGAATGTTCACATAGCTCTTCCCTTTTGATTAGGAATGTTCACATAGCTCTTCCTATTAGTTGGGAATGTTCACATAGCTCTTCCCTTTTGATTAGGAATGTTCACATAGCTCTTCCTATTAGTTGGGAATGTTCACATAGCTCTTCCCTTTTGATTTCATTATACTCTCTAGATTGTTTTAGAATGATTTCTTGATCAGGGCAATCAAAAAGATATCAATCTAGGAGTTTCCATACTCACTTTATCATCAATAGTTGTATACCTGGCCAGGGTTTACAAATACTGAGATCAAGTAGTATGCACTTACATGCTATCACATTCCTCACTTTTCATATCATTATACACACAAGATTTTCCATTCCTATATTTCCTCCAGGCATCATTTCTAAATCTCATCTTTTGACATACAGATAAGAGAGATTATAAAACATTTTAAGGAACATTGAGTAAGATATAAGTTCTCATCTCCCTTGTGTCCTTATAGGACTAGTCAAAAGAATTCAAAAACATCTATTTTCATATTTGTAACACACAGATACATGGAATGAAGTATCAGGATGAATATATTTCATCTAAGTATTACCCCTCAAGATCATCTACCGCACTAGGTTGATTTCAACACATAGTGTCCAATTATCTCATGTTACTGCTTTTGCCTTTACTTAGTGGCTACTGCCCTGGTGCACTAGGCATTTATTGCACTGGTGACACCAAAAACTTTAGCTTTTCAGAGTAACTAGGCAAATGTCTCTAAATCATAGAGACCATTCCCTACTTCTCATCTTTTTGCCCCTTCCTGGGCACTGTCATCACAGATTTATTATCTGTCTAAACTCATGGCAGAGTCTACTTTCTTGCTATAAGTTAATCTTTTCCATATTTTCCCTTGTTCCAATATGACTAAGTCATTCAGGAACTCTTTTAAAGCTCAAGATTTCTGTATTAAGGACTGATAATCTAGGTTGTAAGGCTAGTATCCAGTTCACTATATGCATTACTGTTGCCCTAATCTGCCCAATAAGAGCATGACCATAGGATTCTCTATCCTGATCAGGTCTTAATGGGGATTCTCAGGCACTTGTTCTCCTCTTTCCTGGTCCCATGCACCCTCTCCTGGTGCAACAACATTGCCCTTAGCAATGTGTTCCTAGTGTTCTCCAGTCATTTTAAAACTTTACCCTTTCTCTGCACAAGCAGAAATCATTATAGGGTATACTGGAGGACACTAACACAGACTCAACAACTTAGTCCTATGTCTCTGTAGACTCAGCGAACCTAGAGCTCTGATACCACTAAATTGTGACGACCGTCTCGTGAAAACAAGATTAACTAATGCGGAAGCGTTCATCAAGCAGCGGATTAGCAAAAATCACTAAAAATTAAAACATTTTGCAAAGGGATCCATTCATAGGAAAACTCTTTCATTCAGAACCAAAGTAAAACTTTACATCCTGGTTCATATATATACATCTCATGTACTTTTGCTTCTCAAGGAATACAAACATTAACTACTCTGTCTTAGCTGTACACAGGTAGTATAAAACCCTCGAGGCACTAAGCCAAAATCTCGAAATCATTAACTACTACTCCAAGGACCTGAGAGTACAGAGACGACACATAGGACTTCTATATACATCTGAACATGACATGACAGTCAATGTCTCCACCTGAGACTTTACTGCTGTCCCTGCTACTGCTGATGTCCTTCACCTCCTGAAGGATTCCTGTCTCCTCGTCTGCGTCCACCTAAAAATGTGGTTCCCACGGGGTGAGACAATTATAAAAATTGCCCCAGCGAGAGATATAACTCTCCGCCAGAAACATTATTATTGCAACTTAATAAGATAAATGTGAATAGGGAAATCATATTTATTTGACAGCAGATATTTTGATGTCTAACAGATTAAATCATTTTTCTATATCAAAAGCATTGCAACTGTAACTTGATAGAATAAACATGTTACTATTCCTTTAATGAATATGAAGAACATGTATAACATCTATTCAAACTACAGAATCATTATCACTGCATTAACTCTCTTCAGGCTTAGATCATATGACTAAAGCCTGGCATTATCATTGTGGAGTCATGGCTCATAGCCATACTCTTTTCACAAGGTGTTGGGATCTTAATCCCTCATTTCAACACTGGGTTTTTCTCATCCTTTCACAATTTCAGTACCATAACCATGAAATCCTGGGTATTCAAACCCTTTGTTCATCACTTGAGCATTGTTACCTCTTTCTCAGGTAACTAACACCTTTAGGTCATTTGACCAAGGTAAGTATGATACTTTCTACACAAGCATCCATCATGGCACTTGATGCACATTAACTCTCTTGCCACCTCTTACCAGGCACAAGGTATATTATGGCTCAAAAGGCCCAATAAACAAATTCAAACTAATAACACATCATAGCTCATACCTGGATATGCTCATCATCTCATGATACCTGCATGGTTAGCACATATAATAGCAGTACATCAATTATCTATCAATACCATGCAAAAACAATGTATTAATAATTCAAGGGTATTACCCTCAATCCTTTACCAGGATTTGGATTTCCATCACACATGGTTCACAAAACCATTCACATCTTGTCACCTCTCACTAGGCAACAACTTTATTCACATGGCGCACAAGGCCATTCACATCTTGTCACCTCTCACTAGGCAACAACTTTATTCACATGGCGCACAAGGCCATTCACATCTTGTCACCTCTCACTAGGTAACAACTTAAAACAAAGGCTTACAAGCCCAACTCATCTGGTTACTTCTTTCTAAGTAACAAAAACATAATGGCACATATGGCCAATCAATTCTTATCAAATAAACATCATAGCTCATACCTGGCTATGATCATCAACTCATGAAACCTGCATGATTGTCACACATGATAATAGACTTATCAGGTTTACAACACATCATGCAATACAGGGTAACACCACTATTCCCTTACCAGGGTTAGGGTTTTCCATCAATTAGGGCTTTCTCTCACATATCATTACCCTTCATTAAGAATAGGGTTTTCCATTATTAACCATTTAGGTTTTCAAGATCATATTATCAATGATCAAACCCTAGTTCATTGCTCCCCACATCTAGGAGCCAACATTTATACCATAAGTATTCACTCATACTTATTTATTCTCATCAATTATCATTAAATGATTATCATCACAAGGTATGAGTATCTCTCTCATCCTTAAGTTGAGAATTAACAAAACGACCATGTTAGGTCACTTTCAATTCAGCTCTAAGTCAAGCATAGACCACCACGGCCGTGCTACCTTGCATGGTCGTGCAAAGTAAAGCTACCACGGCCGTGCTACCTTGCACGGTCGTGCTGAGTAAAGTCGCCACGGCCGTGCTGCCTTGCACGGTCGTGCTACATAGGATCATCACATGAATCATATTTATATATGAATTCTATTATTTGATCCTTTCAACTTGATTAGGTCACATCAACCCTTCAATCATATGCATACAACTATGATTAACATAGGGTACCAAGTCATTGGTCCTATAAGCAATTAGGGATGCATTCCCAATTAGGGTTTCTCATGAAATCACCCTCAACTAGGGTTCCACATGGATGCACCCTCAATTAGGGTTTCACTTGGAATCACCCTCAACTAGGGTTTCACATTGAATCACCCTCAACTAGGGTTTCACATGGAATCACCCTCAACTAGGGTTTCACATTGAATCACCCTCAACTAGGGTTTCACATGGAATCACCCTCAACTAGGGTTTCACATTGAATCACCCTCAACTAGGGTTTCACATGGAATCACCCTCAACTAGGGTTTCACATTGAATCACCCTCAACTAGGGTTTCACATGGAATCACCCTCAACTAGGGTTTCACATGGAATCACCCTCAACTAGGGTTGAATTCAATAACCCTGTCAATTAGGGTTTATGTTCATGTTTAGGGTTTCATGATCTCTTTGATTAAGGATCATAACCCTTATACACCACATGATTCATATTCATGTATGAATTCATGCTATCAGCTTCTTAACTTGATTAGGTCATATCAACCCTTCAATCAAGTACATACAACTATGATTTACATAGTGTACCAAGTCATTGATCTTATCAGCTATTAGGGTTCATCCCTTAATTGACACTAATCACTTAGGTACTATTAGGGTTTTAACCTTTGTTCCTTCATTGGTTAACATTACTAACCATCATTGGATCAATAGTACATTCATCATCACATTGGACCTCCATTACATAAGGTATCCAAAGGAATTAGGGTTTACTATTCATCCTAATTAGTGATTTCACATGTAGGCAACCTCTTAATAGGGTTATACATGAAATCGGCCTCAATTAGGGTTTACATCATGTATTGGATCCATGCATTTGTTATGCAATAATGACTAGTACCATTAAAGGTATCTCCCACCTAATCACATTAGGTTTTCAAAAAGGTTTGATCCATTGGACCTTATAAGGTATCCAATTGAATTAGGGTTTCCAATGTTGATTCCTTCAATCATTGGATTCATGGAACCAATCATCAATTGGACCTATACCCATACTTCAATTGAGTTAAATAGGTCAACCTTTAACTTATTTGACCCTTAATTAACCCTCAATTGGTCATCAATTAGGGTTTGATTCAATTGAATTAGGGTTTGGAATCGATGATTCAACAACACTAATCAATGTAAGACTAGTTGCTTTGAAACCATTGAACCATTATCCAAGTTGGGTATGACCTGACCCCAAACGGTCTTGATTTCGTTTGGATGACCTCCAAACGGTCTTGAGACCGTTTTCCCATCATATCCCTCAAATCCAAGCCATCCAATTAAGGTTTGGATCATTGGATTGATCACCAAATCAGCATTGCATTGTATAACAGCTTGGCACCTTTAGACCTTCAAACACCTAACCATACTCAACCCTAGACCTCCAAACGGTCTTGGGTGACCACCAAACGGTCTTGAGACCGTTTGGATGAGCTCCAAACGGTCTTGAGACCGTTTTCCCATCATATCACTCCAATCCAAGCAATCTAATTAGGGTTTGGTTCATTGAAGTGCTCACCAAATCAGCAATCTATTGCAGATCAACTTGATATCTTTAGACCTTCAACCACTGAACTATACTCAACCCTAGACCTCCAAACGGTCTTGGGTGACCACCAAACGGTCTTGAGACCTTTTGCCCATCCAACCTTTGGACTTTAGTGAAAATTCATCATGGATTGGTCTATCCAAGTTAGGCTTCAACTCACGATTCCTTGGGAGTTAACCCATAAAACTTGGTGAGTCATTAGCCAACATAATTAGGATCAAAAATCTCATACGGTCAACGCTTGGTCAACGCACTCAAACGGTCTTGAGACCGTTTGCCCAAGCAGGTCAAGTTAATCAGGTTGAAAATCAGCACATAATTCAATTCGATTGCCTAATTGATTGGCCTTCAACTCTCGATTCCTTTGGAGTTAATCCCTCAAATTTGGAGGGTTATCAGCCTACATAATTAGGAACAAAATTCCCAAACGGTCAATGCTTGGTCAACCATCTCAAACGGTCTTGAGACCGTTTTCTCCCAAACGGTCTCAAACCGTTTGCCCTTAAACGGTTTGCTGAAACCGCATAGCCAATCAAATTAAAACGATTTGGAGTAGCTATCAAAACGGTTTTGCTTGGTAATTTTCTTTGGATAAGCATCTAGGATGATGTCATCATCCCCTTCCTTCGAATAACCAAGAACAGCAACCGTTCTTGATGGAAATTGCAGCAAGAAACAAGAGTGCATCAAATTGAAGAAATCAATCAACAAAGCATAGAGAATTGATGCAATAGCAATGTTTAAGGGTTTGAGTTATAAAACCCGCCTCCAATTGAGCTCCAAAGCTCCAAGATCACGCCATTAATGGTGGATGAAGCTCTAGCAACTCCCCCTAGGCTTGTCCTCAAGCTTTTGATTGCAAAAGTTGGCTAGGGTTGAAGAGGAGATCGAAATAAGAAGGAATCCATAATTTATTTTCGATTTCCACCATGAAATCAAGGAGAACGAAGGTCAAGGGCTCACCCACAGGTTGGGGACGTGCTCCCTGCTCCTCCCTAGCTCCTTGGTCGGTTTTGCAAACAAGGGAAAGAAGAAAATCCGAAATAGCCTTTCATTTGGCTTGAAAAAGGCACTTTTATAAGGAAATTGATGAGAGAGAAAATGCATTATTAAAATGCATTAAATTCCAAAAATATGGCCGCCTCTTTCCCCTCAAATCCCTTAAGGACGAGGCACCTTCCTTTGCCTTTAATTCTCCTTCATTATCCTTGATTTAAAGAAAATCAAATTAAGCACCTTAATGCTTATTATATTAATATCCATATGTGAGTGGGTTTTCTTTTTCTTATAATAAGGTGAGTGGAATTTCACCTACTTAGGATATTTTCGTTCCTTATCTTGGAAAAGGAACGTTCATCCTTATTCAAAATCAGCCCAAAACATTTTGGTTGAAAGCCCTTCAATTATTTTTATTCATTTTTGCCCTAAATCAAATTAGGGTTTCAATTAGGCATTAATCTTGATTATTTTAATATCAAGATTCTCTCTCCTCCAACTTAATTCAAATGAGGCACCCATCTCATTTTATTTGCTCTACATGTTTCCAAGAAACATTAGGGACCTTATTGAAGTGGTAATTTTCATATTGAACCCTAGGTTTTGGGTAAATTGCACTTTTCACCAAAACTAGGTTTTAATGCACAACACTGTTTTACAAGCTTAATCTTGGTGCCCGAGCTTGTGAAAGCCATACCACTACATCATATTCATTCTTATGATGTCTCAACATCAGAGGAACATATTACCATGCAACATTTGCAATTTAACCCCTCAACTTGGGTAATTTGCACTTTGGTCCAAAATAAGCAAACAGTGCTTCAACATTGTTCAAACAGGACCAAAATTGAAACATAAGTTTCTCATGAGCCCTAATTACTTTTCACAAGATAAGATTAAGAATCTACTTAACCTTATTAAGCAAAACAATCTAGGGTTAATTCATAACCCAGGTCAGGGATGTTACATAAACCTTCTTTAAGAAACTACTTTTTGAAAGTAGGTTTCAATCCCCAAGACATGTTGAATTTCATATCATATATGATGTCTTATAAACCATTTAGATAGTACATCATTTAGTGATAGCTTTATATTTATGATGATACAAGAAGATTATACTAATTGATAATTATATCATGACTCATCATGGTATAGTTCCTTCATTCTAACACATCATCATGTTCAAATGGATTTGACTTGTGCTACATTATCACAGTTCTTTCGTGAAGGTTCTCAAGATCTTGATGTAAAGTATTTTGACATTTGATCTCATGAAAGTTTTTTAATATGTTTGTCAATGATATACTTCATTTATAATCTCCTTGAACATTTCAAGAGATTTATGTTTCTATTTTACTGAGGACATATCATCATAATATCCATAAGGGAAATGAAGTATAAATGATTATCTATAGTATTCATTCCATAAGATCTTCATGCATCATATGTATGAGGTATTATGGAAGACTTATCCTTCCACTACATCTAGTGAAGGATGATATGTCACGTTATGTACAAGAAAGAATTGCATATTTACTTAGGTTCAACAACCAAGGGAGTCTAGATTAACATCAATATGTATTCTAGATATGCATTTCTTATATATACATCCAAGGTGACTATTGATAATGAAAATCTTGAGTTATCAATTACAATCATTTATTATTAATGTTGAAAAACTTATTCGAGATTCTTTTAAAGAAAGTATTACTAGATATTTTGGCATTTCCATGCAAGATAATATAATCTGAGACAAAAACATTAATATCTCACTTTATTGATTCATTAATCCTTTCATACAAGATGATTAAAGTAAATTTTTTTATTTATTGGAAAAATGAAATATCAGGTCTATTAACTCTATTACATGCCCATTGGGCTAAGATAAATTTAAATTAGACTAAAGCTTCCACAACTCTTGCTCTGCCTTGTCCATCTTTGTCCTTCATGAGGGTTTCTACTTCTTGTTAGTGTAAGGCCCCTAAACTTGCTTAATGAGTTGAAGGAGCTTAATTATCATAATTGAATTATTATAAACCTAATATAACCTTTTTATATGCTTGGAAATTATAAGACAAGCTTAAGTTTAAAATTTGGTCCAATTTGGACACAGTTTGAGCAAGTTATGCAATTTTATGCACATTTTGGACTTTTCTGCAATTTACCCAATTGAGAGGTTTTCTTTGCAATTTATCACTTGAATTATGTTACTTGGATATTCTATCATCATTCTTGAGCTTGTTGAGACATGGGAAACCTATTTAAACCTTAGTTTGAAGGTGTTTTCTCCAAGGGTATTTTAGGGTTTACCCCTTCATGGATGAGTTGCCTTTAGTAGCTATCCACTAATGAGTTATTTGTTCTGCTTGGAAATTCAAGAAATGAGGGATAAGCATGTCTCTATGGAGAGTGGGGGATCTTCTTGTGTGTTTTCTTGTATATTCTTCATGGTTTAAGGCCATGGACACTTGGAAAGATACTAGAACTTTAACTTTTTCTTTTTCTTTATCTTAAAGCTTCATATACTTATCCCTAAGCACCAAAATGAGACATTTTCTCTCCTCCACTTCCCTCCTTCTCCCAACCTCATTCTACCTCTGTGATTCTATGAACTTTCCTATCCAAGGAAGAAGAAAGTGGGGACCTTCTTGGAAAAAGGATCTAGGGTTGCAATTGACTTCCTTTTAGGGCTTAAAAAGCTTCCTTCTAGTGATCTTGGCCTAAAAGAGTAAGAATCCCCTTCTTTCCTCTATTTATTTCTTTGTTATCCTTCCTCCTACCTTTCTCTAGGTCATAACCTTACTGTTCCATGGTAGAAATTTCTCTAAAGCTCTAAAACCCTACCTTTCTTGCTATTTATGCTTAGGGTTTGCTCACTTGATGAAGAAAGGTACTAGATGGATGAGTTCATAGCTTTTTCATAGATTTTCTACCCTACCTACTCGATTTTTCTTCTGTGTGGGGTTTCATCTTCTCATTAGAGGCAAGTTTTATAACTTGCTCCACATTTATTGCTTACCATAAGCTTTCTAGCTCATGTTCTTCGTTGAAAATGATGATCCATGCACTAAAAAGCTATGCTTGACTTGGATTTTGATTTTTATAATGTTCCATGTTCTGATTTCAGTTATAGATGAACCTGTAATCATTTGTACATTATTCCTAAGGTATAATATGACTTGGATGAGGTTGGTTTTACAGCCTATGGTGCTAAGCACCTATCAACCAATGGTCAATTTTAGGGTTTTAAGGTGATTTCTTTTATAAACCCATGACCCGATGATGGTACCATTTCAACAACCCTATGGTGCTTTCTTCATGAAAACTGATGGTCATGATCAAAGGTTTCAGATGATGGTGACAACCTATGGTCACCCCATTGGGTCAGGTTTTGGATCAATTAGAAGTTTAATGATCAACCATTAAGTACCCTACTCATGTTATCAATCAATGATGACATTAGCTTAATATTTGATGTTGATTAATGAATATAGTGTTGATCTAACAACCTATGGTAATTTAATGGTCACTAATGATGGTGGATCAGGTCTCTACAACCTATGTTGAGTTAAGCATTGTAGTTGTAGCATCAATTAAGCCTTAGACCAATGGTTTCTTGGGTTACCTGATGCAATGGTCGGTCCTATACTGTAATTGATGGTTTTAACATATGAACTTGACCCAATGGTCAAGATCAAATGTTTATTCCTCCAAGAAAGTGGAATGATTTCTAATGTATTATGTTGGTACGAATAATGTGATTTAGATGGTTTCCTTTATATGATCAGCTTAAGGAGCTTACTTGTAGACAATGGATGGCTTGTTTTAAATGAACAGTCGATTGTGGGTTTTACCCTACTCTTAATGGAACTTTTTGTGTTGTTAATAAAGGGATGTATAGGTTTAAATGGTGACTCTTTCTAGAGTACAAATCAAGGACTTAATAGGTGTTTTATCCAAGGTGCTTACTTATGTAAACAATCAATTGTCTTACCTTTTAAACATCCAATGGTTCTGGTTGACATTGTGGTATGGTGATATGGGTTGAATGATGATGGAACATGTAAAGAGGTGAGATCACCTCCTTACTAAAATTTAAAGGAAGTACAAAACATCCATCTTTTTAGAAAGATAAAAGATATTGAGGGATGCATGTATAATATTCCAAGTAAATAAGCATGCACCAGATACATTACAAAATGTCAATAGCAGCGGAAATAAAAGAACTAAGCCTATTACATGGCTTTCATTGTTCATTACATGATTGTTCTCAAATGATAAAGATAAGAGAAAAGGGTCTAGCTATAGCAACCTAGACATCCTTTCAGATAGCTTGAGATCTACTCCTGAGATGAATTCCTTCAAACTTGTTCTTCTCCTTGCTTAGCACCAGCACCTGGGTGGTTGGGAAAGCACCCAGCAAAAGGGGAAAGAAAACAAGGTATGTGTCACAAAACTAATCTAGGATATCAAGATAAGTACAACAACAAAAATAGACTATGGTTCATCATATAATGAAGATAACAAGATTATGAGGCTATATTCAAAAGAAACTTGCCATTAACAATTATACCAAAAAGGATTTGCTTGTAAGATAATTATGTCTACCTAACTAAGTAGGGTTGAGGCACCTACCGGACCTCTAACCTTAGGTGAGGGGAGAATAAGACATTCCCAGTCACCTACAATATTATGGGGAGAATAAGACATTCCCCAGGGCGATTATTTACATGCCCTTTGTGGGTGGTTGTACATAAGTATCACTACTTTAAATTAAATAGAACATAAATCCACATGCTAGAATAGTAGTCATGGAAAGAGTAGTCACAATATTCAATAAGCATGGCAGTGGGGTATAAGACCCAAACAAGAAGAAATTATAATCTAATTTGAGGCATGAACAACATTAGGATTCAAGAATAGGATATTTAGGGTTTATTTAAGCCTCATTAGGGAAATATAGGGTTGGCTGCAATTATCCCAAAATAGGGTGTAAGGAATGCACATACCTCTCTTACTGATATCAATTACTAACTTTCACCACTTTAATTGAGTCCAAGTTCCACTTTGCCTATTTTCGACGTATTAACATGTATTAGAGTACATAGTGCACATTAATATATAGAAACCCTATTTTTAGAGCTTTTTAGAAAAATTAGGATTTAGACTCTTAAAACATCACCAATAAACTTATTAGGTTTTCCTAATCAATAAAACATATATTTATGTTAATTTTGGAGTTATGATGATCAAGATGTAATTTTTATGCATTTTATGCATTTAATTTGTTTTAAAAAAATCACCCTTCGTCAAACCATAAAATCAGACCTTGAAAATATTTTTATTGGATAGATCTCGTTCTCTTGATTCCAAAACATATTTTATTTTCAAATTTGGATAAGTGGTTTAGAAGATATGAAATTTTCAATATTGACCAATCAGAAATTGCCACATCATCAAACCGATTGAGATAATTGAAGAGAGATGGAGAGGTTGAAAACACCATTCGACTAAGATCAGGTTTTAAGTTGCATAGGTAACCAAACTAGAGCTTCTAGAGAAGGTAAAACAACAAGAAATCAAAACTTTAGAAGAGCATGGTAAAAAGAGATGGAAATCGTCGATTTTCAACATAAAAGCATGAGTTTTAAGCATGTACTAAGCAATATATGAGAAGGGTGTTAACCAAAATTGTCTCTAGGAAGGTAAACAGAAAGGATTCCGAGATTAGAAGGCTTTGTTGCTCCAAGAGAAGCTTCTTTCTTGAGCAAAGATCACCTTCTTCACTTTAGAGGTGCAAACCCTAGCACAAGAGCATAGAGATGAGGTGTTTTAGGGTTCTAGGTGGGGTTTTACCATATATGGTCATGGTTCCGACCTAGAAGAAGGTGTAAGGAAGACTATAAGTATGAAAATAGGAAGGAATGGAGAAAACGTACTAGTTTTGGTCGAATTTACCAAGGAGGAGCTTTAGAAACCCTAATAGAGCAATTTGGAAGCCCTATGAGCCTTCTTCACCAAGGTAGGCTCCCTCTATTGCCTTGGGGCAGCAACTTCGTGGCCAAATACATAAGAAACTATTATCTAAGCTATAGGAAAGAAAAGGAGAGCAAGAATTTTCGAATTATGAGTTGGGAAGGGGTATACATGGCTATATATAGAAAGAGGTGAAGCATGAGGGGTCTTAAGGGACTTTCCATGTGTCTTTAGCCTAGGGATTGATGGGCATGCAAGAGGATAGCTCATAGAGGCTTCATCCATATCCAAATTCGGTTATAAGGGCCCATAGATTATTTTAGGCCATCCCCACCGTTTTGCAAGAAAGAAATAACCTCATTGGTTGATAGCTTTTAAGGATAAGCATCTTTATAAAGAGGGTAATCCCTATAATGCCCTTGGAAAGAAATACCATCAAACCAAGGTGAAACTAGGTTCCCCAATGGTTTCAAATCTCGTTAATGGTAAGGTAATATCTAAGGATTAAAATTCAGGTGATAATTTGCAAAGAAAACCTCCCAATTGGGTAAATTGCATAAAAGTCCAGAATGTGCATATAATTGCATAACTTGCACAAACAACATCCAAATCAAACCAAATTTGAAACTTAGCCTAATATTATGTTTTCAAATCATATCAAAAAGTTAGATTAAGGTTTATAGAACTTAATTATGGTAATTAAGCTTTTATTGAGGTATTTGTGCATAAACCCTTATATTGGTACAATTAGTGAATAAATGTTCACTAAACCACTATAAATTCCACTAATTAAACATAAATGACATAAAGGATAGAAATGAGAGGGAAACTTGGGAAAAAGGTTTACATGGATATTACATCTAAGATTCATTATGTTACAGAACAAATGGAGAGTTACCCTTGATAATGTAGTCTTACATATTCACTCATATGAATAGAAGGCATTATAATCATATTGTTTTTATATGAAACACTAATGAGGTATAGCTTGTTATACCTAGCTTTAATATAACTAAATGATGGTAATTGGGTATGAATAGTCCTTGAATGACTAATACAATCATGGAGTACTTTGTCACTGTCGTTGAAACCATAGTATGCTATGACCTGATGGTTACACCTTGATTTATGTGTGGTTTCATACTTGAGAATTGTATGGAATGTGATGGTGATGATTCACCTTATGCATCCATGATCAAATGGGGATGATGTGAGTTAGGGTTTGGGTATAAGTGCTCATTAGTAACATTGATATAATTTATCATGTTGAACCTAAGTCTACTACAAATAGATAAAATGAGTATTCATGTTTAACATTCTTATATGATGGAAAGATGGTGGAATAACCTCCTTAACATGATCATAACCTTAATGTGTTAATTGGTGGTTATCATAGCCACATGGTTGATACTTGCTTATGCTAAACATGTGCATTATGAATATGATGAGTGTTAATCATATCTAGATTCCTTGCATGTTGATGTAATAAAGGAATGTTCTTGGTGTTAATATAACCCTTCTATGATTGTTTATGAATATCTCCTAGCTCATTAATGCAAATTGTGCTGATCTGGTGTATTATATGTAACTGATGTTGTTGAGCCTTTTTATAAGGCACGCAAAGATAATGATAATCTTGTAGGGAATAGTATGATGGTCTTAATGACCTTTGGGCATGGTTGAGCCCTGAATGAGGTGTAATCCTATTGTGTTGATAAGGGTTAATACCTTGTGATATTGTGAAAAGGATTTATATCTTGTGATAGTATGATGGTCTTAGTGACCTTTAGGCATGGTTGAGCCCTGAATGAGGTGTAATCCTCTTATGTTGATAAGGGTTGATACCCTGTGATATTGTGAAAAGGCTTTATATCTTGTGATAGTATGATGACTAGTGTGGTCTCATGAATGGCAAATGAATAGTACCATGTGATGATGAGATGAGAAATTATGTTTTACACATTTTATATCTTTTAAAAGTTGTGATATTTATATTATTGTTAGAAGTGAATTTTGGTTTGTATGTCCACTTGTTTGATGCAGCCTTAATTCACCCGATTGGCATAGCTAATCAAGAGAAACTCTAATCATGTAGTGCCCTGTGTCATAGAGCCATCTTTAGTGTCAGAACTTGCTGGATGGTTAAATGAGTATTCCTACGGAAAACTCGGAGTGCATACTGTCGAGTATGTGGGGGTGGTAGGTTGAGGATATATCCTTGTCATCCACAATGCAGATTGTGGAGGTTCGCTATGGTCATGCCTCATACATCTGATGTGATTGAGAACGACTACAGTCGTGTCTCAGTGATTATAACATGATGTGATTGTGGACAACTACGGTTGTACCTCGGATTAGAGGGTTTTGTATACCCAAGTTTCTAGTGTTATGACCTGTACCAAGGGTGGACTTGTGGTTATCAACTTGACTATATGTCACTGTGGTGGTAGCTTTGACTGATATGTCACTGCCTTTTTACTCGTACTAAACGAGGGGAAGAGATCTTAGGATACTGACACTTAGATCTTGTATGGAACCGAATAGCCCTTCGTAGGGGTCATTTGGACTTTGAATGGTATGATTCAAATTCCCCAGGGCGTAATAAAAGATGTAATACAACCGTGTAGCAAATTTATTTAGGGTTATACACAATGTTTGACATTGGATGATAACCCTTGTTTGTTATCTTTACATAAAGATGATGCTTAGTGCAATTAAGAGATAGTAGATATACTTATGTTGTGGATATGCTTAAGATTGTAGATGCGTACATACAGTAGCTATGATTGTGTTGATAACTATACTGGTACTGCTGATTATAATCGTGATGCTAGCTATCTCATCTTGTTAGTTATGTCTAGCATGCTAGCCATGACTTTGTAACTAGAGATGCATATACTTCTAATCATGCTTATCCAGATAGTTGTACTTATGTTGTCTCTTCTTATGATGTTGATATGTTCAGCCTGTTAGACATACTGATGTTGTTAGCTATGCATATGATATTAGATTTATTCATGATGTTAGAGATTTTCATGCTGCTAGACTCCTTATATTATTAATAGGGATATGAGAATAGTCCAGATAATGAAGATAGTTATTATCTACTCATTTATGTATTTTGTTAATCATCAGTACCGCTGAGCTTATTTTTTATATCTGATTAAGCTTCTTAACTATTAATCGCTTAAAAATGTTGTAATCAATAAATGTTGTTGAAGGTTATATCTTGTGTTGGGACATGGGTCTCACCCTTGTGGTTCACCACATTGTTTTTGGTAATCGTAAGTGACGAAAACAAACATGTGGCAGCAAAGAGGAGCTATAGTAATGAATCTTTGATAAAGTTGATTAGATGTCTAGTGTGTCCTAGAGTCATCCTTGTACTCTCAGGTCTAGACAAGAAAAATTTTGTATATGGTGTTTCAAATGAATCAAAATTTTGTTAGCATGTTAACGTTTGTTGTGTGGCATATACAAATATTGTTCTCCTGTGTATATATGTTGCGGCTAAGGAGATAGAACAATTTGTATCAAAGTCTTGGCATAGTATGGATATAAGAAAGATGTTGGGCTCTTATGCAAATATTTTTGAGTGGGTGCTGACATTGAAATCGGTTTTAATTTACCCATATTTTTGGGTATGTGATTAATTCATGATCGATTGTGCTTTTTGTTTTGAGTAATCTTGTTTAGTGTAATAGGTTCTTATTGTTAGATCCTGCACATCAAGTATGTCAGATCTCTATTTGGTATCACATACCAAAATGAAGAAGTAATCAAATTTATCTTATAACGATTATACATGAAGTGGATGCCTCAATGCCTTCCTTCTTATTTTTTTAGTTCCTCTAACAAAAGTGGTAATTTCTTTTCCAATGTCTAGGCTAGTGACAATGGTAACATTTTCCTCTTTTCTTCACTCCATTTGCTTTGAGATATGAAGATTTGGGATTCCGGATAGATTTAGAACTCTTCTTAGCTTTGCCTTTGCCTTTGCCTTTAGACTTCCCCATTGTCTTGCTAATCACCATCACAGACTTGGGCTTGTCTTTCTTCATCTGTCCCTCAACTATTCTCAACATGCCCAACAACTCTGTCAATGATTTGTCAAAGTTGTTCATGTTGTAGTTCATGACAAACTGACTGTATGATTATGGTAGAGTCTGTAAAATCACACCAGTGTCCAACTCTTTACCCAAGGAGAATCCCAATCTATCTAGGTTCTCCTCATACCCAATGAACTTGAGTACATGAGGACCTATTGGATCTCCTTCTTCCATGTTACATTTGAATAGTGCCTTGGAGACATCATATCTCTCTTGTCTTGCCTGATCTAGGAACATGTTCTTGAGATGTGTGACCATCTCAATCACATCCATGTTCTCATCTAGCCTCTACAACTTGTAGTTCATGGATCATATCATTATACACTTGACATCTACGACATCTATAGTATGCTTCTTGTAAGCATCCCTGTCATCCCTAGGTGCAGTTGGAAGGGGTTCATCTAACTTCGGCATCTCTAGGACATAGAGTTTGCTCTCCTGTGTGAGAATGATTATCAGCGTCCTAAACCAGTCATAGAATTTGTTCCCATTAAGTTTGTCCTTCTCAAGGACTGACCATAGAGAAAAGTGATTGTTGTTTGTTTCCATCCGATTCTACAAAAGAGTTTGTAATTTTTTCAAAAACTCATTTTTAGTTTGATTTTATTTGATTAAAGTTTGGGTGATAATAATTAGGTCTTTAATTAATTATCATTCTCATTATTTTGATTAAATTTGAAAATTGTAATGAATCAATTTTCTAGTGAGAAAGATTCAAGATAATTCCATTGTGGCCTGACCAACACCGCAAAACACAGTTAATTACCAAGGTAGGCAACTTTTTCCAATTTGCTGCATATGCAATTCTTGATAGATGATATGTGAAACTCATTTCCATTATCAATAGCATACTTCTAGGCTTAGACACTATCAAAACCACCAGTTAATCCTGACCCAATAGCCAATATGATAATAATGAACCTCACAAAGGCGAAACCTATATTCCTGCCATCACACTTCCATGAGGTAGATGGCAGACAACGCGAAGGCATAACATGTGCTTAGTCAAACAAGCTTTTCATGTGTATTTCTATTGAAAAGCATCTTAGACTTAATATATTTGATTGAGGGATTATATATATATATATATATATATATATATATATATATATATATAGTTTCCAAACACCATGTATATAGTACATATCATATACTTGACATATCCCACAATGTAATCATGCAATATAAAATAAAAGGTAATGTTTATAGCCATGTCTACTTTAGTTCCTTGGATCCACAAGGAATTACTACCACCTAGGTCAATCATCACATCACATGTATCAACATGTTGTTGATGTAGATCTGTGTTTGCCAATCTAGGTAGATCTGTTCAACCCTTGAACTGGTCATCTTGCCTCTTAGCCGGTCGATTGGTCCTCCTATCCAACTGATCATGTCTAGACACCTTCTAGACAGTCAGTTGGGTCTTCTGGGATGGTCGTCTGGCCTCCTGCCCAAACAATGTTTGCACTCCTTCTAAACGGTCGATTGGGCCTACCAGGCGGTCGTCTGGTTCTGTCATTTTATCCTCTGTGGTCCTTCAGATGGTCGGCTCCTCTCACGAACTGGTCATCTCCTATGGTGATGATCATATTCTTCTTTGTTGTAAAAAACAAAACTATCCTATTACTACTTCATTACATTGATTATAGAGAAAACTCAAGTTACATTCAAGGGGAGAAAAGGTAGGAAAGAATTAACTTTACATTGGGAATAAGGAGGTAGAGGTTTGGTATGCAGACCAAGATAAACAAGAATAAAACCAAACCATCCAACCACACATAGATATTGAGTTTAGGCCATAACCACACTACACATCTACCATCAAAACTATTTTTAGGATATATATATATATATATATATATATTAGTTTGGTATGATGTGGTCTTTAATTGGATACACATATGAGACCGTTTACATATTCGCATCATATGCAATAAATAAATGATAAAACCAAAAATCTGATCATAATGATTATCCTAAAATATAGTAAATTGATGTGGCTTCAATACCATTGTTGGGAAATATGGGCACAAAGTATAGCAACAGAAACAAAAAATTTATCTATTTGTACTCCCATAATAGCAAGATCGTGCCAACTACTATGAAATAGGAAGGATGGTGTAATGGGTTTATACCTGGTCCTAGAACAAGTCCAATGACTATAACTCATTGTAGTTACAACTATCTTCTAGTTTCTTTTGGACAATTTCTGTGCACCTCCTGGTATTCTCCATGAATGGTAGACTAGACGACTTCTACTGCGACTCTTGTTGTCTCGCAACAGACTGCAAGTTGACGTTGTCCTCATAGCAGCAACCAAAGGACTCCAACTTCTAAAGTATTCTACACAAACAAACTAGAACTCCTATGTCCTACTAGAATGGATAGGAAGGAGTTTTCCTTCCTATTGGCGCAGTAGTCACTAGCTTTCTCTCCCACAACAATGATCATGAGTTGTTCTCTCCCGTAGCTATCCCTCCCTAGTTGGGTAGAACTTTCTTGGGTTCTCTTGGTTACCACAACCAGAGAGGACAACAATTATCAAAGCAACTAATTCTCAATTTTCCGTGTTATTGTTCTTCTTTGGGAAGCCCCCAATACCCCTTTATTTATAGGTAAGATTAGGGCCAGGATTCCTTGTCTATTCCGGATTTGTGTGGGAATGGAAGGGACCCAAAGATCTTGAATTTTTGTAACCTAAAAACCATGAGACAGTCTTCTGGTGACCCATACGTTCGTCTGGAACTATGAGAGGATTGCTTTTCATTGCGAGACGGTCATTTTGTAGTTTCCCAATCACATATGATATCAACAATTCATTTTCAATTAATGCTAAACATTTATTCCTTGCATCACAAGAATTATGCAATCGAAATGATCTAATTTTCTCACGAGATCGAGAAAGTTTCTAGAACCTTCCATCGACCCAACTGAGCCAATTGGTTTACTAGGTGAATCAGTATGCTCGCTTAGTAGATCCGATCGATTCACCCAGTGAGCAGTTCGGTAGTCTATCGTACACAATTCCAACCAATCCAGTTCCTAATTAGCTTGACAACTAAAATGGTCGTCACCATTATAACAACCCATATCACAGTCAGTCCCCATGTTTCAAAGTCATCCAATTATCACCATTATAACAACTCATGTTTTAGGACTGTGTTGGATGATATCAAAGCAATGACATGTGATGAGTGCAGTGATTTCAAGTTTAAGAACCACAATCACCACCTTCACTGTGAGAGATGACTATGACTATCAATGATGGTTTCCATGTGTCACCCTCAAGGTGGGTCTATCTGATACACTGTTACCTAACATGTATCGATGTGCTTGGTTTGATATTGCCATACCATGACTAATGAGATTCAATCAACAACCAACTCACACTCTAGTCTTATGTGTTACTGGTGTCTATCTACGTTCCACAGTAACAATTGACTAGGGACATAACAAGAGTATACATACTCTTATCATTTGTATGATCTCATTCTCCAAGTCATGTACTTGAAGACATATGTCATTGACTATTTTCATTCTTTAGACATTCATAATGTATCCTCATTATCTCATAACTAAATGAAACAAAAACAATTGGAAGCTTGCCTTTATGAAATCCTTTAAGCCATGTCAATCATCACATGATTGGCTCTATGGGTATACCTTACCAACACCGATCACGTCAGGCTCAGGGGAGGGGTTGGGTGTCAACGATCACCACCCGCTCCCGCTAGGCCTCTTACCCAATCCATGCCATCTGGTGACCTTGTCTGGAAGAGCATCACCTTCTCTCCACCCTTTGTGCCCTCCTCTTCTTCAGTTGGGTTTTTGGGTGTTTGGGTCCCTAGAGCTCCAGCTCGTCAGGAATCTGTATCAAGAAGCAGTATTCGAACATGAGGACGCTTGTGGTTTGATTGTAGGGGATGACGTTGTTGGAGGTGGGCAGCTCATGGCCAGACGTGGTGCTCAGTGTCAGATTGAGTTTTTCATTCATGTTTTGGGTTTCTATTAATTTATTTAGTTTCCATTTGTTAGTGGTAGGTTTCTTCCTTAATGAGTCATCGTTTATCGGTGAGTTTCCATTTTTTGGTTGGTTGTTAGTCCTCCTTTGCAAGAGCTTGTGATCATAGCTCCAACTAGGCCTCAGATTTTGCTTAGCTTGATATGTACTCTTGTTGTATGATTTCTCTTGTCAATCAAAGGATTTTTCAATTATGGTACATGTCCAGTCTTCATACTGCTATTGCAAGCTAAATCTGAAGGCATCCTTCATGAAAAGCTACTTTCACCAGCCTTGTGGGAGAAGGATCTATGCAAAAGTTTCTATTCTCATCCTAATATGAGTGTTTGTGGTATTTTGTTAATGGACATGTTCCTTGTATGGTCTGATGATCTCCTTTCTTTGCTTGTAGATGTCATATGGCTGTTTGACTAATGATCAATCTTCGCTTTCAAAAAAATAATCTCCACATGTAAAAATTTGATCATACAACTATTTTTATTTAGATAATAGGAGGGAACTAAAGAAGAAGAAAAGGGAAAAGTTTTCCTAATATGAACCTTTTTGACGGTCTAAAGAGGCATGTGAAGAGACAACAAAATTCCAATGGGAGGGATCCTTTGAAGGGGCTACTAGGAAAAACTAAGGAATGTGTGAAAAGTTGGATTCATGGGTTAAAATCAAGTTTAGAGACTTAAAGAAGAAAATAACAGAAACTAGTTTTTTTATATAGGAAGAATAGAAAAGAAAGTCGGACAATACAATTCTTAGAATATTCAAGGAACATTCTCATGATTTTGAATATTAGCATAGATAGGATGTTTCCTACTACATGCACAAGCAAGAGTGAATGAATTGAAGGCAGGTGATAAAAATACAACATATTTTCACCATATGGCTTTACAAAGCAAGAAAAGGAGCACAATAGATAATCAAAAGGACAAACAAAGTGTATGTAAAAATGAGGATGATCAATTGTAAAAGTGGTTCTTTACTTCTTTCAAAACTTGTTTCAATCAAGAGCACCAGTTGGGTATGAACAAGCTACAGTTGGGATCACTAAGAAAATTGATAATGCTATGAATCAGTTATTACAAATGGATGTTGCTGACAAATAGATCTTTACAACCCTTAAACAAATGCAATAAAGTTTAACTCCTAGTCCAGATGTCTAAAAGCCAATTTTCTTTCAAAAATTTTGATATGTGTTGGGAAGAGACATGTCAAACTATATAAAAGGGTGTTAGAAAGGTGAGAAAATATTGAAGAGGTAAATCACACCCTAGTGATTCTCATCCCAAAGGTGGAAAAACCACAACAATTGGTTGAGTATTGACCAATCAGTTTGTGTATTCTAGTTTATAAACATGCCTCAAATGTTCTTGAAAATATATTGAAGCCTCTTATGAAAAGTATCATCTCTGAGATCTAGATCACCTTTTTCCTAGAAGAATGATTACTGGCAATGCCCTTATTGCTTATGATCTCTTTCACAAAATGAAGTCTATGAAAAGTAAAAAAGGATGCATGGCCCTTGAACTTGATATCTCTAAATCCTATGATAGAATGGAGTGAAACTTTCTTGATTTTTACAAGTGAAGTGGGGTTTAGGGAAGGATGGAGGATGAAGATATATGATTGTATCTCATTTTTCAGCAATTCCTTCTCATCAATGGAGACCAATCTAAGAAGATCAATCCATCCTGTAGACTATGCCAGGGTAACCCACTTTCTCCTTACCTTTTTATTTTATGTGTTGCATCTTTCTGTACATATATTACGATTGTCATTGCAAATAAATCTCTACTTGGTATTGAAGTCATAAGATCCACATCATGCATCCTCACCTTTTCTGGTAGATGATAGTATTCTCTTTCCTAGATCTTCCTGTCAAGAATTCTTGGTGATAGATAATTTAGTTAGATAGTACAAATAGGAATTGGGACACAAAATTAATTTTGACAAGATTGAGGTGACATTTAGTAAAGTGGTGCACGACAACACACGATGCAAACTAAATAATTTTCTTCATGTCATAGAAATTGAAAGACATACCAAGTACTTGGGACTGTCAACGGTAATATGTGGATCCAAAAGATAGGTTTTCAACTTTTTGAAGAAAAGAATATGAAAGAATCTACAAAGGTGGAAGAAAAATTTCTATCCAAGCCAGGTAAAGAGATCCTTATCAAAGTTATTTCCCAAGCAATACCGACATATATTAAGAGTATTTTCTAGGTTCCCTTAAGTATTCTGAATGAGATCCAGAGTACCAGAGCTAGATTCTGGTGGGATGCCAAAGGTAAAGAAATAAATATTTCTTGGCAATGTTAGGAAAATCTATCCAAGTCAAAAAAAGTGGTGGGATGGATTTAAGGAAATGCTTTCCTTTAATCAAGCCTAATTGGGAAAACATCTTCGAAGGCTCATCATTAAGAGAGACTTACTCACCTACAAAGTTCTAAAAGGTAGATACTCCCAAAGGCTGTCTCTCTTAGAAGCAACAAGAGATTACAATCCAAGTTCTACTTGGCGTACCCTTTTGGGAGAAAAGATGTTGATAATTGAAGGACTGTGTTGGTGTGTGGGCAATAGAAATACATCAACATCTGGAGTGGCAAGTGGATATGTAAGAAAATGAATGACATGGTTGATTTTGATACAGAACCCCTGAACCAACCACAATGTGTTATGGAATACTCGTCAAGAAAATAGAAATGAGAATGAACAGTGAGCCTCTCAAGCATCTGATCAATGAAGGGAAGTGGAAAATGATCTTTAAGCGTGGAGGCATTCAAACAGTAATAATTGATAAATACACACCACCCAGTCACCAATCTAGTAGAAATCAATTCACTTGCTGAATTTGTTGTGACTGTATTCCCCCTTTCTTAGGAACACTTGGGTTAGACTAACCCAATTTGAATCAGAAATAGCATAGACTATACCTACCGATATAATCTTCACTACATCTTTGTTTACCACCTCTGTTATTATTGGATTGAGACGTTGTTGAGGTTGTACAATCAGTTTGTCTCTTTCTTCAATTTGGATCTTATGCTTGAAAAATCTAGGTGAGATCCCCTTGATATCTGTGACAGGCCACTCAAACACTGTTGTGGTTCTTCAAAACCAAAAGCAATTGCTCCTCCTCATGAATACTCAATGAGGATGAGATGATGAATGGAAGATTCTCATTTGCCGCCAAAAAAATTTACTTCAGACGCGGTGGAAGTGGCTTCAACTCCAGCTCTAGAGGACTCTACAAAGATGGAATCAACGGTGGTGGAAGTGGTCCTAAATCTTCATAGTGCCTTGTGTAGAAGCATGAAAATGCCTTTAGAAACAAAACACTCTCCTCTAAAGAACGACAACGAGTGTAGTCATCCATCAACTTCATGATGCACACCTCTAAGGGTAGTTGTGGGTGTGCTTGAGTAAGAGTGGAAGATATTTCCTTTTCAATTGTCATTGGGTATGCTTCTTCCTCATTATCATTAGAATACTATACTTCCTTTTCCAATGTCACTTCCTTGGTATGCTCCATGATGTCCGATTCCAAAGTGCCTTTTTGTACCTTTGTCATGACATGAGCCATGTCCAAAAATGGATTCCCTAGAAATAGAGGCACCTCTCCTTGTAAATGTTGTGACATGTTAAATTGTGCCTTATCACCGGTGGAATGTGGTCTGACATCTTGATTTCAAAATGGCCATCTTAAATTCCCAATGTAAGTCTTCCTCTGCCCATCTCTAGGATCATGTCTATAGTATATTGGAATGACCTACCTAAGAGTTGTTCATTGTCATGATCTTCCTACATCTCCATAACTACAAATTCTGCTGGAAAAACAAATTTGTCAACCATTACTAGAACATCTTCACCAAAACCATATGACCTAACCACTAAATTGTCTATTGTCTGTATGCTCATATTTCTCTTACTGGATTCCTTCAGTCCCAACTTCTTAAAAGTGGTCAAGGGCATGAGATTAATGCTTGCCCCTAAGTCACATAGTGGTTCACCAAACTTGGTCTTGTCGATTTGTGGCATGGTATATTGAAACAACATGGATCTTGCCTATTTTGTGGCAATCTCCTCTGAATGAGTGCATTGACTTCCTCTTTCAACATCACTACATCTGAATCGGCTATCCTCCTCTTTTTATTGATGTTGTCCTTTAGAAATTTTCCATAGGAGGAAATTTGCTCTATTGCATCTATAACATGGATGTTTCCATGAAGTTTTCTAAACATGTCTAGAAACTTTTGGAATTGTTGCTCAATCTTCTTTTCTTTCATGCTATTTGGGAATGGCTCTGGAGTCACAAACTTCCTCTGGTGAGGAGGAACATATGCTTCCTTCCTAGTCTCCTCTGATTCTTCTGCTTCCTCTTCAACTTCGTTCTCTTGAGATGTGGTGTCTGACTCAGGTGGATCAGAAGTAAATATTGGTTTTGTGTCACCTACATTTTTGTTTATTCTGGAATGGTCTTTTGTTCATCCAACAATTTCTTCACACTACATAGTAATAATATCTTCACTTGCTGCTTGTTGTATGGTATATCAATATTTCCTGGGAATCCATGCTGGCCTGGTTTCTTCAAGGAAGCCACTTCTGCTGCTATCTAAGAGATCTGATTCTCTATGTTACAGATTTGTGCTCCTTGATTCTACAAATCTCTCTATGTTTGGCCAATGATTGCCTCATTCTGACTAACCAACTTGCCTAGCATGTCTTCTATGCAGTCTATCTTGCTGGGGCCTCTGTCTTGTTGATACTATTGTTGTGCACCGCCTTTTTGTGGCTTGGTCTATCAGGATGGGTCCAACTGAAAGTTTTTGGTATCCTCTCAAGAAAATTTAGTATCCTTCCTCCAAGAGTAGTCATTGTCACCCCTATAGTTTTGTTGTCGCATATAAATGCATTCTTCTTCCTCACCTTGAGATGAATTTCTGGACTTTTGATCTAACTTCCTGGCAATTGATCTAACTTCTCAATCAATGTTATGATGACTATGGACTCTCCAACACTTTTGAATATTTTTGGAGCTTCTCTTTCCTCTCCCCATGATTGATTTTTAGCCATGTTCTTCATAATTTCATGAAACCTGGGTCCCTTATTGTCAAGGAAAAATTCTCACCCTATGTTATCTAGGGAAGTTCTTTCTCCTTTGTGTAGCCCATAGTAGAAGGTCTTTTCTTGGTCTTAAATATCAATCCCATGATGAGAGACCTTCCTCAATATGTTCTCAAATCACTCCCCACACTTCTCAATACAAATCCTCTACCTCCTGCTTGAAATTATAGATCTTCCTAACTATCTCATTTGTCTTGTGGGGAAGTAAATAGCTCTCAAAGAAGACATTAATCATATGATCCCATGTCTCTATTGATTTTGGTAGAAGGATAAGAAGCCATGACTTTGCATTATGTGATAATGAGGAAGGAAACAACTTCAAATATATTATTGTAGTTGGAACCCTGTCAATCTTCACCATGTCACATCTTTCTACAAAGTTGTTGACGTGCGTCATTGGGTCTTCCATACTATGGCCATGGAATGATTTTGATTTAACCTATGCCACTAGACCAGGTTCTACCTTGTAACTACCCACATTGATGGTCTGCCATTTGATTGAGCCCCAACTAAGTTGTGGCAGAAGATGCCTTTATTGTTTCCTAGACAATATGCTCTTCAGGTTCCACATTAGCGTCAGCCATCTCTAGTTGAGTCACCTGTGGGGGTGGAGTTGGGATGAGTCCTCCCACAAAATCATTATACTCTCTTACCCTACAAAAGAGTTCATTCTGGATGAAACTTTGTGGATTTGACTCTCCGTAGTCGGTGGTTTTAGTTGAACCATGTACTAGTACCTAAAAATTGTAAGATCGTTGCGAGAAATGGGTACTAGTAATTGAATGAAGATTTGAACTTTCAGATTTAAAATGATGAAAGGAAAAAAATTATTTCCTAGAGTGTCCATTCACATAACTCGTAGTATTGGATTTATGTTTTCCCTAACAACGACGTCAAAAACTAGATGTGTGTTTACTACACGTATTAAACATGAGTGCATGTATCGAAGTAATACAATCCAAAAGAGGCTTGGATATTGAACACAGGGAAATGTGAATCCAAAGACTACTATTAACTATGACTCGATCAGCTAGACCTATGGAAAAGGTGATTGGCTGATTAACTAACTAATTGCAAGAACTAAAACTAAATTACTGAGGTTGTGATCACATATGGAATGGATTCCTTAGGAATATAGTTTCACCATAGTTTATAATGCAATTAACATTAATTATCAATATTCAATTCACCTAGCCCTAGGCCAAGGGGCCTATAGAAAGAATCACCCACTCTTGCAACATAATTCACCACCTAATCTAATACAAATCCCACTCTCATAGAGATTTAATTATTAGTTAGGTGCTTTAATGATACCTCTCAGCTATACCCTTCATATCTATAAGCCTTCTCTTGAAGAGTGTTCTAGGCTATGTAAATCTATGACCTATTAACCCTTAATCCCTCTCTCGAAGCAATTAACAGTCTAATAAATCACCTATGGTGATCAGACACAGATAATTCATGAAGAAAACATAGAGATACGTCTAGAAAATAGAGAAACATAAATATTAACTCATAATTGTAAGTTAGAGTACATGATCGGGCTACTCTCGGTTCCTAAGGAAGTAGGAGATTAGCCCTACATGATTTCAATTTCTATACAAAATAGATGGAGAAGGAAAAGATGAGGAAAACATCAAAAAACATGGAGAAGATGATGTGGATGAGACTCTTTGACAAACACATTGATTTGTTGTCTTTCTGATACAAATCTATCAAGCATAAGTGCTCGAACCACCTGAAACATAGCTTTCTTCTCTCTTTGTCTTCTCATGGCCCTCCTATATCATGTAATGGAATAGAACGTGATCATTAATTTTGGCCACAATCCTCCTTAGTCATATAATTGACTTAGGTCATCATCAAGTCATGGTCATTGGATTAAACACAATCTTTAATATTGTCCAGTTGCAACAAGTCATTACCACCGGCAGGGTGTTAGTAGCACCAAGACCTTCTAAAGATTGTGATTTCTTGTTAAGTGTTAGTACTATCGATTGTGTGTCGATAGCAACAATTTTATCTCTAACATCTCCTAATGATTTTCTTAATAGAGGTTGGTACCACCAAGTTGGCATCAGTGGCACCGAGACAATTCAGATGAGTTACTTTTGACCATGTCGATAGCATTGATTCTTATATTAATACCACCAAGTTTCTTTGAATCATACCCATTCTTTTCCTCAATTGTCAGTACCATCGACAAGGTTGTCGGTAGCACCGAGCTGATTCAATACTTGTCAATTTTATCTGAAATTTAACAAGAAAGAACATAAGTCCTGTAAATGATGATAAATCACTATGAAACAATAGAAATAACAAATATTTGATGCAAATGTATGTCATAGGCTAATAATGATAAACCATGCAGAAATAACATACAAATGAACACATGCACACAAAATACATAATCAAATAACATGTGAAAAGCAACTAATAATTAGTGCATCAGGTTTCTCTCCTCATTGTCGAGAAACATGTACTTAAAACCTACAGGGAGCTACTTCATTTCTATCTTGGCTTTTGGAGCTTCTTTCTCTTCAAAAGTCCATTTCAACAAAGCATATTTCACAGTTTCAATGGTTGTGTCATCTCTGTCGATGTAATCATCTTCTAGTTGATTCAAATAGTCTAATATTTCAATGACCTCTGGGTCTTCTTCATCGTCACTATGGTTGTTAAGATCTTCATTAGCAAGTCAACCATATCATTATGTTCCTAAACTTCTTCATATAACTGGTTATAACTTTCAATGAAGTAGACCAACTCAAAAAGGGAAGCTCCCCTCATGGAGTCTTGCACATAGATGTCAATATGGTCATTTCCTACCCTTATAGTGATGATTCCTACTTCAGTGTCTATCTACACTCTCCCTATAGAGAGGAATGGTGTTCTGCATATCATTGGGCACATTGGATCATCCATGGTATCTATAACTACTACATCATAGGTAAAGAAGAATCTCCACATGTGAATGGGAACATCCTCTACTATCCCGATTGGCCTTCTAAAAGAATGGCCCACTAGTTGATTTCACATCCCAATTTTAAGCATGTCAGTAAGACCTAGCCTTTGGGCCAATGTGAGCAGCATTAGGATGATGCTTGCTCCAATATGAACTAAACCATGTCTTACCTCATTATCTCTCACATTGAATGGGATAGTGAAAGCTCTAGGGTCCTTCTGTTTAGTTGGAATTTGCCTTATACAAAGGTGATGGACATCTTTGCTAGCTTGACAATATCAACATCATCTCCATGCCTCCTTTTCTTATAAGATCCTTGAAGAACTTCATGTAAGTTGGCATCTCTTCAATGGCCTCTACAAAAGGAATGTCTAGGTGTAACTTCTTCACATCTTATAAAACTTATCATATCTCTTTCTTGGATTAGCCTTAATCAGCTTATATGGGAAAAGTATCCTTGGTGCATAGGGATCCCTATTTGCTATTTCCTCTTCAGTCACATCAAGAATTTTCTCCTTTAGTGGCTTCTTTCCTTTACCCTTTTATTTTGACTTAAGTTTCTCAGTATTACTTGAACTTCTAGTTCTTACTCTCTCATGTCATCTTTAAGTAAGAACTCAGTGTTGGGAACTTTTCTCAGAGTATCCTTGTGGATCGTTTCTTCTAGAAATTTGCCTGATCTAAGAGTAGCTATTTTCACAATTTTAGTAGTGGAAGGGATCTTCCTTTGTGGATTCTTTATCATCTCAGATAGTTGTGCAAGTTATTAATCAATTTGTTTGTCATGGACTTGCATATCAACAATTTAAGCAGTTATACCGCCAGGTGGGGTGGCACCGTATTCACCAAATAGGTATTTTTTCACAGGAAATCACTTCATGTGGTTGTATTGAGAGAGGTCCTTTTAGTAGACTATTATAGAAGGTTGTTACTAAAAAGTCCTTATCATAGTAGTGATGACGTCAATCCCACCAAGGGTTCAATATGCAAAATACCACCTCTATAGAGTCCCTCATGTTTCTTGGAATCATGTAAATAAAATAAAATGAGAGGGGCGTCTCATTTGAATCACTTTGGAGGAGAGAGAATCCTGATATTAAAATAATCAAGATTTAAGCATAATCGAAACCCTAATTCAATTTAATGCAAAAATAAATATATTAATTTAAGTGCCCTTCAACCAAAAATGGGATGGTTGAATTTTTATAAGTGTGGACTTCCTTATTCCTTGTAATAGCCATGAAATATCTAAAGTGAGTGGAGAGCCCACTCACATTAGTAAAAGGAAAAGTAATATCCACTCAATTTTGGATATTATTATTACAATGGTTAAGGTGCTTGATTTGTTTTCTTTTAATTCATGTATAATGAATAGGAATTACAAGGTGGGGGATATGGATTCGTATGAAAGGCATGGAGGGGGAGTATGTGGCACCAATTTAGGGAATTAAAAGATTATTATATCACTTTCTCTCTCATTGAAATTCGCTTATAAACATCTCATTTCCAGCTCAAATGAAAGGCTTTTTCGACCCTTCTTTCTTTCCTTGCTTTGGTTGTACACAAGGGAGCTTAGGAGAAATAGGAGGACGTGCCCCAACCTGTAGGTAAGCTCCATAGTCATCTTCAACCTTGATTTCATGGTGGAAATCGAAATTCAATGCTTAATTTCTTCTTTTCTCCATTCAATCTTCAACCTTGGTCATTCTTTTCACTCAAAGACTTGAGGATGAGCCTTGGGAAGTTGATGAAGCTTCATTCACTATTGAGGACATGAATATTGAAGCTTGGATTCATCTTTGAAGGCGGGTTATATAACTTGAACCCTTAAACATTGTTATTGATTTCATTCCTTTACCATATGTTGATTCCTCCTTTACTTTCAGATTTCCTTTTGATTGGTTGTTGAATTCACCACAAGAATCACAATGGATTTTGAAGGTTTCAAGCTTGAATATGATGATGTCATCTTAAGCAAACACCTCAACATAGAACATGTGCAAACAGTTTTGCTTTTTGGTGATCAAACGGTCTCAAGACCGTTTGAGGGCAAACAGTCTCAATACCGTTTGAGGGCAAACAGTCTCAATAACGTTTGAGGGCAAACGGTCTCAAGACCGTTTGAGGTCAAGAGGACTCAAACCATTTGAAGGTCAAATGCTGATGTGGTTGGATGATAATCCAATGGTTCCAATTAATCGAAATTTAAAAGGTTCCATGAAGATATGATCCACCAATTGCAAGCCCTAATTCAATTGAATTGATTGAAACCCTAGTTGAGGGAATCGATCTCAAGGTTGATTGACCCAAACGGTCTCAAGACTGTTTGGAGGTCAATGGTTTATTGTGGTGGATGGTTGGAGATCCAAGGGCAACAATCTGATGTACTTTCAATAGTTCAATTGATAGATTGATTCAATTTCAAATCAATGGTTGATGATTCGGTTTCAAGACTGAATGGATGGATTCAGTTTCAAGACTGAATTGATGGATTCGGTTTCAAGACTGAATGGATTGAATCAGTTTCAAGATCAAAAATATTGATTCGGTTTCAAGACCGAATGGGTTGATTCAGTTTCAATACCAAATGGGTTGATTCGGTTTCATAATCAATTGGTGATGATTCAGTTTCAAGACCGAATGGTTTGATTCAATTTACAATTGGTCAAGACCGTTTGAATGGTTGATCAAGACTTTTTGGAAGTCAAAACGGTCTCAGACCGTTTGAAGGTCCAAACATTCTCAAACCATTTGGAGGTGTGGATCCAAACTGTTTGAAGGTTTATTAGTCAAAAATGTTGAAGGTTTAATTGATCTCAGAACGAAATGAGTACTATTAAAATAACTTAAGATTGATTATAATGGAAGTACCTCAAAAGCACTTAGGTGAACGTGTACACTTGGAGTGATTGTCAATTGATGCCTATGAATATGATAAATTTAATACACCATAATAATCATAGGTGTAGGTATCTTAGTGAAAGGTTGAGCCAACTAAAAGAAGTATGAATTAATTGACATCCTAGAGAGGATGAGAGAGAGGGAAACTCATACATGAATAATCAATATGCAATGTGCAACATTGACACCTTCAATAGGTTTAGGGTATGAATTAGGGTTTGATCCATGATGATGAGATCATGAAACCCTAATCGAGAATATTGATGAACCCTAAACCCTAATTTAGGGTAATTTAACAAAAAAACCCTAATTTTAGGGGAAATGTTATAAGAAAACCTTAAATAAAGGTAATGATGTGATGAGAAACCCTAATATAGGGTAATGAGATGTGAAACCCTAATCCAGGGTGATTCTATGTAATACTATGTGAAACACTAATATGAAATCCTAATCCTAATATAGGGTGTAGGTATGTGAAACCCAAATTTTGGGTTATAGTGCATGAAACCCTAATCTTGGGCAATGAGATGATTAACCATAGCCCTAATTTGTGTAATGGGATGATTAACCCCAATTGACATGAAATGGGAAACCCTAACCATAATAAAGTATTAGTGGTGTTACCCTTATATGGCAGGGTGCTGATATGAAAGTGATATAATTGTTACCATGTGTACTAACCATGCAAGTATCATGAGATGACGAGCATAGCCAAGTATGAGCTATGTTGTTTCATTTATTTGAAAATTGTTAATGGGCCTTGTGAGCCATAACATGCTTTGTTACCTAGTGAGAGGTAATAAGAGATGAAATGGGCCATGCGAGCCATGTGAGATGCTTGTGTAGCAAGTATCATGTTTACCTTGGTCAGATGACCTAAAGGTATTAGTTACATGATAAGTGGTAACAAGTGTTCCTTGACAAACTGAGGGTTTGAATACCCATTTTCTATAATTATGATGATGAGTTTTTGAAAGGATGAGAATGCTCCTGATGAGATGAGGGATTGAGATCCCAATGCTTTATTAAAGATTTGAACAGTACTTGATGAAAGTATTACACATTCTTTGTAGCAATTGTTAAAATAATTGATATTTGGAAACTTGTTTGATGCTAAAAGAATATGGCAATACACTTAATTAATCAAGTGATATCATATAATGTAGTTGCCCTAACCATAGATCCATCAACATCAGAATTTGCTTAATGGTGAAACGAGTTTAACTCGGAGTACCTATTTTTGAATATGTGGGGGTAATTGGGCAATTATATCCTTATGCCCCATAGGAATGGCTGCGGGCTATGTCCTATGCATGGGATTGGTTACGGACCATACCCCAGTATGAGTATGGCTATGGGCCATGACTTCATGATATGATACCAGGCATTGGCTATGGGGCATAACCCTGATGAGAGTATATGTCATGGGCTATAACTCTATAGCAAAGATGCCAATATACCCTGCTAAGCTAACTGTAGTTTGACACGTGATGTCTCTTCCATATAATCTCATACTGACTGAGAAGGTTGAGGTCTTGGAGTTCGACTCTTCCATTGACCTTGTGTGGTACCGATGCTTTACGTAATTGTGGTCGGTTGGAGCATGAACGGTATACTTCATCTCTTCATGGCATTAAGTATGATTGTAAAATGTAATCAGCCATGTAGCGTATTTGCTTAAGGTTGAAATACGAGAATCACTGGTTGATGTTATCTTTCTTAGTATATCGGATAAATATTATACATGTTCTTCATATTCCTTATTGGATAAATGACATGCTGCTTTATCAAGTTCTAGCTTAAATGTTTTAAATAATAATATTGCTCTAACCTATTTAGACATTGATTGAACTATTGTTGAATATATATAATTCCTCCGATCAATTTTATTCTAATAAACTGTGGTAATAATGTTTTTGGCTGAGAGTTATATCTCTCACTGTCCATTGGTCACCAACACTTTTTAGGTGGATGCAGAAGAAGAGGCAGAAACCCTATAGCAGGGGAAGAGTAGCAACAACAGCAACAGGTACAGTAGTGACACTCAGGTGGAAGCACTGGCTATCATATATTGTATATAGAGTCCTATGTGTCATCTTTGTACTCTCAGGTCCTCAGAGTCAGTAGTTAGTTTAATGAATCGATTTGAGATTTTGGCTTGATGCCTAAATGTTTTTATGCTACTTGTGTATAGTTTTAAATAGGGCAGTTGATGCTTGTAATCCTCTAGAAGGAATGGTACAAGATATGTACTTGTGAACCAGAATGTAATTGAATTACTTTGGTTCTTTTTGAAAGAGTTTTCCAGTGTATGGATCTCTTTGTAAATGGTTTTAATTTTTAGTGATTTTCAGTAATCTTCTGCTAACGATCGCTTCCGCTTGGTTAATTATGTTTTGTTAGAAGGGTGCGTGACAATACTCAACACATAGTAAACATTACAAAACATATGAAATTATTTGGTTATAGGAATGGAGAAAACTGAGGTGAAGGGTTGGGCAACTGGGTGGGGGAATCTATGCCGTTGGCCTCCCCCCGAGTGTCAACATTGATTTGGAGAAGGAAAGGTGAAGTAAATTTAGAAAATGTTCTAGATCCTGCATCTCACCATCCTCATGAAGAAATGTATAAATCTTTAGGATATGAAAACCTCTCTCTCTCTCTCCAAAAAAAAGAAAATCACTATTATGGATGGTAAATTGGTATAACCAAAATCTAAATCCAGGGAGAATGCTAGTATATGGAGTATGTTCCTTACAGGGTAAGTTCTCATTTTTTTCCTCATATTCCTACTCTACTGGACTATTTACCATGGCTATGGAATCTCGTGTGTACTGAAAAAGTTCTAGATTGAGGTAATTAGATGTTTCTCATATGTTTCTCTAAGGAATTAGTTCTTAATTTCATATTATCTACAACTTAATTTGTCAATGACAGATCAATGTACCTAGAGAAATGGAGTCAATGTGTTAAGTGTATCAAATCAAAGCTAAAGGATATTCCTACTTGGTTTGGGTTTACAACCTTCCTATGGAAATATGGGATTCTAGGATGCTTGATATAATATGTTCATTCCTAGGTATTCTTGTATTCATTGATGAGCCCATTGGTTATTATTCCAAGATGGAATATGCTCATATGCAAGCATGGATTTCTTCTAATATTACTTTCCCCAAAGAAATCACTCTGTTATATGACAATGGTGATCAACATTCTATGAATTTCTCATATGAATGGATTATGTATAAGTGTGGAGTATTTGGTTTTTAAGGACATGAAGAGTTTTACTATCAGCCTGAATCTCAAGTTGAACACAAACATAAGCAGATCTAGAGAGTTAAAACTGTTGGAATCACAAACTAAGAAATCTTAAATTCTGACATAAGTGAAGTTGCTACAAAAATCAATTCTATCGTATTCTCTCACAATACTAAACTTGTTCAAAAATTAAGAAGTGAGGATGTAAGAAGACTGATCCCTTCTACTCCAATTCCTATTTTCCCACAAGTGTCACCTACTACTTCAATTTGTTTTTGATGAAAAAGGTTTTCACGAAGTCAAAAGCTAAAACAAATCACCACCTAGATTCCCTATTAAGTATTGACTTGGGATATTTCATGAAGTTAAAAATTCCATTTTTCTCTCTAATACATAACAATAGGATTGGAGGCTTGAAGATCATCAATGAAGAAAATAATGTTGAGGCCACCAGTTCAACAACTGAAGATGATAAATGATTTCCTTCATACATTTATGTTCTTGGAATAGCATAGGCGTTAGAAATAAAATAAAAGGGGTTGTGGATGAATTATGACCTTCCAGAAGTGATATAGTGATCCTTAACTAAACAAAACTCAGGACTAATATAATTGATAAGATCATGAGCAAATACTTCCATGATTTCAACTAGATGTCCAACCACTCGTCTCATGTATTGGGAAGTGTTACAAGCCACATTGAGGTTAGTCAGTAAGTACCTCGATTAGCATGAAGTACCTTCATTAGTGCTAAGTACCTTATTAAGCATCATGGTTAATCAAGATAAGCTAAGATGTGAATCATTAGTCGAGATTGATTCATCTGATGTATTAATGTTAGTGTTAATTATTAAGTTAATTACCTAAGATGATTAACATAGCTAAGATGGTTTAATTATTTTGTTTTTATGCCTTGAGGTTGTAGTGGATCTCGTGCTTGAAAGTTTACAAAAAGAATCATTTGAATTGGACATTCGAGGCAAAAGTAATAGCATTTTTAATTTCCTTGGACCTAAACTGCAATTTACCCATAACTATTAGCCCCCTTTCCCTTATCTCCTTCCTTTGGATCAGTGAAAAACATAGCTTAAATAGAGCAGCCCGATCGGTCATAGCAGAGGGAGAGAGGGGTGATTGTGGGCGATTTTCGAGCCCTTAGCCTTGAGCCAACAGGGTGTCCTCCTCCTTCCTTCTTCTTCCCCCTTCCTTCCACCTCTACCTCACCCAGTTACGCCCTAACCTGCTAGGGCGGTGCCCCTAGCAGCAACTACCGCACAGCAGCCGCAGCAGCCAGCCAAGAGCTCTATTGGCGTAGCTAGCACCACGACCCCAACCACCTGCAGCCTGACCTGCTTGAACTGCCGGCCAGCAGCAGTAGCATGGCAGCCTCGTGGCATCGTCCAGGGGTAGTTCTTCTTGGGAAACACCATGAAAATGGTGCCCTTGAGTTTGGTCATGAGTCTAGGACTCGATTTCACAGCTCCCAGCCCATGAACGACAACCTAGCCAAGTTTCCCTTCTTCTTGTGTGTGCGTAGAGGCTTTTGTGTGCAGTAGGTTCAAATCTAGGTTGAACCAAGGTAGAAGATGACCCCACTGAATGCCCGGAAACAAGCTTTGGACGCATTTCCAATCGATTTTGGCTATCTTGAACCACTGTGAGTAGAATTTCACTCACTATGTAATATTAACTCCATGAAACTGAAAATCCTCAGTTGAATCTGTATTGTTCGTGGGTAATAGCAGTTACCCAGATGTCGTGCAGTGTTGGCATCTCCTGACATTTTATTTCACGTTTCGCTTCTTCACATTTTCTCTGATTTAGTTCATTAACTAATTGGTATGATTTCGATTATTGGAATTAATATGGTTGACCAAATATTAAATTGCTCAGTTTAGAGGTTGAAACAATATCACATGACCTAGATTTGCAATAGTTGTACAGTTTTGGTATTAACTCAGGTCATATGTTTCTAGTAATTTACTAGTGGAACATTTTCAAGGAAAAGACGATGATATGCAATGTTTCAATGGAAAACTATTTGCATGCTCCCTGTTATATTAAATGTGTGTGATTTAGTATTTATTTGAATTGGCACGTTTCTGAAGGACATCATTAGAAATTCTCAATTAATAATAATAATTCTTGACATGATAAGTAATTAACTCTTAATTGAGTTATGTGATGCACAACTCAGGATTTGGCTTGATGTGCATGTTTTCCAAGGAAGTATAAATAATTTATAGGTGTTACTGACAATTTCTCATATGTCAAGTAATTAACTCTTATCAGTGTAATAAGATGTTAAAGTGCATGATTCCAGTGTGTATGTGCCAAGTGGACATGTAATCTGGTTATATAAGAATTTTAGTCTGCATGCATGTATAGTATGTTGGTTACTCAGTATATTATAGTGTTTTGAGTATACTGCTCTGCCAAGTTTATAATGATATACATGTTGTATTATAACTTCAAATAAGTAGACGCAACACCATAGAGATACTAGAGTCAAGTATAAGTAAGAGAAAGGTACAATGTAGAAAGAGATTTCTAGGAATAATAAAATAATAGACTAAAGAGCCCTAAACACCGTAGAATCCCTATGAGAGGTTTGTGCCTTAGGGATGAAATGACCTAACCCTGGCGGTGCGTCCAGTATACGGGGGTCAGAACGTACCAATAGATGGTACGGGGGACGAAGCCCTAGTGGAAGTCTCCTTAAATTATAAAATGTACTGTCCAACATCAACCAGGGATCCTAGTGGCACTAGAGTACAGAAAAAGCCAATAGGTCGCTTGACTCTCTGCCTGTGTACTCAGGTTAGAGGGGGAGTCCAGTTTTTTTTACGGAATAATAGATGTGCCGAGGCCAGAGAACCATTTTCCTGTTGTAGACTAGAGAGTAGTCAGACTTAGCATTCTCGGGTGTGTCAACTAAGTCTTGTATGGTGAGATTGTAGTTCGCTATGAGTCTTCATATGTAGAGTACACTACATATGATTAGGGCATAAGCTAAAACATGATCATATAGGTTTAAAGAGTTTCTTATAATTAAGAAAGGTTAAGAAAGATTTGAGTACAGTTTCATAGTAGTTGTTCTTTTAATGTAATATTCACATTGCCTGTGGTATTTAATTGAAATTGTTAGATCTGCTCAGTGTAGTAATTCCTGCATTTTATTTTAGTTTAATAAACATAAATGAGTAATCTGCAATGGTTGGGTGAAATTCTATTCACTGAGCCAGTAGCTCACCAACCTACTGAAACGTTTTTTTTCAGGTCAGCGTCGGCACGAGGAAGCTGAAGGATCTTATCACTCAAGCTCTTAGAAGGTAGTTCATAGTTAGAATAGAGGTCTCTTAGTCCTTTCCCCTCGGTCCTTGGGCATGTGGTGTGGTAGAGAGAGAATGTAATGTAATATGTAGTTTAGTATTAAGTTATCTATTGTGTTTTATATTCCGCATGAAAAATGTAATATGTCGTGAAATTCTGTTTTACCTTCCTAGAAAGGTAAATGGTAAGTTTCTTCCACAGTTAATACAATTCGGTGTTATCCAAGTTATAAGATTTTCCTTTAAGTTAATTTTAAGTGATTAAGAAAAGAAAAAGTTAAGGACGATCTTTGTATTACATTAAATCCTCAATTTATGTCCTAATCTCATGATTAGTGGTAATTATGAGATCGAGGTGTAACAGTTTGGTATCAGAGCATAGGTTGAGTATGTAGTTACTCTAAGTCAAGGTCATGGGACGATAAGAGACCAATAGGATTAGGATTAAGGTGTTTTCCTTCTAACAACAATTTTCTAACAGGAAGTGTTCTGTTATACTATTGCAGATGGTAGGAAGAGGACGTGGTCTTGAGGACCAAGCTGAGAGCCACATTGGACCTGACCCTCAGGTGATGGGTCTAGATGGTGGAGATGATGTGGATGAGGCATCAAGAATGTACAGGATGTTTCTTGAGACTAGGTAAAAGTATAAGATGGAGAGGCGAGTTTCTACCTCGAGCAGCAAGGATCTGATGAGATCCTATGAGTTGGTTAAGAAGCTTGGAGGTACTGAATTCGTTGGAACTATGGACCCTACAGTGGTAGATGAATGGCTGAGACAGTTAGAGAAAATGTTCCGTCTGATGGATCTGTCTCAGGAAAGACAAATCAATCATGTAGTTTATTTGCTTAATGGTGATGCAGAGCTCTAGTGGTGTGGAGTGGAAGATAAAAGGAGGGACATTGTATTAACTTGGAAGGATTTCGTTGATGAATTCCATCTTAAGTACTACCCACCTACCTTTCTGAGTGAGAAGATAAGACAGTTGCAGAATATCATACAAGGAAGTATGACAATTGGTGAGTACGAAGAACATTTCACAAGGTTGGAAAATATCTATCCGCAACTTGTTCCTAATGATGTAGAAAAGTGCAGAAGATTTCAAGAAGGATTAAGATCAGAGATTAGACATACCATTTCAGCCATTGGTCGAAGAGATAGAGAAAACTTTGGAGAATTTGTGGACAACGAGACGTGTAGAGGAGTCTGTTAACGCTGATAAGCACTATGAGAATAGAAAGAGATTCGGAGACTTCGGAAGAGGACCAGATAGTAGTGGACACCGAGGAGGTGGAGGTGGTTTCTTCTTGAAGCTTGGATGTGGATTTGGTTGTTATGGTAAATAAGGATCTGAAGATGTGATATCTTCTCAGAGTAGGGGAAGTACCAGTCCATGGAGATGGAGCAACACATCTAGAGGAAGGCCATCTGGATCATCAGTCTCAGTGATAGATTCACCAAGGAAAGAGATACCGATGTGTGATATATGTGGAAGGCCGCACTCCGGTCAGTATTGGGGTGCAAAATTTTAGGGTTGTTATACCTGCGGATAGGTGGGACACTTTAGAAGGCAACATCCCCAGTTATAGCAAGTGGCAACACAAATTTCCCATTCACAATACCAGAATGTTCCAAGACAGGCTCCAGCTGGAGGAGCGGGTTCTTTAGTGGCTTCAAGTTCCTGAGGAGAAGGAGCACCCAATGGAAGGGAAAGACAATGAGGACATCATGGGAGAGGAAGAACTTCAGGACGCTTCTTCTCTCTGACACAACAAGAAGGTATTGTTTCTTCCCGAGTAGTTACAGGAGAAATGTTTTTCTTTAATAGAATTTTAGTTACAGTTTTGATAGATCCAGGTTCTACTCACTCATTTATACAACGTTCTTTAGCTTGTGAGCTTAACCTATTAACTCAGAAGTTACCGTTTGAGTTGTTATTGAGGGTTCTATTAGGTGAACCGACAGTGTTGATAGATTATTGTCCCAGATGTTTGTTAACCTTTGGTGGTTACACCATTGTAGTTAATCTTATACCCCTAGATATTAACTCTTTTCAAGTTATCTTGGGTATGGATTTCCTAGAGACGTATCGAGTACAACTCGATTGTTGGAAGAAGGAGGTTGTCCTTCAACAGGGTGGATTTTCTTGTTTCTTTTCTGGAGACAGGAAAATTTTGCCTACATGTATCATATCAGCCAATGTAGCTGATAAGATGTTGTAGAAAGGTTGTGAGGCGTTCTTGGCACATGCAGTAGATACCAGAGCAGATAAGAGCATAGTCAGCCTATGGGATGTTCCAATGGTCTGTGAGTTCCCAGATGTTTTCCTAGATGAGTTTCCAGGTCTACCTCCTGAAAGAGAGATAGACTTTGAGATCCATGTATTGCCAGGTAGTCACCCTGTAGCACTGCCAGCCTATAGAATGGCACCTGCAGAGTTGAAGGAATTGAAGATCCAGTTACAAGAGTTACTGGATAAGGGTTTCATTCGACCTAGTTCTTCTCCATGGTGAGCCGCAGTCTTGTTTGTGAAAAATAAAGATGGCTCTATGAGGTTATGTATAGACTATAGATAGTTGAATAAGATCACCATCAAGAACAAGTACCCGTTGCCAAGGATAAATGATTTGTTTGATCAATTACGTGGAGAGACGATCTTTTCTAAGATAGACTTGAGATCTGGATATCATCAGCCAAGGATAAAGGCTGCAGATATTCCTAAGTCGGCTTTCAGAACAAGATACGTGCATTATGAGTTTCTGGTCATGTCGTTTGCACTGACTAATGCCCCAACAACTTTCATGGATATGATGAACCATATTTTCAAGCCATTTTTGGATTAGCTCATAGTGGTTTTCATAGATGACATTCTGATTAATTCCATAGATGATGAGCAGCATCTGAGGATAGTGTTACAGTTGTTAAGACAATACCAGTTATATGCTAAGTTCAGTAAGTGCAAGTTTTGGTTAGCAGAGGTGTCTTTTCTTGGACATGTCATCTCAGGAGATGGAGTAAGTGTTGACCCTAAGAAAGTTGAATATGTTCTATAGTGTGAGCAGCCTAAAACTCCTACTGAGATCAGAAGCTTCTTACGATTGGCAGGTTACTACAGGAGGTTCATCCATAACTTTAGTGTTATAGTGTCACCTCTGACACTCTTAACAAGAAAGGGTGCACCATTTGTCTGGTCAGACAACTGTGAGAAGAGTTTTCAAATTTTAAAGAAGAGGTTTACTACAACACCAGTGTTGATCCTGTCTGAGGCAAATAAAGGCTACATATTGTTTTGTGATGCTTCAAGGAAAGGTTTAGGCTGTGTGTTGATGCAGGAAGGCAAGGTAGTAGCTTATGTGTGATGGCTTGATCCTCGTGCCACCTCTAATGACCTCAGAGAATGGGGAGTCACCCTCGTTGAAACACCCTTAACCTTTTTCTTTTCTTAATCACTTAAAATTAGCTTAAAGGAAAAAATCTTTTAACTTAGAATAAACTGAAACCTTACTAACTGTGGAAGAAAATACTATTTACTTTAATAGATAGATAAAGCAGATTTACTCCTCTTATTACATTTTTCATGCAGAATATAAAGCACAACCGATAACTGAAATCTAAACTACATATTACATTATATTCTCTCACTACCACACCTCATGCCCAAGGACTGAGGGTAAAGGACTAAGAGACCTCTATCTAACTACGAACTACCTTCTAAGAACTTGGGTGATATGATCCTTCAGCTTCCTCGTGCTGACAGTAACCGAAAAAATGTTTCAGTAGGTTGATGAGCTACTGGCTCCGTGAATAGACTTTCACCCAACCATTGTAGATAACTCATTTATGTTTATTAATTGGAATAAAATACAAGATAATACTATACTGAGCAGATCTAAGAAATATAATTTAAATGAAAGAAGATGTCAACATTTCATTAAGATAACAACTACTGCATAGATATGATTAACCAACAGAGAATACTAAAATTTCATTTAAAGGACAACTGTTGTGAAACTAACTCAAATATTTCTTAACTCTTTAACTTATAAGAAACTCTATGAACCTATATGAACATATTTTATCTTATGCCCTGATCATATGTAGTGTACTCTACATATGAAGATTCGTAGCAAACTACGATCCCACCGTACAAGACTTAGCCAACACCTAGGGATAGCTAAGTCTGACTACTCTCCTGGTCTGCAATAGGAAAACTGGCTCTCTAGCCTTGGCACTCCTATGGTGCCATAAACTGGACTCCTCCTCTAACCTAAGCACACAGGCAGAGAGTTTGAGACGTTCTGTGGGACTCATCTTGGTATGCTCTATGGGTACCTCTGGTTTACCACCAGGATTTCTAGTTCATGTTGGGTAATCTATCTTCTCTTAGGAGACTATGTAGGCTACAGGTCCAATCCTCTCAATGACAGGATATGGGTACATAAACCTAGGAGTCAGTTTGCCTCTCTTGTCAAACCTCAACACTCCTTTCCATGGTGAAACTTTCAAATAAACTTCATCACCAACCTCAAACTCAAGAGGTCTACGTCTCTTCTCAGCGTAACTCTTCTGCCTGTCCTATGTAGCTTTCAACTATTCTCTGATATTGTAATCTTTTCTGTAGTCAAATCCACTATCTCTGGTCCCAGAATCTCTTTTTCACCCACCTCATACCAACATATGGGTGATCTACACTTTCTTCCATACAAAGCTTCATACGGGGCCATACCAAGACTAGAATGGTGACTATTATTGTATGCAAACTCTATAAGGCTCAAGTGTTCTTCCCAACTTCCACTGAAATGCAAGACACATGCCCTCAGCATGTCCTCAAGAGTCTAAATGGTCCTCTCTGACTGACCATCTGTCTGCGGGTGAAAAGTTGTACTCACCCTCAACTTTGTGCCCAAAGCATGACACAACTGACTCCAAAACATGTATGTGAATTTAGGATCTCTATCTAATATAATTGAAACTGGAATACCATGCAACCTGACTATCTCATCCACATATATCTTAGCCAACTTCGGGACATCAAAGGTTGACTTAACATGAAGAAAGTGAGTAGACTTAGTTATTCTATCAACAATCACACATATCGAGTCACAATCTCTAGGTGTCCTGGGCAACCCTACCACAAAATCCATTGTGATATGTTCCCACTTCCACTCTGGTATAGGAAGAGATTGCAAGGTGCCTGCAGGTTTCTAATGTTCAGCCTTAACCTGCTGGCACACACTATATCTAGCCACATACTCAGCTACATCCTTCTTCATACCTGGCCACCAGTACAACTCCTTGAGATTCATGTACATCTTAGTGTTCCCGAGATGCATAGCGTACATCGATGCATGTGCTTCCTCAAGAATATGTTCTTTCAAATCAATGTCTCTAGGTACACACAACCTGTCATGCTGGTACAACAAACCATCATCTAAAAACCTGAACTCTGATCTCTTTGCCCTTGTCATTTTCTACATGAACTGTTGTAACTCACTGTCACTCTGCTGAAGTTCCTTGATCTGATCATAAAAAGTAGGCTTGACTAGCATCTGTGCAATCAAACCACTCTGCTCTGTCACTCCTAAGTCTAAGTTCAACTTCCGCATCTCTACTAGTAGGTCTCTCTTGAAGCATGCCATAGAGAATGCATCAGCTGTTGAACTTGACTTCCTACTGAGGGCATATGCTACCACATTCGCCTTACTAGGATGATAGTCTATCATCACATCATAATCCTTGATCAATTCTAACCATCTTTTCTATCTAAGATTTAGATCCTTCTGGGTGAAGATATATTTCAAGTTCTTATGATCTGTAAACACCTAACATGCCTCACCATAAAGATAGTGACGCCATGTCTGAAGAGCATGAACTATAGCAGCTAACTCCAAATCATGTGTTGGGTAATTCTCCTCATTCTTCTTAAGCTGTCTAGATGCATAAGCTACTACTTTTCCTTCCTGCATCAACACATAGCCTAAACTTCTCCTGGAAGCATCACAAAACATTGTGTAGCCTTTATCTACCTCGATCAGGATCAACACTGGTGATGTAGTTAACCTCTTCTTCAAGATCTGAAAACTCTTCTCACAGTTGTCTGACCAGAAAAACAATGCATTCTTTCTCGTTAAGCGTGTCATAGGTGACGCTACAACACTGAAATTCTGGATGAACCTCCTGTAGTAACCTACCAATCCTAAGAAGCTTCTAGTCTCAGTAGGAGTCTTAGGCTGCTCCCACTGTAGAACAGACTTGACTTTCTTAGGGTCAATACTTACTCCATCTCCTGATATGATATGTCCAAGAAAAGACACCTCAGCTAACCAGAACTCACACTTACTGAACTTACCATATAACTAGTGTTGTATCAACAACTATAATGCTATCCTTAGATGTTGATCATGTTGATCATCATCTATGGAATAGATTAAAATGTCATCTATGAAAACCACTATGAACTGATCCAAGAACAGCTTGAAAATCTGGTTCATCATATCCATGAAAGCTGTTGGGGCATTAGTCAGTCCAAACGACATGACCATAAACTCATAATGCCTATATCTTGTTCTGAAAGCTGACTTAGGAATATATGAAGCCTTTATTCTTAACTGATGATATCCAAATCTCAAGTCTATCTTATAAAAGATTGTCGCTCCACGCAACTGATCAAACAGATCATCTATCCTTGACAATGGGTACTTATTCTTGATGGTGATCTTATTCAATTGTCAATAGTCTATACATAACCTCATAGTACCATCTTTCTTTTTCAAAAACAAGACTGGAGCTCCCCACGATGAAGAACTAGGTTGAATGAAACCCTTATCCAGTAACTCTTGTAACTAAATCTTAAGTTCCTTCAACTCTGCAAGTGCCATTCTGTAGGCTGGTAGCGCTATAGGTTGACTACCTGGCAACACCTGGATCTCAAAGTCTATCTATCTTTCAGGAGGTAGACCTGGCAACTCATCTGGAAAAACATCTGGGAACTCACAGACCGCTGGCACATCCCGTAGGCTGACTGTGCTTTTCTCTACTCTGGTATTTACTACATGTGCGAAGAACGCCTCACAACCTTTCTGCAACATCTTATCAGCTACAACATCTGATATGATACACGTAGGCAAAACCTTCCTATCTCCAGTAAAGACACAAGAAAATCCACCCTATTGAAAGACAACCTCCTTCTTCCAACAGTCGAGTCGAACTCGATACGTCTCTAGGCAATCCATACCCAAGATAACATGAAAAGAGTTAACATCTAGGGGTATAAGATTAACCACAATGGTGTAACCACCAAAAGTCAACAAACATCCAGGACCAAACTCTGTTAACACTGTCGGTTCACCTAGCGGAACCCTCAACAACAACTCAACCGGTAACTCCTGGGTTAACAGGTTAAGCTCACAAGCTAAATAACGTTGTATAAACGAGTCAGTAGCACCCAGATCTATCAAAACTATAACTAAAATGTTGTTAAAGAAAAGCATTCCTCCTATAATTACTCGAGAAGAAACAATACCTTCTTGTGGTGTCAAAGAGAAGAAGCATCATGAAGCCCTTCCTCTCCTACAATGTCCTTGTTGTCCTTCCTCAGCACTGGGTGTTGCACCACCTCAGGAACCTAAAGCTACAGAGGAACCTACTCCTCCAGTTGGAGCCTGTCTCGGAACATTCTAATATTGTGACTGAGAAACATGTGATGTTGACTACTATAATTGGGGGCAATTCCTCTTGATATGTCCCATCTGTCCGCACTGATGACATCCTTGAAACTCTATTCCCCAACACTATCATGAGTGTGGTATTCCACAGATATCACATGCTCACGTCTCTCGCCTCGGTAGACCTGTCACTGACATTGAAGATCCTGAAGACCTAGTTGGAGGTATCCATGTAGATTGTGTACTCCATCTTTTGGAATTGGGTCTTCCTCTACTTGATGAAAAACTAGATCCTTGTCTACCAAAATAGCCAAGTCCTCATCCTATCTTTGAAAAGAAACCACCACCTCCTCTGTATCCACCACTTCTTTGTCCCCTTCTAATAAAGTCTCCAGATCTTTTCTTACTCTCAGACTGCTTATCAGCCTTAACTGACTCTTCTACACATCTCGCTGCTTCCATAAATTCCCCAAAGTTTTCTTTATCTCTTCGACCAATGGCTGAAATGGTGTGTCTAAACTCTGATCTTAATCCCTCTTGAAATCTTCTGCACTTTTCTACATTATTAGGAACAAGTTGCGGATAGAAATTCACCAACCTTGTGAAATGTGCCTCGTATTCACCAATTGTCATACTTCCTTGTTTGATATTCTGCATCTGTCTTATCTTCTCACTTAGAAAGGTAGGTGGGTAGTACTTAAGATGGAATTCATCAACGAAATCCTTCCAGGTCAGTACTGTGTCCCTCCTTTTATCTTCCACTCCACGCCACCAGAGCTCTGCATCACCTTTAAGCAAATAAACTACATGATTGATTTGTCTTTCCTCAGATAGCTCTATCAGATGGAACACTTTCTCTAACTGTCTCAGCCATTCATATGCCACTATAGGGTCCATAGTTCCATTGAACTCAGTACCTCCAAGCTTCTTAACCAGCTCATAGGATCTCATCAGGTCCTTGCTACTTGAGGTAGAAGCTCGCCTCTCCATCTTATACTTTTCCTTGGTCTCAAGAAACATCATGTACATCCTTGATGCCTCATCCACATCATCTCCACCACCTGGACCCATTTCCTGAGGATCGGGTCCAATGTGGCTCTCATCTTGGTCCTCATGACCACGTCCTCTTCCTGCCATCTACAATAGTATAATAGAACACTTCCTATTAGAAAATTGTTGTTAGAAGGAAAACACCTAAGTCCTAATCCTATTGGTCTCTTATTGTCCCCTGACCTTGACTTAGAGTAACTACGTACTCAAACCTATGCTCTGATACCAAAATTATTGTGACACCCCGATCCCCATGCCACCTCTAATGACCCCAGATACCGGGGAGTCACCCTCAGTGAAACACCCTTAACTTTTTTCTTTTCTTAATCACTTAAAATTAGCTTAAAGGAAAAATCTTTTAACTTAGAATAAAGTGAAACCTTACTAACTGTGGAAGCAACTACTATTTACTTTACTAGATAGATAAAGTAGATTTACTCCTCTTATTACATTTTTCATGCGGAATATAAAGCACAACAGATAACTGAAATCTAAACTACATATTACATTATATTCTCTCACTACCACACCTCATGCCCAAGGACCGAGGGGAAACGACTAAAAGACATCTATCTAACTATGAACTACCTTCTAAGAACTTGGGTGATATGATCCTTCAGCTTCCTCGGGCTGATGCTAACCTAAAAAATGTTTCAGTAGGTTGGTGAGCTATTGGCTCAGTGAATAGAATTTCACCCAACCATTGTAGATAACTCATTTATGTTTATTAATCTGAATAAAATACAAGATAATACTATACTTAAGAAGATCTAAGAAATATAATATAAACGACAGGAAATGTCAACATTTCATTAAGATAACAACTGCCGCAAAACTGTAGATATGATTAAACAACAGAGAATACTAAAATTTCATTTAAAGGACAATTGTTGTGAAACTAACTCAAATCTTTCTTAATTCTTTAACTTATAAGAAACTCTGTGGACCTATATGAACATATTTTATCTTATGCCCTGATCATATGCAATGTGCTCTATAGATGAAGACTCGTAGCAAACTACGATCCCACCATACAAGACTTAGCCGACACCCCGGGATAGCTAAGTCTGACTACTCTCCTGGTCTACAACAAAAAAACTAGCTCTCTGGCCTCGGCACTCCTATGGTTCCATAAACTGGACTCCTCCTCTAACCTAAGAACATAGGTGGAGAGTCTGAGACACTCTGCGAGCCTCATCTTGGTACGCTCTATGGGTACCTCTGGGTTACCACTGGGATTTCCAGTTCATGTTGGGTAACCTATCTTCTCTTAGGAGACTTCCTCAAGGGCTTTGTCTCCCTGGACGCTTTGTGGGTGCATTCTGACCCCCTTATATTGGACGCACCACCATGGTAGGTCATTTCATCCCTAAGGCGCATACCTCTCATAGGGATTCTACGTTGTCAGGGCCCTTAGTCTATTATTTTATTATTCAAGAAAAGCTCTTAGTACATTGCATCTCTCTCTTACTTATTCTTGGCTTTGGTATCTCTATGGTACCGAGTCTATTATCTGAAACTTATAAATACAACATGTATATCATGTCTAACTTGGCAGTGCAATATGCTCAAAAATGATATTTTTCTGAGAAATCAACATACTTTACTTGCAGGCAGATTTAAATAAATAGAATACTTGTCAACTTGACACATACATACTGAAATCATGCAATTAAACATCTTAATATACTGGTAAGGGTTGATTACTCAACATATGAGAAATCATCACTAGTACTTGTAAATTATCTAAAAATTCCTAGAAAAACGTGCACAACAACCCTAATCCTAAGTTGTGCATCACTTAACCCAATTAAGAGTTAATTACTTATCATGACACAAATTATTGATAATAACTGAGAATTTCTAATGATATCCTCAAGAAATGTGTCGATTCATATAATTATTAATAAATTCACATTAAATATGACAGGGAGTGTGCAACTAGGTTTCTATTGAACCCTTTCATGGCATTGTCATTTCTTTGAAATCAAGCATCTATTAACTTACTAAAAACGTACAGCCTGGGTTTATACCCAAACTATACCGTTACTAGTCATGTGCTATTGAGTTCAACATTTACTCGAGCAATTTAAGTTTTGATCAATCGTGTATTTTCACTAATCCAAATAACACATATCAATTATCTAATTAGTCTCGTGCAATGTTAGTAAATAAAATGTGCAAATTTGGAAATCGAGTGGCATCGGCACTGCCCGGCACCTGGGTAAATGTTGTTACCTGCAAATAACACTAAATCAATCAAAAACCCCGATTATTGGAGTTATATGTGCATAGTGAGAGAAATTTTACTCACAGTGATTTGAGATGTCTGAATATGACTGAAATGCATCTGAGGCCAGTTTCCGAGTGTCAGTAGGGTCTTCTTCTACCTTGGGACGGACCTGGTTTCAAACGTGCACAACACTTAGTCCCTTGTTTTGGGGCGTCATTTGTTGCTATAGTTGTTGATTCGAGCAAAGACCTCCAAGATGAACTTAACAGCATCGTTCCACGATGCTTCCTTATGCTCAAGGTGGCACAAGGCTACAGTTGCAGTTGTTGCTGTCTAGACAAGCTGGGGCGCCACAATTCGGTGCCTAAACGCACCTGGGAGCTGTAGATTCCTAATCCACTCTCTTGGCCGAGCTTAGAGTGGCTTCTTCCTTGCGATTTCATGCACCCAAGGGGCCCTAGCTGATGTCACACAGTTGTCCAAGCTGCTGCTGGGTGGGGCACCATTCTATAGGTTGGGGGCCTACTGGGGTGGAGCAATGGAGGAGGAAAGAGTGGAGGAAGAAGAAGAGGAAGGAGGAGAGGAGGACGGGACCACGGAATCGGGGCTAGGGAGCAAGAATTGGCCACCCACTCCTCCTGGCTATAGGTCGGTCGACCTCTACAAAGGGGCACCGCTCAACCTAATGAATCAGGAAGGAAGATAAGGGATGCAGGGGAAAAGGGAAATAAAAGGCCAATAAATAAAGAAATTGCATCATAAACCCATGGTTCTAGAAAATATTGTAACTCTCGCCTCGAGTGTCCTATTAAGGTGATTTCTTTTGCAAACTTTCAAGTAGAAAATTATCTACCTTCTCAACGCATGAAAACATCATAATTAGACTGTAACACTAGATCAAAGCACTAATTAGACACTAGAAAGTGGTTTGATTGCACAGATGCAAGTCAAGCCTACCTTTTATGATCAGATCAAGGAACTACACCAGAGTGATAATGAGTTACAACAGATCATGCAGGACATGACAAGGGGAAAAGACTAGAGTTTAGGTTTTTAGATGATGGTTTGTTGTATCAGCATGACAGGTTGTGTGTACCTGGAGATAATGTTTTGAAAGAACAGATTCTTAAGCAAGCGCATGCATCAATGTATGCTATGCATCCAGGCAACACTAAGATGTATAGGAATCTTAAGGAGTTGTACTGGTGGTTAGGTATGAAGAAGGATGTAGCTGAGTACGTGGCTAGGTGTAGTGTGTGCCAATAGGTTAAGGCTGAGCATGAGAAACCTGCAAGTACCTTGCAATCTCTTCCTATACTAGAGTGGAAGTGGGAACATATCACAATGGATTTTTTGGTAGGGTTGCCCAGGACATCTAGAGGTTGTGACTCGATATGGGTAATTATGGATAGACTGACTAAGTATGCTCACTTTCTTCCTATTAAGTCAACCTTTGATGTCTTAAAATTGGCTAAGATATATGTGGATGAGATATTCAGGTTGCATGGTATCCCAGTTTCAATAATATCAGAGATCCTAAGTTCACATCCAGGTTTTGGAATTAGTTGCATCATGCTTTAGGCACAAAGTTGAGATTCAGTACAAATTTTCACCCACTGACGGATTGTCAGTCAGAGAGGACCATTCCGACTCTTGAGGACATGATGAGAGCATGTGTCCTACATTTCAGTGGAAGTTGGGAAGAACACTTGAGCATGATAGAGTTTGCATACAACAATAGTCACCATTCCAGTCTTGGTATGGCCCCGTATGAAACTCTGTATGGAAGAAAGTGTAGATCACTTGTATGTTGGTATGAGGTTGGTGAAAAAGAGATTCTTGGACCTAAGATAGTGGATTTGACTATAGAAAAGATTATAGTGATCAGAGAACAGTTGAAATCTGCATAGGACAGGAAGAAGAGTTACGCTGAGAAGAGGCGTAGACTTCTTGAGTTTGAGGTTGGTGATGAAGTGTATCTGAAAGTTTCACCATGGAAAGGAGTGTTGAGATTTGGCAAGAGAGGCAAACTGACTCCTAGGTTTATGGGCCCATGTCCTTTCATTGAGAGGATTGCACCTATAGCCTACATGTTGGATTTGCCATCCGAGTTAGCTAATTTACATGATGTGTTTCATGTATCGATGCTGAAGAAGTGTTACCCTGGTACAGAGAAGATAATAGACCCAGAGCCTGCACAACTTAGAAAAAATGTGTCCTATGTAGAAGGACCAGTACAGATAGTTGATCGGAGAATTAAGAATCTCAAGAATCGAGAGATACCGTTAGTGAAAGTTCTATGGAGGAACCACAACCTAGAGAAAGCCACGTGGGAGCTTGAGTTAGAGATGCGTAATAAGTATCCTTTTCTCTTTTAGGAATTTTGGGATGAAATTCTTATAAGGGAGGGAGATTGTTACAACCCACATTGAGGTTAGTCAGTAAGTACCTCGATTAGCGTGAAGTACCTTGATTAGTGCTGAGTACCTTATTAAACATCATGGTTAATCAAGATAAGCTAAGATGTGAATCATTAGTTGAGATTGATTCATCTGATGTAATTAATGTTAATTATAGTGTTAATTGTTAAGTTAATTACCTAAGATGATTAACCTAGATAAGATGGTTAATTATTGTGTTTTTAGGCCTTGAGGTTGTAGTGGATCTTGTGCTTGAAAGTTTGCAAAAAGAATCATTTGAATTGTTCCTTCGAGGAAAAAGTTATAGAATTTTTAATTTCCTTGGACCTAAACTACAATTTACCCATAACTATTAGACCCCTTTCCCTTATCTCCTTCCTTTGGATCAGTGCAAAGCACTGCTTGAACATAGCAGCCCGATCAGCCACAAAAGAGGGAGAGAGGGGTGATTGTGGGTGATTTTCGAGCCCTTAGTCTCGAGCCAACAGGGTGTCGTCTTGCTTCCTTCTTCTTCCTCCTTCCTTCCTCCTCTACCTTGCCCAACTGTGCCCTAACCTGCTAGGGCGGCACCCCCAGCAGCAGCAGTCACACAGCAGCCATAGCAGCCGGCCAGGAGCTCTATTGGTGCAGCTAGCACCCCAGATCACCGCCCTTGACCTCGGCCTTGAGGTCCAAGCAAGCAACCGTGACCCCAACCACCTGCAGCCCAACCTGCTTGAGCTACCGGCCAGCAGCAGCATGGCAGCCTAGCGGCGTCGGCCAGGGGCAGTTCTGCCTAGGAAACACCACGAAAATGGTGCCCTTGAGTTCGTGTGTGAGTCTAGGACTCAATTCCGCAGCTCCCAGCCTGCAAACGGCAACCTAGCCAAGTTTCCCTTCTTCCTGTGCATGCGTAGAGGCTGATGTGTGTAGCAGGTTCAAATCTAGGCTGAACCAAGGTAGACGACGACTCTGTAGAACACCCAAAAATAGGCTTTGGACGTGTTTCTAGTCGATTTTGGCCATCTTGAACCACTGTGAGCAAAATTTCACTCACTATGCAATATTAACTCCATGAAACTGACGATCCTCGATTGAATATGTATTGTTTGTGGGTAACAACAGTTACCCAGATAATGTGTAGTATTGGCATTGCTTGACATTTTATTTCATGTTTTGCTTCTTCACATTTTATCTAATTTAGTTCATTAACTAATTGGTACGATTTGGATTATTGGAAATCTTAAATTGTTCAATTTAGAGGTTGAAACAGTATCACAAGACCCAGATTTGCAATAGTTGTACAGTTTGGGTATTAGCTTAGGTTGTACGTTTCTAGTAATTTACTAGTGGCATATTTTCAAGGAAAAGACGATGATATGCAATGTTTCAATGGAAAACTAATTGCACTCTCCCTGTTATATTAAATGTGTGTGATTTAGTATTTATTTGAATTGGCACGTTTCCCAAGGGAATCATTAGAAATTCTCAGTTAATAATAATAATTATTGCCATGATAAGTAATTAACTCTTAATTGAGTTATGTGATGCACAACTTAGGATTTGGTTTGATGTGCACATTTTCCAAGGAAGTATAAATAATTTACAGGTATTACTGACCATTTCTCATATGTCAAGTAATTAACTCTTATCAGTATAAAAAAATGTTAAAATGCATGATTCCAGTGTGTATGTGACAAGTGGAATGTAATCTGGTTATTTAAGAATTTTAGTCTGCCTACATGTATAGTATGTTGATTACTCAGTATATTATAGTGTTTTGAGTATACTACTCTGCCAAGTTTATAATGATATAGATGTTGTATTATAACTTCAAATAAGTAGACACAACACCATAGAGATACCAGAGTCAAGTATAAGTAAGAGAAAGGTACAATGTAGAAAGATCTTTCTAGGAATAATAAAACAATAGACTTAAGAGCCCTGAACATCATAGAATCCCTATGAGATGTATGTGCCTTAGGGATGAAATGACCTAACTCTGGCGGTGTGTCTAGTATACGGGGGTTGGAACATACCAATAGGTGGTATGGGGGACGAAGCCCTAGTGGAAGTCTCCTTAAATTACAGAATGTAGTGTCCAACATCAACCAGAGATCCTGGTGGCACTAGAGTATAGAAAAAGCCAATAGGTGGCTTGACTCTCTACCTGTGTGCTCAGGTTAGAGGAGGAGTCCAGTTTTTTTATGGCATAATAGATGTGTCGAGGCCAGAGATTCATTTTCCTGTTGCAGACCAGAGAGTAGTCAGACTTAGCATTCATGGGTGTGTCAGCTAAGTCTTGTTCGGTGAGATTGTAGTTCTCTATGAGTCTTCATATGTTGAGTAATATGATCATGGCATAAGCTAAAATATGATCATATAGGTTTAAAGATTTTCTCATAAGTAAGAAAGGCTAAGAAATATTTGAGTACAGTTTCACAGCAGTTGTTCTTGTAATGTAATATTTACATTCCCTGTGGTATTTAATTGAATTTGTTAGATTTGCTCAGTGTAGTAATTCCTACATTTTATTTTAGTTCAATAAACATAAATGAGTTATCTGTGATGGTTGGGTGAAATTGTATTCACTGAGCCAGTAGCTCACCAACCTATTGAAACATTTTTTTTCAGGTCAATGTCAGCACGAGGAAGATGAAGGATCTTATTACCCAGGCTCTTAGAATGTAGTTCATAGTTAGAATAGAGGTCTCTTAGTCCTTTCCCCTCGGTCATTGGACATGTGGTGTGGTAGAGAGAGAATGTAATGTAATATGTAGTTTAGTATTAAGTCATCTATTGTGTTTTATATTCCGCATGAAAAATGTAATATGTCGTGAAATTCTATTTAATCTTCCTAGTAAGGTAAATGGTAAGTTGCTTCTGTAGTTAATACAATTTGATGTTATTCAAGTTATATGATTCTCCTTTAAGTTAATTTTAAGTTATTAAGAAAAGAAAAAGTGAAGGGTGATCTTTGTATTACGTTAAATCCTCAATTTATGCCCTAATCTCATGATTAGTGGTAATTGTGAGATCGGGGTGTAATAGTAAGAGTTGTCATTCTTTGGAGGGATTGCACTATGACTAAGTTATAGGAATCTGGTTAGCTTATTCTATCTAGTGTTGAACTGAAAAACTTTATTTTCTCCCTCACTACTATTTATGGACACAATGGTGATGATGAAAGAGTGAAACTATGGAATGATATTGAAGTTATCTATGCTATTGTCATGGATGCTTCGATTTGTATGGAATATTATATGAGGAAAGATGGGAAAAATAGTAAACCAGCCTTAGAGAAGTCTATGGAGGACTTTAATAAAATCTTATTTACTATGGTCTCTTTGAAATAGAGCTTAGTGGACCATTCTTTATGTGGGATAACCACCAATGTGGTTTGAAATTCAATACTTCAAAAAATTGTTAAAATCATTCATAATTTTGGTTTTTTATTTGTTATCCCTGAGTTTCATGAAGAGGTTGTCTCTGATACTATTACTAATCATAAAAGAGTATTTGTTAAGCTGGGAAATCCTAGAGTCATTAAGTACCCATTTAAATTCATCAACTTTTGGATTAATCACAAGGAGTTTGGTTCTATTGTTAAAGATTCTTGGAATCTAGAAGTGAAAGGTCATTTTATGTTTCAACTTTACAAAAAACTAAATGCTCTTAAATTAAATCCTAAGAGGTGGAACAGGTAGTCTTTTGCAGACGTTTATGAGAAAGCTATTGTTTCCACAAATGTAACTCTTGTAAATAGGCGAGTTCACCTCTTTACTAAAATTTAAAGGAAATACAATACATCCACTTTTTCCAAGAAAAATAGACATTTTGGAATGTATGTATAATAATGCAAGTAAATAAGCATGTTTCAGATACATGTAAAATGTCAATATGCTTTTTGAACTTTCTTCACTACATGACTTTCTTTGAAAAGGAAAATCTGAAAAGAAATTATAGTATCTAGCAATAAACAAACTAGTCATCCTTGATTGCAAAACGTGACTCTACTACTCCTAAATTTGGTCACCTTGGCATTGTTCAACACCTTGATCTAACCCTGGGTGGTTGGGAAAGCACCCAACAAAAGTAAAAGAAAACAAGGTATGTGTTAGAGAAAATGAATAAGGACAAAAGATAAGAAACAACATGGAAATAAAGGCTAGGAATTCATCATAAGATGAAGATGATCAAAAGTATGAGGCATAAGTAAATAGATGCTTGCCATAAAAAAATAGTAAAAGGTTGCATGTATGATTAATATTGACTACCTAAACCATGTAGGGTTGAGGCACCTACCTAACCTCAACCAATAGGTGAGGGAGAGTAACACATTCCAATCACCTACAAATATTCTATATTGGGGAGAGTTACACATACCCCTGGGTGAATTTACACATGCCATGTCTATGGGTGGTTGTACAAAAGTACCTCTACACTAGTTAAATATTCTAATAAAATTAACATGCTAAAGAACAATGACAAGTATAAGCATCTAGTAAATATAGGCATGACATTGGGGTACAAGACCCGAGAAATAAATTATAAAAATGATTTTGAGGCAAATATAGATAAGGAATTATCAAAAGAGAAATTAGGGTTTCATAGAAGCCTCATTAGGGAAACTAGGTTAGGGTTTGCAATTATTCCCAACTTAATTGTAAGGAAAGAACACACCTTTCTTAATGAGATCCAATTACTTATCTTTCACTACTTTAATTGATTCCAAAGCCCACTTTTCCTATATTCATCATATTATCATGGATTAGGATTTTACATATGCATAAAGGTAAGGAAACCCTAACTTTTGGACTTTTTGAACAAAACCTCAATTTAGACTCTGAAATTATCACCATTGATCTTATTAGGTTATCCTAATTAATAAAACATACAATTTTGTCTATTTTGGAGTTATGAGGATTAAAGTACAATTTTGGTGACTTTTATGTGTAACTCATTTTTAGAAAACACCTTCTGATAAAACTGAAAACTAAGTCTCATTAACATTTTTATTAGAAAGCTTATATTTTTTTTTATTCCAAAACATATTTTATTTTGATTTTTGGACAAAGGAATAAAAAGATATGATTTTTTCCATTCTATCCAATTAGAGAGTGCCACATCATCAAAGCCATCACAGAGAGGCGGAGAGAGAAAAGAACGGGCCCACCATGTTGACTTGGCCCAATCAGATCCAGCCAAGTCAGGGGTCAAAGGCGTGGCTTTGACTCGCTTAAAGCAAAGAAAATAGTGGTGAAAAGACAGTACTGCCCTCAAGCGGAAAGTAAAGGAAAACATAAAACAAGGAGGGTAGGAGAGGAAAAACACACAGGGGATTCATCCCCATCATCGTCCTCACCATGGCTTATGAGTGGTAGCTAGAGTTTTGGGCAAATCCACGTGAGTCGATCAAACTCGAGAACAAGAACACAGAAAGAACAAGTAGATCACCATGAACCTGCCGAGGTAGACAGTTTGACTCGATGTCGAGTAGAGAACGAACAATGTCCACCACAAAATCAGGTCCTATCCAAGCTTCATGACATCCACACATGCAAGCAATGGAGAAATCAAGGGAAGAGGAGTGTTGGGTAAAAGGAGATGAAGGTGTAGTGGGTACTATTTATAGGTATGGTTTGCTCTAGGGTTATAAGCATAATGGCAGTGAGAGAGCTTGGCGGTCGACTTTGGGTGTTTCTTGAATCGTTGACAAAATGCTAAAATATAGGGATTAATTGGTGTGGAATCACATGAGGAAAGTGTGGGATCAAAAATCTCACAAAAAGATCTACTACAAATTGAGAAATCTCAAGATGAAATTCCAATGTGAAATGTCCTATTTTCCTTGTTAGTCATGAGCTAGGAGACAAGCCCCCAATCGTCTGATCAGGCGGACGATGGTTATAAGATTATCCAAATTTGACTAAACTTCACCCACAAGTCACATAAAGTGCCTTGGATATGAATTTTCCATCAATTTAACATGTTGGAGTTATTTGTTCATTTATTTAATAATTTGAAGGTTCTACACACTTTCTCTATCCTGATTTCACCTTTTGATCAAATGTTCTCCAAATTGAGTGAAAATTCACCCAAAGGCATATTTTAATGTTTAGATCACGAATTTGGCATCAATTATTAGTTTTGTAGTCATTAAATATTTTACTTTTTATTTGAGAGTTATCTCCTATTTTCCCATTCAATTAATACAATTATACTTACTAATTTTCCAAAAGTTGTGAAACTTACTACCCAAACGTGTACTCAAAGAAAATGAATTTGGACTTAGAATTATCTTTTGAGTTCCACTTTTATGAGTTTTAGGCAATTTACTCTTATTTTTACTTACTTGGAAAATTAACTCATTAAATGTCACATTATCTTAGTTTTTGGATTTTCTCTTCTTTTTTCCACACATAAAGCCATAGAAACTTCTATATCAATTTTATTTTATCCTTATCCCTCTTAAGTAGATATTTTACACATTAATCCCATTAGTAAACTTTAACCAAAGGTATTTGTGCTTAACTCCTTATGAAGTAAAATATTGGGAACAAATGTACACCAAACCTTTATAATTTCCAGTGATTCAACATGAAGGACAGAAATGAAAGAAAAATCTTAGGAAAAGGCTAAACTAATATTATACATGGATTTCAGTTTGCTACAACTCTAGTTGTGCATTGTGAAGTTGATCTTAATCCTCTTGATGATCTAGTTAGAGAAACAACCAAGTATCTCAGAATGATATTTAATGAATTTTAGCCTATGAGGAAATGTTTATCAAGAAAAAGTCATGGATTTAGTGGCTTAAGAAAAGGGATTCATACAACAAGTTTTTCGATTCTTTCATGAAGACTCACATACATAATAGTCACATTAGAAGCCTCCTTGTGGATGATGAAATTTCTTATCTTAATGATTTAATTACAAAATTGATTACTGATTTCTATCATAATCTGTTTAATAATCTTAATGTCAATGTTGAGGTTTGGAGATCCACTTGGATTGGACTCACCCTTTCTAATGCTCAGAGATTTAATCACATTGCTCTTGTTTTGCGAAAAGAGGTTGATGAGGTTGTTTCTAACTCGAACAATGATAAGGCCCTAATGCCTAATCAGTTTAATGCCCTTTTCTAAAAGCAAACCTGGAGTGTCATAGGTATATGATGTGTACTCTTCTATCAAAGAGTTCTTTGTGAATAGAAGTATGTTTAAAGTGTCTACTAGGGGTTTTGTAACTCTCATTCCTCAGAATCAAGATATCAACAGTTGGAAATTGGAGAACCATTTCTTTTTGCAATGTTTTTTCAAGCTCATTTCAAATATCCTTACAAATATGCTCCATATGATCAATGATATTAACCAATGTGATTTTATTAAGTTAGGAGTATTAAAGATTCTACTTTGAGTACTAATGGGATTTTTTGTGATTTTAAAAAGGGTTCAAGGAATAACGTACAATTAAGAGGACTTTTCAAGGCATATGATTCAATAAAGTGGAGTTATCGTTTCTTGATCATGTTTAGAATTGGATTTCTACTAACTTGGATTAGATGGATAGAAACTATAATTCAGGAAACATCTTAAAATTCCAATCAATGGAGAACCCATTGAGTTGTTCTCTCCTTCTAATGACATTTTTCAAGGGCATCCCATCGCACCTTATCTTTTTTTCATAGTTATGCAAGGTTTCTGTAAAATGATGAATAAGGCTTTTGGAGAGAAATTCATATCCCACATTAAAGGTTCTAGGATTTGCATTTGTCCCACCTTAGTTTTTCATACAATCTTACGATCTTCATGATAGACAATGCTAAATATACTAGTAATTGTAATGATATATTTAAGAGGTTTGGAATGGGACTGGTCATATTATCAACGTTGATAAATTTATATCTTCTTTAGAAAAATCTCAAAACCTGTTGATATTCTAGATATTCTTGGCATGAAGGAGGTTTATTTTGACTAGTCTAAGCATTGGGGGCTTCATTTACTCACTGGTAAGCTCCAAAAAAAATATTGTGCTGGTCTCTTAGATAAAATTAAGAGGAATCTAGGGTGGTGGAAATACAAGTTATAATCTTTAGTAGAGAGATTAGAATTAATCAAATATGTTGTCTCTTCTATGCATTTATACTAGATCTTTTCTTTCTCAGTTCCCCATCCCATTCTTAATGATATTGACAACTTATGTCAAGAAAGAAAGTGTTCTTGGTTTAAGAAAGAGTAAGGATATTTCTAAAGCTTGTTTAATTCTCAATTCCAAGAATTTAGCCAAAAGGAAAGATTCTCTTTGGGTTAAATGGATCAATGAAAAGTATTTAAGAAAACATACATTTTGGAGCATTTTTGACTCCCCAAATTACTCATGGATGTTCAATAACATTTAAAAACAAGGATTGATCTCTTATCGTTGATTGAGTTATATGCGAGTTATATGACAAGAAAGAAAGTGTTCTTGATTAATCTTTGATTGTTTTAGATTGTCGCTCGATCCTTGGTTGAATGTGAATTTCTTAGAAGATTTTGTAGTCAAGGAACGACCAACAAATTTGGGTTGACTTATCATTCATTGATAAGTTCTATTATTAAGAATGGGAAATGGCATAGCCCTAAAAGTATAAATGTAGACATTATCATGGGTATTTCGATTTCCTATGAATCAATATTCATTACTGGGACAATATTGTGTTTAGGAAAGATAAGAATATTTTCCTCAGTATTGTCTAGGACAATATCATATCTAAAAGGGTGGAGGATCTGGACTTCTACTAGATCTGGAGTTGTAAAGCCCCAAAGAAATGTCGTTTTAATGTGTGGAAATGTAAATTGAATAAACTAGGTAGGTCAAATTATGTAAAAATAAGAGGGATTTATGGTACCTCCATTTTCTTCTTAAGCATGAGTGCTTATGAAGATTGTCACCGTGTTAACTTTGAGTGCCCTTACATTCTGACCTTTGAGATAATTCAATTAATGTCTGGCCCTTAATTTTTAAACCTGAGAAGTGGACTCATCTTGCAAGTGTTAGAGATAAATACTCCAAAATTCTCTATGCTCTCCTTATGTATCATAGTTGGATTGAAAGGAATATTCGAGTTCATGAAGAGAGGTCTTGTACCCCTGATGTCCATTAAGAAATCATTAAAAGTGATTTAAAAGTGTTTTCCATAATTTCTTGTCTTTTCTCGATAGAGTTTGTTGTCATATGCCAGCTATCTTATCAGATTTCGTGTTGATTTATCTAATTTTCTGGATTTTCCTGTGTGCACAAGTGATCAGGATTTTTTTTCTATAGTTTTCCTTATGTGTATGTTTGTTCAAGATATTTTGATGTAGTTGGTGATACTATGATTCTTATTAGGGATCTGCTATGGATTTCTTCTCATTGAATCCTTACATGTTCTACTGTCACTTTGAGCTAGAGGTCGCTAAGGAGTATTAGCTTCATGTACATCTTCTATTCTTTTTCTTAGGAAAGAACCTAGTCGATTTTTCTGGATGCTACTCAATTTTTTTCCAGATCCCTATGGTCTTTTCTATATGGTGAATAATGATGTGAAACTTTGTTGTTCTTTTGGGGAAGATTTTATGCTTGGTTCTAAAAGTTTGACATTAAGCTTCTTCCTTGATTTTCTGGAGTGTAGTTCTAATGAGCCTATTGGTTACTTCAGATTTTCAAGCTTAAGATATATGGAGTTTTTGTGAAGCCAGTGCATTTATTTTTCTCTGAATTTTTTATCAGGATTTTTTGGATGCTTATGGTCTTTTCTATGTGCTTCTAGTATGGAAATATCGATCCCATAATGGTCTTTTTTAAGACTTTCTCACTGCTAATCCTTTTAGAGTTTTGCCTTCAAGTTCTTATCCTTTTGTCTCCTATGTGGTAGCCCATCTTCAAGAGAGTTGCCTTTACTTTTTTATTTGGTATCCCTCTCTCTTTTCTCTACAGGGTGGAGTATGTTAATTCCCTTATTCTTTATACTTTGACCTCATGGTCTTGCAATTATGATCCTCTTTTTCTTTATTTTGAGTATTTTTAAAAAATACAAAAAAAAGGAGGAAGCGGTTCAGCCAACCAAAAAAAATGTTGTAGGCAGTTGGCTAAGCAGAAAAAAAGTTTTCTATACTTACAATTCGATAATAAAAAATGCAAGAACCTAATATTAAACCAAATTAAGGAAATTAAGTATGATTTTGCAATTAGGGGAATTTGGTAAAAAATTGATCCTTATTAAAGTTAGTTTGGGACAAATTTGGAGCATTTAGTCTTGACTTCATCCAAATTAGGGCAAACCAAGTGAAACCAGATCTTGAGCTTATTGAAAATAGTACACAAGTTATTGAAAATAGTACATTATTTACTGAAAAATAGTACATAAGGTATTGAAAATAGTACACAAGATATTGAAAAACAATACATGATTGTAGAAGAATAGTATACAACTTATTGAAGAATAGAAATCAACACATAGTATGATATACACAACGTATGAATGTAATTACAAAACTCATAACCAAATTTTTTTACATAGAATGCACATACAATTGAGTACTAAAACAAACACAAACTCAATACTAACTAGGCATAATTTGGTGAAATCATGTATGATATTTTCATCGATAAAATTTGGTGAAGTCCAACCTTAATCAGGTCAATGTAGGGAAAATTAGTGGAATTTCAGTCTGACTTTGACTAAATTAGGCAAACTAAGTCAAATAGGTATATCTCTTAACATAGAACTACAAATGGTACACAACTGATTGAAAAATAGTACATAAATTATTGTAAAATAGCACAGAACTTCTTAAAAAATTGTACATTACTTCTTTATAAGAGTACACAACTTATTGAATGACTAGTACAATACTTGTTACAAATAGTACTCAACATGTAGTATAAAATACACAACTTATGAAAGAATATATGACTTATGAATTTTTTTTTGTAGGCATATCAATACCAACTGCATTTCTATGTAATGCACATACAATTGTGTATGGATACAAAAACCTAATACTAAGCCTCATTTGTATATGAAAATATCTTGTTCACATGGTGACTCTAGACCACATATCATTAGCCAACAACAAATTCTCCACAACATAAGAATCAAATCTCAAGAAATAGTAACCAACAATACTCAAAAAGTAAAAATGTAGGTTAAAAAGAAGAGGAGACTGCAACAAAGCAGAAGGTAATGATAGAGAAGAGGAAAAATAGGAGAGGAAGGTAGCTTTCAGTGAGAATTAATGGACCATTACCATCTCTTGATGAGATTGTACTATAGATTTTCTTCCGACTACAAGAAGAAGAGGAGAGAAGGGCAACTCCTAGCTTCTATCAGGGTCAATAGAGTATAGGAAGAGAAGTACCGCCCTCACAAACTACACGTTGTATCACATGAGATGAGGCTGTGATCATAGTTGTGTCCACAAGGATGACCCTGGGGCTAGTGCAAAAAGGTGCCATTCAGTTGGGATTTGTGGGCGTTCGAGTGCAAATAAGACATGGGAACCCCACACTATCCAGGGCATTAACAACGCCAAAGGAAAAGGAAGGTGGCGATGAGCGGAAGATGATGAGTAAAGGAAGAGGTCCCAACAGAATTGCGACAGGCAGAGGAAGGATCTCCAAAGCATGAACCAAGGAGTACAAATCATTGAGTACCATAGACCGGGTAAAATTGGAGATGCAGAGGAGATAAATGTCACTTAGTCATTGTGTGGTTGTTGTTGTGTGTGTGGGGGATTGTTGTTGGCCTTTTTAGTGGGATGTCGTTGAGGCAAGTTGAACTCTGAATATAAAACAGGATATGTGTATCCCCCACACATGCATACATACACATAATATATATATATATATATATATATATATATATATATATATATATATATATAGTCAGGCTAGAATACACTCGAGTGTACGGATCGCACGAATACACTCAAGTGTGTTTGCATATCAAGACTATTTTTTGCAAAATGTAAACCGTTGATATTCACTGTCATACTATACTAGACTACATACAAATTTTGAGCACATTTGGATGAGTGTAAGTCACTCATCCAAGGGCAACAAAATCAAAGCGCAAAACTAATTTGAAATGCATAATTTTTGCGGTCTGCATAACATGAGCTATACATATCCAAATGTGCTCAAATTTTGCGTATGAGTTGTTCACGAGATGTTTAAGAAGATCAACGGATTAGATTTTCAAAAAAAAAATATTGCATCATAGAAAACTACTTGAGTGTATTCCGCTCCGGATACACTCGAGTGTATTCTAGCCTGACTATATATATATATATATATATATATATATATATATATATATATATATATATATATATATATATATATATATATATATATATATATATAGGATTGTTGTTGGCCGTTGTAGTGGGATGTCGTTTAGGCAAGTTGAACTCTGAATATAAAACATGATATGTATATCCCCCACACACGCATACATACACATAATATATATATATATATATATATATATATATATATATAGTCAGGCTAGAATACACTCGAGTGTACAGATCGCACGAATACACTCAAGTGTGTTTGCATATCAAGACTATTTTTTTGCAAAATGTAAATCGTTGATCTTTGTTTTCATACTATAACTAGGCTACATACAAATTTTGAGCCCATTTGGATGAGTGCAAGTCACCCATCCAAGGGCAACAAAATCGACGCATAAAACTAATTTGAAATGTATAATTTTTGTGGTCTTCATAACATGAGCTATATATATCCAAATGGGCTCAAATTTTACATATGAGTTGTTCACGAGATGTTTAAGAAGATCAATGGATTAGATTTTCAAAAAAATATTGCATCATGAAAAACTACTTGAGTGTATTCCGCTCCAGATACACTCAAGTGTATTCTAGCCTGACTCTCTCTCTCTCTCTCTCTCTCTATATATATATATATATATATACATATATATATATATATATATATACATATATATATATATATATATATATATATATATATATATATATATATCTTTAATATCCACACCGATAACCTGGAATTTATTATCCGTGTTGTCTGAAAAGTAACTAATGGGTCAAAAAAGTAACTCATTGCACAAAAAGTAATTATGCTGACAAAATAAATTATTCGGCTAAAAATTAAAATAAGACAGAATACATAGTAAAAATTTTGGAATAAATATGTCATTGTATATTTGCTACATCTGTTACAAATGTAACTATTTATACATGTAAAGTTACAGTTTGCAAGATAAAGTAACCTTGTACATGTATAAAGTAAGAAAATAAAAAAAATGTTATCAAATTTGGAATAGAGAATTACCCGCGCGGACAATAGATGAACACTCATATATATATATATATATATATATATATATATATATATATATATATATATATATATATATATATATATATATATATATATATATATATATATATATATATATGGCGTTCATTGAATACCGTGCGGGTAGCCTGGATTTTCGCTACCTGTTAGTCCCAAATGTAACCATATGGCAAACAAAGTAACTAGAAGGACAAAAAAATAACTATGTTGATAACAAAGTAAGTATATGACTAAAATAGTAAAATTGGGCAGAATACACAGAAAATATATATGTAATTGTCTAACAGAAGACACGAAGATGGTTAGACATTCGATTTGTTAGCGATAGGTCCCAGGATCGAGCCTAGGCCACATGATGAATAGAATGGCCATTTTAATATATATATATATATATATATATATATATATATATATATATATATATATATATATATATATATATATATATATATATATATATATATATATATATATATATGTAATTGTATTTTGAAATTTGTTGTTGCAAATGGAACTATCTATGTATGAAAAGTAAAAGTTTGCAAGGTAAAGTAACCCTGTACATGTTGAAAGTAAGAAACTTGAACAAAAGTAACCAAAATAGGAGGCAGATAGCTGCCCGCGCGGGTATTTCGATTATATATATATATATATATATATATATATATATATATATATATATATACACACACACACACACACATTGTCGTTCATTCAATACTCGTGCGGGTATTCCAGATTTCGCTACCCGTTAGTCCAAAAAGTAACTATAAAGTCATAAAAGTAACTCGTTGGACAAAAAATAACTATGATGATAAAAAAGTAACTATACGACTAAAAAAGTAAATCTATACAGAATACACATCATATATATATATATATAACTTTTTCTAGTACCATTATTATTGTTGTCATGATTCAATGAAAAAGGAACCGTATTTATTGTGCCGGTTGCTGCCGCAGTCACATGCTGACCGTATCCTCTATTAGTAGTTATATATTACTTTCCCCCATTTTTGAGTCCGCATGATTAACATAAGCCCTATATCCAAAAAAAAAAAAACATAAGACCGGCACAAGTTCGGAAGTGTAAACTTGAACCCTCAAAACGGGCGTGGATTCCGAAACATGGCCTATTATTCGAGCAATCTGATCGATACAAACCCATCATTCAGACCTGGTTTTAGATCAAACTAAGTAATTAAGACCGCCCGAAACATATCCCAAAAGTAAAAAGCCACGCAAAAGCGCAAACTTTTATGCTCCCCTCCATCGTCCGTTCTTAGCCTCAGCCTGCCTTCACGGAAAGACTGAGTACATTTGTGGTTCGCTATTGGTTTGGTTATTCTTCCTCCAGACTCCTTGGTGACCAATGAGGAGCTCCTAGAATCCGGCGAAAGCATGTTAATGTTTGTTCGGCACGGTTTTTGCTGTCACCTGAATGCATAAAAAGAGCTAAGCGGCTTAATGTAGATGGCTATGCATCCCACAGAACTCTAACCAGTTAGCGGTTTAAATTCTTCCAGGGCAATACTGTGCAGAGGCCTGGGGTGGGCTGGGCTACTTAAAAAAGTAACACAGAAACAATCTATCCAATCCCATGTGCTCGTTTGTTCTATCCAGTCAAAGCTCTCCTCGTTTGTGATTGTCTGCAACTCGGTTAGCCTATATAACATCCAAAGTTGATAAACGGAAGAAATTTGATAAATATTTTAGCAAGTATAATAACAAAAACGAGAAAAAAGATAGTTGATACTGGGCATTATTGGGGCAAAAACTATTTTGCAGTGATTGAAGACTCTATCTGATGTAGAGGTGAGCTATTCTTAGCATACATAAATTTAATTAACGGCATTATATCAAGTAAGTTCAATCGTTTGTGATTGTCTGCATCTTCGTTAGCCTATATAACTTCCAAAGTTGATTGAGGTGAAGAAATCTTATGACTCTTCCACACAAGGATCACAACAAAAGCGAGAATAAACAGTAGTTAATACTGGACATTATCCGGGCGACAGCTATTTTGCAAAAATCGAATACTGTCTGATGTAGAGGTAAGTTCTTCTTAGTTATTAGAATTCAATTAACGGCCTATTTTTTAGTTTCCTTATAGGTTGTACTAAATCAATGATTCAGCGGTCAGGTAGTGAAAGTCAGGAACTGCAAACCTGTCATACCACATAAAGGGAGAATTTTACAGTAAAGATTTGCAGTTGCACGGCTGATAGAATCCCCTACATATGTATTAAAGACCATAAATATAACAGTTGTCTAATGAGCCAGTAAAGCTGTTGAAAGATGTATAAGGCTTACTTTCTCTTACTAATTCATTATCATAGATATAATACTCCACTGCGAAAAGATATACATTCTGATATCTAGCAGAGTATGGGAGCAATTGGATTGACACTAATCCATCATCCGAACCTGGTTTCAGATCAAATCAAGCAGTGTCGCACAAAGCTTTCTCCAAAAGTAAAAAGCAACACAAAGGCGCAAACTTTTATGCTCACCACACCGTCGGTTCTAAGCCTCAGCCTCACTTTACGAAAAGACACGATCGAGTAGATCCCCGCTTCTATATTGGCTGGCCTATTCCTCCTGACCCCTCAGTGACAAATGATGAGCTCCGAGAATCCGGTAAAAGCTCGCTACGAAATGCCAACAGCAGATCGCACGGCGGGGGTAGCTCAGCACCCTGTGCTATTTTCTCGCCTTTTACCGCGTGAGCAGTGGGGGTAAAGTTGCATTGGACGCGGGTCGCTGGCTCAGAAACAAACGCCTGAGGAGGAACTGCAGGTCCTTGGAGGTGCGTCAGATCGGAAGCAGGGCCGTCGGGATGCCGAAACGTTGCACGCTTTGTCTAAAACTCTTGATGCTTTATAGGATACTAGTAATTCCAACACGTGCATTCACCAAAAAAAAAAATATGTGCACATGCACACTCTTCGATTAATGGTGCGAGGAGAGGTAAACGATCTCATGCCAGCGCCGATGCAAGGATCTTCATTTGTCGTTATATAAGCCCCTTTTAGTGGATTCAAATTCATTATTGCATAAACCTTTTCTAGAGGTCTTACATTTAATCTCTATCTTAAAATATGATTTTAAAATTGATTTCTAGAGTATATGTATAATTAGAATCAATTGGAACATAATTTGGAACAACATGTTTGAGTCCCCTTTTAGTGTCCTAGAGTCATACAATATAATATACTAATAGTAGGCTTTACCAATTGAACTAGATGTACATCCATAATCCAATAAGTTGTATTATGTTATACATAAATCCTCTCGAAGCATATACCTACATGTAGAAGTTGGACATGTTGGGGATGTTGTACTCATACGGTCCCAGATGTGACAAAAATTTATTGCGGAAGCGTTACCGACAAGCGTATAAATCCAAAGAAGAAACGCCAGATTTAACGCGAAAAACTCTCCCCAAGATAAGGAGAGAAAAATCACGGGGCAATACCGACCAACAAGTATTATGTAATTAAGATTACAACTCACACTGTCTGAATTTAATTACCCCCTAAATCTAGGTACCCCTCCCCACACGAGAATAAAGATGAGGAAGAAGAGAATCACACCTTGTGTGTACAAAACCTCCTTCTTTACTTGATCTCCTCATGAGGCCACTGTCGTTGTTGGAGACTGCTTGATGCCGCTGTGACCGCTGACTAGGTCAGACGGTTGCCACTATGGCAACATTGTGTCTGTAACCGCCAACCTCTACTTTGCTTCAAGGAAAAGTTGATGACCCTCTCTTATTAACCAAGAAAGCTGCTCTGTCGGTGTACCCAATGTGTCACCGACTGTCAGCAGCTACCACTACTACAGAAAATGCTTTTTACAACGGGAGATAGACAACAGTTCTGATGATTGTGTTGTAATTAGCATACTTATCACAACAATCCCATTTTTGTGTTGTATATTGTATATTTTATACAACACAAGTCATTTACAACATGCCAAACATGTTGTAGTATAGGAGGATACTAAAACAACTGCTAAAGTGTTGTAATAGGTTGTAGTATCACAACATATTCAAAACCGTTGTAAAAGATGTTATTTACACAATATATTTTGACCCGTTGTAATAGTCACATGTTGTAATAGACCATCATTACACAACACAGACTCACCTGTTGTAGTATGTATTAATTATACAACAGGCCTTTACATGTTGTATTTGGTACATGTTGTAATAGACCACCATAATACAACATATTAAAACTCGTTGTTATATCCAACATGAGATAACAGACTCCAACCTGTTGTTATATATTATAATTACACAACATGTTGTAACATGTTGTAATATCCACACATAAAACATCGTTGTAATAGACCTCCATTACACAACGTAAACTAAACCATTGTAATATACTATAATTACACAACATGATATCACATGTTGTATTAGCTACATATTTTAAAAGACCATAGTTAAACAACACATCATATTCACATAATTCTATGAATTTTTCAATTATTTGCATATAATATATGTGTGTGTATCCATTATAATATTCGCGTATCTATATATATATATATATTAATTCTATAGTTTTAAACATCACTATATAATTTTGATATTGTATCCATTAATTTTAAATACTTCTATCTACATTTATATTTCATTAATACATAATATTTATAAATGCAGATAGAAGTATTTAAAATTAATGGATACAATATTAAAATTATATAGTGATGTTTAAAACTATAGAAATAAAACATATATATATATATATATATATATATATATATATATATATTAATTCTACAGTTTTAAATATCACTATATAATTTTGATATTGTATCCATTAATTTCAAATAGTTCTATCTGCATTTATATTTCATTAATACATAATATTTATAAATGCAGATAGAAGTATTTAAAATTAATGGATACAATATTAAAATTATATAGTTATGTTTAAAACTATAGAAATAAAACGTATACATATACATATATATATATATAAATTAATTGTTTTAAACATCACTATATAATTTTGATATTGTATCCATTAATTTTAAATACTTCTATCTACATTTATATTTCATTAATACATAATATTTATAAATGCAGATAGAAGTATTTAAAATTAATGGATACAATATTAAAATTATATAGTGATGTTTAAAACTATAGAAATAAAACATATATATATAGATATATATATTAATTCTGTAGTTTTAAACATCACTATATAATTTTGATATTGTATCCATTAATTTTAAATACTTCTATCTGCATTTATATTTCATTAATACATAATATTTATAAATGTAGATAGAAGTATTTAAAATTAATGGATACAATATTAAAATTATATAGTGATGTTTAAAACTATAGAAATAAAACATATACATATATATATATATTAATTCTATAGTTTTAAACATCACTATATAATTTTGATGTTGTATCCATTAATTTTAAATACTTCTATCTGCATTTATATTTCATTAATACATAATATTTATAAATGTAGATAGAAGTATTTAAAATTAATTGATACAATATTAAAATTATATAGTGTTGTTTAAAACTATAGAAATAAAACATATACATATATATATATATATATATATATATATTAATTCTATAGTTTTAAACATCACTATATAATTTTGATATAGTATCCATTAATTTTAAATACGTCTATCTGCATTTATATTCCATTAATACATAATATTATAAATGCAGATAGAAGTATTTAAAATTAATGGATACAATATTAAAATTATATAGTGATGCTTAAAACTATAGAAATAAAACACACACACACACACACACACACACACACACACACATATATATATATATATATATATATATTAATTCTATAGTTTTAAACATCACTATATAATTTTGATATTGTATCCATTAATTTTAAATACTTCTATCTGCATTTATATTTCATTAATACATAATATTTATAAATGCATATAGAAGTATTTAAAATTAATGGATACAATATTAAAATTATATAGTGATGTTAAAACTATAGAAATAAAATATATACATATACATACATATATATATATATATATATATATATTAATTCTATAGTTTTAAACATCACTATATAATTTTGATATTGTATCCATTATATAGTGATGCTTAAAACTATAGAAATAAAACACACACACACACACACACACACACACACACACACACATATATATATATATATATATATATATATATATATATATATATATATATATATATATATATATATATATATATATATATATATATATTAATTCTATAGTTTTAAACATCACTATATAATTTTGATATTGTATCCATTAATTTTAAATACTTCTATCTTCATTTATATTTCATTAATACATAATATTTATAAATGCATATTGAAATATTTAAAATTAATGGATACAATATTAAAATTATATAGTGATGTTTAAAACTATAGAAATAAAACATATATATATATATATATATATATATATATATTAATTCTATAGTTTTAAACATCACTATATAATTTTGATATTGTATCCATTAATTTTAAATACTTCTATCTGCATTTATAAATATTATGTATTAATGAAATATAAATGCAGATAGAAGTATTTAAAATTAATGGATACAATATCAAAATTATATAGTGATGTTTAAAACTATAGAATTAATATATATATATATATATATATTTATATATATATATATATATATATATATATATATATATATATATATATATATATATATATATATATATGTATATGTTTTATTTCTGTGGTTTTAAGCATCACTATATAATTTTAATATTGTATTCATTAATTTTAAATACTTCTATCTGCATTTATAAATATTATGTATTAATGAAATATAAATGCAGATAGAAGTATTTAAAATTAATGGATATAATATCAAAATTATATAGTGATGTTTAAAACTATATATATATATATATATATATATATATATATATATATATATATATATATATATATATATATATATATATATATATATATATATATACGCACACACACATATGTGTGTGTATTTTATGTGCACCAGCGTGTCTTATATACTACCATGTTACTTTTTATTTTATTATTTTATTATTTTTATTGGTATATTAGTTTTCTTTTTTTCTAAGTTTACAATTAAATGCATATATATATTTCTTTATTTTTATAATTTTAAACTTATTATATAATTTTAGTACTATATTCATTAATTTTAAATATTTTTATGTACATTTATAAATATTATGTATTAATAAATATAATATTCTATTAATATTTTTATTATCTTCACTTATTATTTTAGATATATGGCTAATTTCATATAAGTTAATGTAGATTATATTAATTTAGCAATTTAACATATATATGTATATATATCATAATAAAAAAATATACATGATATCATAATAAAAAAATTTAAAAAAGAAAAACATCGTCCTGCCCAACAGGTAGCTGGGGGCGTGGTGCCACGTGGCAGTCCCACGATGAAGACGCCAGTCAGACCGACGTCTTCATCGTGGGACTTCCACGTGGCGCCACGCCCCCAGCTACCCGTTGGGCGGGGCTGAATTTGTTTTTTTTAGCCAATAGGGGTGAAGACGCCATTCTATTCGGCGTCTTCGACCCTTTCTCTCTCCCAAACTCGTCTATTTGAGTAAATTTGTTCCAAACTCGTTCATTTTGGTCATTATTTACTGCTAACATGTCTATTTTGATTTTTCCCTCTAATTTATAGGTGTCACGGAAAAAAATCCCGCGCTTCCTACTTTCCTTCAGCACGCTGTTTTCCCCAAAAACAGTTTCACGGCAAAAGTGAACCCCCATTCCCCCTCCCCCCGTCCCCGTCTGAGGAGCAGCAGACGACGAGAGCAGAGCTCCCGCCAGCCCCCCCCCCCCCCCCCCCCCGCGTCCGAGGAGCAGCAGACGACGAGAGACCGACCGCAGAGCCCCGCCTCCGAGGAGCGCCGCAGACGACTCGCAGAGCTCACCGCCGCTAGACACTTGCGGCAACTTCCCCCGACGAAGCCGACGTTCCCAGGGGCGCTCATCGCTAGACGACCGGAAAGCGCCGCTGCCCTCTGCGTTTCGCACCCACCTCTACTTTGAGCTCCCTTCAATCCAAGGTAACCTCTACTTACACGGAAAGGACTCATAGCCCTGACTAAAATCGCCAATCTCTTGGGAAATAGATTGTGTTAGATAACTAAATGAATTATGAACCTATTCCAAGCCACTTCGTCTTCTCCTAAAGGAACATGTAGATACCCAATTCGGTCCAAGTCGGACTGATTTTGGCATAACATGGCGTAATAAGACACAACTTCCCCTAATTTGGACTACATTGACGTAAATGAGCCCTAGTTTGGCTAAATCAAACCTAATTCACCAATTTAGACATGTTCTCCTCATATCAGACATATTTCCCCCTAAATCGGACCTAATATGTCCAAATTAGATCTGATTTGGCATAAATAAGATCTATTTCTTCCCTAAAACAACTAAACTTGATGTACTTTGACCAAATTCAGACCTAATCCATGCTAATTTGGTCTTTAAGTGTTTAAATTTGAGCCTAAAAGGCCTTGGGCATCCACTTTAGTTATCCGAAAGCCTAGGCACCCAACTTAAGGCGGCTCACCTAAAGCCTAGGGGGACTAGGCAGAGCCTAGGCGGGAGCCTAGATAACTATGATATAAACATATATTGTTCCGAAGACTAAGTCGATATCGAATATTCTAATAAACCTATCATTAATACATGTACTGTTCCAAAGATTCCATCAACATTCTAAAACCTGCTATTACTTATTAGAAACAGTAACATACTGTTCCTACTGTTAGTTCCACATTCATGAGACTGTATTCGTAACTTATTGTTAGTTTTACATTTTATTATACAAATCTGATTGTTAATTTTCGTTTGTGCTTACTGATGATAATTATGTATTTATTTTATCTAAACTATTTGGCTCTCAAGTCAATGTATTGATATATATATTTAATGTTATATTAATAAGAAATATTGTATCCACAGCTGTATAAGTATCATGTATTTTCAAAAATTGCTGCATCACAACACAAGTATGTATCTGTATTTGTATCAATGTTTGTATATGCAACCGTATTTGTCTCCGTGCTTCATAGATATTGTTGGTCTACTCAAATATTATATGTGTAAGCGTGTATACCTTATGGTGTGCATATACATATGCGCACTTATTGATACACAGATACAAAAACCTACATTTGAATACATAAAAACGTATGCTCTCACAAATTTATGCTAGCTTCCCTGATAGATCTGCGTTCCTTCTTAACAACTTAATCATGCCATGGACAGAATTTGATATATTTATCAATACCTAACAGCAACATGAAGTTGAATGAAATTCAGTCAGAATGAGAATAAAATGCTTTACTCAATAATAATAGGTAGCTCGGTAGGGATGAACCTCAGCTATAGTTTTTATAATCAAGGAAACTTCATCTATATCTGCTATACAGAACAGCATTTTAATTCTGTTGAAGATAAAGAGCAGAAATGCATCTAATAAAGCGTGAACATATCATGCAAGAATCAGAGCAAAAATGCATGGTATGAAGTATGGACAAAACATAGGTGATAGTATGTAAGTAACAGCATAATGGTTGGCCACAAGAAATTTATAGCTGACAGTGTGTAACAACTAACAAGATTTCTTTGACACAAAAAGATAAGTACTAGTCCCTACAAAAGAAGAAACGAATTTTTCCGCATCCCTACAGTGGGACTTATGTTGTATAATTACTACACACCTGATTTGCGCTTTCCAGCTCTCCTACCTCTAAGAAATCTAACAAGTCATGGCATTACTGTCTTCCTCCTCAGACTGATGGAGGGTCCTCGTGAGGATATCTGGCTGGCAGATGTAATTGACCTTCTATATGTCTTAGACTTCCGCGAGGTTGTGATCATGCCATTATCTTTGAAGGATTTTCTGGGTTGTTCAAACTCAGGATCTTCTATTTGCAACTCCAGGCCAGATTTCCTCCTCCTAACTTTTGGCATTTTCTCCAGTATTCCAAGTTCATTTTGTTCCAATAATTTGAGCTCTGTGATTTTTCTTTGGGCCGTTTCGATCTGACGCAATATTTCCTTTTCGGAATGACGAAATGCCTCAACCCATGCTTTAGCAGCTTCCACTTTTTTATCTGCAATTTCTTGAGATCCTTGTGCACAGTTTGTGAGGTACTCGTACTCAAACTTGGAAATTGCCACAGTGGGATTTAGCTCAGATGGGGAACCTCTACTCCACATCTTTATCTCGATCAGTGTCCTCAGTTTCTCCACCGCAGAAGCTTCAGAGGCTTTCACTGCATCAAGCTCCTATTTTGCAGCTTGCAGTTTATCACTTGTTACATCTATGCTGGCATCAGTTGCCCAAATTTCCAACTTTATATAATCAGCTTCTTGGGTATGTTGCTCCTTCTCTTTCCTTGCTTTCTCTATGTCGCTACACAGACTCTACAATGCTGCCTGAAGGTTGCCTAACATTTCTTGTGCTTTCTTTTCAGCTGCTGATGTAGATTCTAGCCTAGCTTTTGCTTTGAGTATTTTGAAATTGAGATTCTGAACTATAGTATCTGTCTCTTCATCCAACTTCTTCAATTGGGATACCTCAGTGGCAACCCATTGCTTCTCCTGTCTAATGACATCCATGGATGTCATAAATTTGAAACCATCTTCCCTGATGGACGCCAACTCCTCCTTTGCAGCCTGCAACTCAGTGATTACATGGATATATATAATGAAAGATAAGGCCAAAATATTAATTGTATTATTAAAGAATGTCTAATATATTAAACAAAATATTTTCAACTATATTAAAGAATGTCAAAATATTGTGCCTTATATTGCTAGTACTAGTGGTCGTTTCTACACCCCTCATCACCTTGGTACTCAAAACAGATGTGTTGTACTACCCGTTTGGTTTGGTATCCAGAAAAGACCCCTCTTCTGGTTGATTCTTTCGGTAGTGGAGTCTGTAGATAGATAAGAGGTGGAGTTTGAGGCTTCCTTCACCCATTACGGAGTGCACCAGGAAGGCAAACTTAAGCAATCCAAATATTAAAGGGACCTTAATAACTATACTTGACTATCAAACGTATCTTGGTGGTTTAGGCATAGTAGGAGCATGGCTTAAGGTGGCCCCTCACTCTCAATCTTCTGTAAATGTAGCGAAGTCACTAACTAGAACTAGGGAAGCGTGGGGCTAAAAATGTTTAATTTATACTACTAAATACTCTTTGGTGCTTGCCAAGGAAAACTAAAATCTAAGAGATCTTTGGATATTTTTCAAATAGTAGAAACAAGTTGAAAAATATTGTCCATTCTCGCAATAATCATGCTCGAACTCATCAACTTGATTATATTCTAAGAGATATTAAAAAAAAGAAAAATCAAGGACCTAGTTTTCATAAACCAAAATCTAGTTCAACACTCCTATTAATCATGTTACTTGCTAGAGTTGTGGGAGATTTGATCACTATGCTTTCTGATGGCATATAAAGAGAAAAAAGTGACAACAATATGATTTGGGTACCTACCTACCATATGCACTTAGATATGTTTGCCTCCCCAGAAGTCACATTTGAGTGACTGAGGCAATGCGTGGATACGACTCGACCGAGGCCCAGAAATCACATTCGAGTGTGTGGATATGACTCGACCGTGGCGCATACAACCCAAACCAATAGGTATACTTTCAAATGCCTCCCCAGAAGTCACATTCGAGTTTGTGAGGCAATGCGTGGATACGACTCGACCGTGGCGCATAACCCTCAAACCAATAGGTATACTTTCAAATGCCTCCCCAGAAGTCACATTTGAGTGGGTGAGGCAATGCGTACTGTCCTATCTCTCTCTCCCATAATAAGAGGAAATAAGCATTTGGATGCAGTCCAAATACAGAGTTCTTCCTGTTCCAAGAGTAGAGATGGTACATCCCACCTTGCCAATACACCTTTAAATTTAAACATATATTGTTCCGAAGACTAAGTCGATATCGAATATTCTAATAAACCTATCATTAATACATGTACTGTTCCAAAGATTCCATCAACATTCTAAAACCTGCCATTACTTATTAGAAACAGTAACATACCGTTCCTACTGTTAGTTCCACATTCATGAGACTATATTCGTAACTTATTGTTAGTTTTATATTTTATTATACAAATCTGATTGTTAATTTTCATTTGTGCTTACTGATGATAATTCTGTATTTATTTTATCTAAACTATTTGGCTCTCAAGTCAATGTATTGATATATATTTAATGTTATATCAATAAGAAATACTGTATCCACAGCTGTATAAGTATCATGTATTTTCAAAAATTGCTGCATCACAACACAAGTATGTATCTGTATTTGTATCAATGTTTGTATATGCAACCGTATTTGTCTCCGTGCTTCATAGATATTGTTGGTCTACTCAAATATTATATGTGTAAGCGTGTATACCTTATGGTGTGCATATATATGCACACTTATTGATACACAGATACAGAAACCTACATTTGAATACATAAAAATGTATGCTCTCACAAATTTATGCTAGCTTCCCTGATAGATCTGCATTCCTTCTTAACAACTTAATCATGCCATGGACAGAATTTGATATATTTATCAATACCTAACAGCAACATGAAGTTGAATGAAATTCAGTCAGAATGAGAATAAAATGCTTTACTCAATAACAACAGGTAGATCGGTATGGATGAACCTCAGCTATAGTTTTTATAATCAAGGAAACTTCATCTATATCTGCTATACAGAACAGCATTTTAATTCTATTGAAGATAAAGAGCAGAAATGCATCTAATAAAGCGTGAACATATCATGCAGGAATCAGAGCAAAAATGCATGGTATGAAGTATGGACAAAACATAGGTGATAGTATGTAAGTAACAGCATAATGGTTGGCCACAAGAAATTTATAGCTGACAGTGTGTAACAACTAACAAGATTTCTTTGACACAAAAAGATAAGCACTAGTCCCTACAACTATAATGGTGATAGTATGTAGGTTTATTCTGTCCGAGGGCAAACTGGTTATTAATGATTGAGATCTGCTTGTAATTTCAAGTAGATAAGTTTATTTATTGATTCTTTAGTCATACTCAATTCCAATAAAACCTCATAAGGAAATGATATCATATAAGATCTGTTCTGCTTAAACTGAGCATAATTTAGTTTCAGAAAAGATATTGATGAGAAAAAACTACTATTCATACTGACCTGATCTTTGCCATGTTCATCAGCTTTTCCCATCTTGGACCAAAATTCTTTAGATATTTTTCCATCTTTGTCTATAGTTTCATCAACGTGTATAAATGCAACTCGAAGTGCTTCATTTCTGTTGATGCAATCCAAAAGCAGGGTGACTAACCATATGATACAATCAAATTTGTTTGAATAAGTAGTGAAGAAGTTTTTTATATAATATAGTAGCAGAAATAAACCAAGTCTGTGTCCAACTGGAAGTGGTACTACTGCAACCGATGAGAGGAAACTGAATTGATAGGATGATTTTTTTATACATTTTCATCACAGTGCTTAGATACTAATGAAACACAAACTGATCCTAAACTATTTTGATTCGTAGTTAAAAAATAGATTAGGAAGAAGAAATATCAAAGAGCAAGGTGGTTTAGTCTGGTTCGGCAACATCTGTATTTTGAGGTCCCTGCGTCCACAGCAGGGAACTGTTTTCACTATCTTGAGGGTTGCAACAGCCATTTTGTAGATGTTTAAAGGAGAGGTTTAGGATTGTCTAGTTCCCAAAACATAATTACATTATTGCTCCACATAAAGAATAATTACATGATTAAGTGCTTGGCTAATAGGTTGTTCCCCCAAGGCCTAAGGAGATCTCATCCTTCCCCACCCTGCCCCCCACAATGTTGTGCATTAATGTTTCGCGTGCACTACTTGTCATTAATGTTGTTGAGAAAAGTTTTTCATACCCCTTCAGTGAAACGTTAACAAATTGTTCTTCAGACCGATGTATAGAAGGCCAAGATCCCCATTACCGATATCTCTCCTACGATGTCAGTTTTCAATTTGTACAGTTTAATCTTGCCGCCCTGTTGTCAATCCATTGATTACATTCCATAAAGCAGAAAGAGACCTATTGATGGTCTTTGCTTCTTCCAGGATTTTTCCTTCAGCTCCAGTTTTTTCAACTTTCTGATCCAGCTAAATCAACAAGAATAAGTTTTCCAACAGTTGATCTGCAACAGCAATAAACAGAATAAGTTTCCTAACAGTCGATATGCACAATAATTTTCCAACAGTGATCTGCAATAGAAATAAACACTGTTAAGGCGTCATTGATGTGAATCTTTTAGTAAAATCAAGCATACTACAAGGGAACATGTGCAATTCACATTTTTTAAGAACATATGTAACGGAAAGGGAGAATACATTGTTCTTGCATTATGATTGAGATATACATGTCCTATTAGAAGTGAGGCTAGATGGTTGTATTAGAAGAAACATAAAAAGAAATGTTTCTTTTTTTGATAAACTAAAAAGTAATGTTCCTAGACTAGAGGTTTGGGAGGTTGTAGGTGTGTTTTGATCAAGGAATGATTATGTAAATAAAAGTTACTTTGTATATAATTTCAAAACACTTATCAAGGACCTTTTGTATGAGAGATCATAAGAATACTTATATTGTATTGTTGTGAATTTCAAGTGGAGTCCATCTGATGGTCGCTCTCTATCCACTTATAGAGCATTCAACATACTCTCCACTCATTATAGGAGAAAGATAGTAGTGAGAGACTGAAAAAAGACTGTGGCTACAGCTAGTGCACTGGATTATCCATGATGATTAAATCTACAAGCAGCAGCAGCAGCTGGTACAACACCCACCACCGGGATCCATAGATACAACTCGTGATGAATCCCGATCATCATCATTCCCCGCTCAATGGTTCTGTACAGCTAGCATTGAATTGAGGCTTGCATATGCAGTTTTTTTCCTGGTTTTCCTTTCTTAGATGCACAACTATATCCTCAATATCGCTCGTCAACTTTGATATATCTAAAAAATCTTTCGTGTGAGGCTGCTGTTTAACAAAGGTTCCTTTTGGAAGGGTGGCATTCTTCATTCTTACAAAATCCCCCTCTTGCAAGAAAGTTTTGCATCATCCAATATGGCATATAAACCACGCCTTCTTCAGCAATAAACCATGCCTTTTTTACTCTTATAGCATTTTTGATTCTGTTTACACATGCCTTTTATTAAGTTTTCTGGCTATTTATACCTTTCCATCCTCTTATTTGCTAAAAAGTTCTCACAATTATTTGGATAACAAATTAACATTTATTTTGTATAGTGTCCAAAGCAGCCGAACAATACAGATTGCGGGTATTATGTGTTGAAGTATATGAAAGACATCTTTGATGCGAGAAATAGAAATATTCCGGAATGTGTAAGCTACTTAACATTATATTCTTTTAGTTTGTTCAAATTTCTAAATAAATTGAAAATATCACAATATGTTGATATATTTGTCATATGATTGCAGTATTATTCAAAGTATATTGGTCGTTGCTTCAACCCAGAAGAAATCGATGAGGTCCGAAACAAGTGGGCGACATGCGTTCTTGAGCACACATAAGATTATGTGACATGTGGGGGAGACATTTGTTCTTTACCATAGACCAATATGTGAAACTTTTTTAGTTAGTTTTTAGTTCGATTCTAGAGTGGATACTCAGTACTTTGTATTATTGAATCGTTGTATGGATGATTTAATATTAATTAAATTTAGTACGAGTTTCTTTCAAGGTTTGATGGAAATTGTGTTCAACTATGTGTTTGTTTGTGAAATGAAAAAGTATAATTACATATTTATTATAATTTATTAATAATATGGTTAATTTGATCAATACAATTGGTTCGATATATGACCTTTCAAACTCTAATCAAAGACAACAGTTAATAATATGTTGTAAAATGTATGATTCTACAACAAACAACACATGTTGTGTTATCCACACCTATTACAACAGGTTTTTCAGGAAAAAATACACCTATTACAACAGGTGTTTCTAGTGAACTACAACATGCATAACCTGTTGTATAAATTATGTATATTACAACAGACACACACCATGTTGTCTAAACAATCTTACTACAACGGTTAAATGTATGGAAAGACAACATACTCCAACTATTGTATAAATATATGTATTACAACAGGTGCACTGCATGTTGTAATAGACCCACCTATTACAACGGGTGCGTTTAGTGAAAGATAACATGCTTCGACTGTTGTATAATATATATTACAACGGGTGAACCGCATGTTGTAAAAAATACCCCTATTACAACGGGTGTGCTTCGCCAAAGACAACGTCGTTCAATTGTTGTATAATATATATTACAACGGGTGCACCACATGTTGTGTAAAATACCCATATTACAACAGGTCATTCCTTAAAAGACAACATGTTTCAACTGTTGTATAAAATACATCTATTACAACATGCGATCACATGTTGTGTAAAGCACCCCCCCCATAAGACCACGCGATCTAATACAACGGTTAACACCTGTTGTAAATTGAGAAAAGGAACTGTTGTAAAAAGCATTTTCTGTAGTAGTGTACTTTGCTTCAAGGCAAAGTCGCTGACCCTCTCTTATTCAACCAAGAGAGCTCCTCCTATTGTTCTTGTTCTCTGACACACTCTACCACAGAAGGTACCAACAAACAACTGGAGGGATGATCCCAATGCCCTCCCCAATGGCCTCTATTTATAGGCCTCCACAGTATGTGGTTGCAACCAAGAATCCCACTTCAATTATCAATCTAATACCATGTTGCACATAGAAAACCATATTATTTCCCTTTTAGATTTGACTCTTATTAGAATTGGTAGTACAAGCCAACTCTTACTCATGTCTAAATCCAATTGGACATTGGCAAGATCCTTTTCCTATTACCAACATTCTCCCCCTCCGGCCCATGAGGGAGACGTTATCAAAGAATCATCACTGGGAATGTATGTCGTAGAGCTCTTTATAGAGCTCCAGCTTGTCTCACGTCACCACTTTGGTCATCATATCAGAAGCATTCTGCTCAGTATGGATCTTCTTCAGAGTCAACATCCTCTTGTCAATCACATCACGAAGCCAATGATATCTCACATCAATGTGCTTTGTCCATGCATGATATATTGTGCTCTTGCTCAATTCAATAGAACTCTAACTATCATAGAAAATAGTTGGATCAATCTGATTAATGCCCAGTTCTTCTAGAAATCTCACAATCCAGAGTATTTCTTTTCCTGCTTCCACTGCTGCAATGTACTCTGCCTCTGCCATAGAAAAGTGCAACACACTTTTGCAACTTGGACTGCCAAGATATGGCTCCCCCCACAAAAGTGAAAATATACGCAAAGGTAAACTTCCTGTGATTAATATCACCTACCATGTCTGCATCAACGAAGCCCTTTAAAACTGGTTCAGAATCACCAAACATCAAACATGTACTGCTCGTGCCTCATAAGTATCTGAAGATCCACTTGACCGCCTCCCAGTGATCTTTCCCAGGGTTTGAGAGAAACTTGCTCACAACACCAACCGCATGAGCAATGTCTGGATGAGTGCACACCATTGTGTACGTAAAACTCCGTACAACATATACATATATATATATTAATTCTATAGTTTTAAACATCACTATATAATTTTGATGTTGTATCCATTAATTTTAAATACTTCTATCTGCATTTATATTTCATTAATACATAATATTTATAAATGCAGATAGAAGTATTTAAAATTAATTGATACAATATTAAAATTATATAGTGTTGTTTAAAACTATAGAAATAAAACATATACATATATATATATATATATATATATATATATATTAATTCTATAGTTTTAAACATCACTATATAATTTTGATATAGTATCCATTAATTTTAAATACGTCTATCTGCATTTATATTCCATTAATACATAATATTATAAATGCAGATAGAAGTATTTAAAATTAATGGATACAATATTAAAATTATATAGTGATGCTTAAAACTATAGAAATAAAACACACACACACACACACACACACACACACACATATATATATATATATATATATATATATATATATTAATTCTATAGTTTTAAACATCACTATATAATTTTGATATTGTATCCATTAATTTTAAATACTTCTATCTACATTTATATTTCATTAATACATAATACTTATAAATGCAGATAGAAGTATTTAAATTTAATGGATACAATATTAAAATTATATAGTGATGTTAAAACTATAGAAATAAAATATATACATATACATACACATATATATATATATATATATATATATATATATATATATATTAATTCTATAGTTTTAAACATCACTATATAATTTTGATATTGTATCCATTAATTTTAAATACTTCTATCTTCATTTATATTTCATTAATACATAATATTTATAAATGCAGATTGAAATATTTAAAATTAATGGATACAATATTAAAATTATATAGTGATGTTTAAAACTATAGAAATAAAACATATATATATATATATATTAATTCTATAGTTTTAAACATCACTATATAATTTTGATATTGTATCCATTAATTTTAAATACTTCTATCTGCATTTATAAATATTATGTATTAATGAAATATAAATGCAGATAGAAGTATTTAAAATTAATGGATACAATATCAAAATTATATAGTGATGTTTAAAACTATAGAATTAATATATATATATATATATATATATATATATATATATATATATATATATATATATGTATATGTTTTATTTCTGTGGTTTTAAGCATCACTATATAATTTTAATATTGTATTCATTAATTTTAAATACTTCTATCTGCATTTATAAATATTATGTATTAATGAAATATAAATGCAGATAGAAGTATTTAAAATTAATGGATATAATATCAAAATTATATAGTGATGTTTAAAACTATATATATATATATATATATATACGCACACACACATATGTGTGTGTATTTCATGTGCACCAGCGTGTCTTATATACTACCATGTTACTTTTTATTTTATTATTTTATTATTTTTATTGGTATATTAGTTTTCTTTTTTTCTAAGTTTACAATTAAATGCATATATATATTTCTTTATTTTTATAATTTTAAACTTATTATATAATTTTAGTACTATATTCATTAATTTTAAATATTTTTATGTACATTTATAAATATTATGTATTAATAAATATAATATTCTATTAATATTTTTATTATCTTCACTTATTATTTTAGATATATGGCTAATTTCATATAAGTTAATGTAGATTATATTAATTTAGCAATTTAACATATATATGTATATATATCATAATAAAAAAATATACATGATATCATAATAAAAAAATTTAAAAAAGAAAAACATCGTCCTGCCCAACAGGTAGTTGGGGGCGTGGCGCCACGTGGTAGTCCCACGATGAAGACGCCAGTCAGACCGACGTCTTCATCGTGGGACTTCCACGTGGCGCCACGCCCCCAGCTACCCGTTGGGCGGGGCTGAATTTGTTTTTTTTTGAGCCAATAGGGGTGAAGACGCCATTCTGTTCGGCGTCTTCGACCCTTTCTCTCTCCCAAACTCGTCTATTCGAGTAAATTTGTTCCAAACTCATTCATTTTGGTCATTATTTACTGCTAACATGTCTATTTTGATTTTTCCCTCTAATTTATAGGTGTCACGGAAAAAAAAAATCCCGCGCTTCCTACTTTCCTTCAGCACGCTGTTTTCCCCAAAAACAGTTTCACGGCAAAAGTGAACCCCCGTTCCCCCTCCCCCCATCCCCGTCCGAGGAGCAGCAGACGACGAGAGCAGAGCTCCCGCCAGCCCCCCCCCCCCCCCCCCCCCCCCCCCGCGTCCGAGGAGCAGCAGACGACGAGAGACCGACCGCAGAGCCCCGCGTCCGAGGAGCGCCGCAGACGACTCGCAGAGCTCACCGCCGCTAGACACTTGCGGCAACTTCCCCCGACGAAGCCGACGTTCCCAGGGGCGCTCATCGCTAGACGACCGGAAAGCGCCGCTGCCCTCTGCGTTTCGCACCCACCTCTACTTTGAGCTCCCTTCAATCCAAGGTAACCTCTACTTACACGGAAAGGACTCATAGCCCTGACTAAAATCGCCAATCTCTTGGGAAATAGATTGTGTTAGATAACTAAATGAATTGTGAACCTATTCCAAGCCACTTCGTCTTCTCCTAAAGGAACATGTAGATACCCAATTCGGTCCAAGTCGGACTGATTTTGGCATAACATGGCGTAATAAGACACAACTTCCCCTAATTTGGACTACATTGACGTAAATGAGCCCTAGTTTGGCTAAATCAAACCTAATTCACCAATTTAGACATGTTCTCCTCATATCAGACATATTTCCCCCTAAATCGGACCTAATATGTCCAAATTAGATCTGATTTGGCATAAATAAGATCTATTTCTTCCCTAAAACAACTAAACTTGATGTACTTTGACCAAATTCAGACCTAATCCATGCTAATTTGGTCTTTAAGTGTTTAAATTTGAGCCTAAAAGGCCTTGGGCATCCACTTTAGTTATCCGAAAGCCTAGGCACCCAACTTAAGGCGGCTCACCTAAAGCCTAGGGGGACTAGGCAGAGCCTAGGCGGGAGCCTAGATAACTATGATATAAACATATATTGTTCCGAAGACTAAGTCGATATTGAATATTCTAATAAACCTATCATTAATACATGTACTGTTCCAAAGATTCCATCAACATTCTAAAACCTGCTATTACTTATTAGAAACAGTAACATACTGTTCCTACTGTTAGTTCCACATTCATGAGACTGTATTCGTAACTTATTGTTAGTTTTACATTTTATTATACAAATCTGATTGTTAATTTTCGTTTGTGCTTACTGATGATAATTATGTATTTATTTTATCTAAACTATTTGGCTCTCAAGTCAATGTATTGATATATATTTAATGTTATATTAATAAGAAATATTGTATCCACAGCTGTATAAGTATCATGTATTTTCAAAAATTGCTGCATCACAACACAAGTATGTATCTGTATTTGTATCAATGTTTGTATATGCAACCGTATTTGTCTCCGTGCTTCATAGATATTGTTGGTCTACTCAAATATTATATGTGTAAGCGTGTATACCTTATGGTGTGCATATACATATGCACACTTATTGATACACAGATACAGAAACCTACATTTGAATACATAAAAACGTATGCTCTCACAAATTTATGCTAGCTTCCCTGATAGATCTGCGTTCCTTCTTAACAACTTAATCATGCCATGGACAAAATTTGATATATTTATCAATACCTAACAGCAACATGAAGTTGAATGAAATTCAGTCAGAATGAGAATAAAATGCTTTACTCAATAACAATAGGTAGCTCGGTAGGGATGAACCTCAGCTATAGTTTTTATAATCAAGGAAACTTCATCTATATCTGCTATACAGAACAACATTTTAATTCTGTTGAAGATAAAGAGCAGAAATGCATCTAATAAAGCGTGAACATATCATGCAAGAATCAGAGCAAAAATGCATGGTATGAAGTATGGACAAAACATAGGTGATAGTATGTAAGTAACAGCATAATGGTTGGCCACAAGAAATTTATAGCTGACAGTGTGTAACAACTAACAAGATTTCTTTGACACAAAAAGATAAGTACTAGTCCCTACAAAAGAAGAAACAAATTTTTCCGCATCCCTACAGTGGGACTTATGTTGTATAATTACTGCACACCTGATTTGCGCTTTCCAGCTCTCCTACCTCTAAGAAATCTAATAAGTCCAGGCATTACTGTCTTCCTCCTCAGACTGATGGAGGGTCCTCGTGAGGATATCTGGCTGGCAGATGTAATTGACCTTCTATATGTCTTAGACTTCCGCGAGGTTGTGATCATGCCATTATCTTTGAAGGATTTTCTGGGTTGTTCAAACTCAGGATCTTCTATTTGCAACTCCAGGCCAGATTTCCTCCTCCTAACTTTTGGCATTTTCTCCAGTATTCCAAGTTCATTTTGTTCCAATAATTTGAGCTCTGTGATTTTTCTTTGGGCCGTTTCGATCTGACGCAATATTTCCTTTTCGGAATGACGAAATGCCTCAACCCATGCTTTAGCAGCTTCCACTTTTTTATCTGCAATTTCTTGAGATCCTTGTGCACAGTTTGTGAGGTACTCGTACTCAAACTTGGAAATTGCCACAGTGGGATTTAGCTCAGATGGGGAACCTCTACTCCACATCTTTATCTCGATCAGTGTCCTCAGTTTCTCCACCGCAGAAGCTTCAGAGGCTTTCACTGCATCAAGCTCCTGTTTTGCAGCTTGCAGTTTATCACTTGTTACATCTATGCTGGCATCAGTTGCCCAAATTTCCAACTTTATATAATCAGCTTCTTGGGTATGTTGCTCCTTCTCTTTCCTTGCTTTCTCTATGTCACTACACAGACTCTACAATGCTGCCTGAAGGTTGCCTAACATTTCTTGTGCTTTCTTTTCAGCTGCTGATGCAGATTCTAGCCTAGCTTTTGCTTTGAGTATTTTGGAATTGAGATTCTGAACTATAGTATCTGTCTCTTAATCCAACTTCTTCAATTGGGATACCTCAGTGGCAACCCATTGCTTCTCCTGTCTAATGACATCCATGGATGTCATAAATTTGAAACCCTCTTCCCTGATGGACGCCAACTCCTCCTTTGCAGCCTGCAACTCAGTGATTACATGGATATATATAATGAAAGATAAGGCCAAAATATTAATTGTATTATTAAAGAATGTCTAATATATTAAACAAAATATTTTCAACTATATTAAAGAATGTCAAAATATTGTGCCTTATATTGCTAGTACTAGTGGTCGTTTCTGACCCCTCATCACATTGGTACTCAAAACAGATGTGTTGTACTACCCGTTTGGTTTGGTATCCAGAAAAGACCCCTCTTCTGGTTGATTCTTTCGGTAGTGGAGTCTGTAGATAGATAAGAGGTGGAGTTTGAGGCTTCCTTCACCCATTACGGAGTGCACCAGGAAGGCAAACTTAAGCAATCCAAATATTAAAGGGACCTTAATAACTATACTTGACTATCAAACGTATCTTGGTGGTTTAGGCATAGTAGGAGCATGGCTTAAGGTGGCCCCTCACTCTCAATCTTCTGTAAAGGTAGCGAAGTCACTAACTAGAACTAGGGAAGTGTGGGGCTAAAAATGTTTAATTTATACTACTAAATACTCTTTGGTGCTTGCCAAGGAAAACTAAAATCTAAGAGATCTTTGGATATTTTTCAAATAGTAGAAACAAGTTGAAAAATATTGTCCATTCTCGCAATAATCATGCTCGAACTCATCAACTTGATTATATTCTAAGAGATATTAAAAAAAAGAAAAATCAAGGACCTAGTTTTCATAAACCAAAATCTAGTTCAACACTCCTATTAATCATGTTACTTGCTAGAGTTGTGGGAGATTTGATCACTATGCTTTCTGATGGCATATAAAGAGAAAAAAGTGACAACAATATGATTTGGGTACCTACCTACCATATGCACTTAGATATGTTTGCCTCCCCAGAAGTCACATTTGAGTGACTGAGGCAATGCGTGGATACGACTCGACCGAGGCCCAGAAATCACATTCGAGTGTGTGGATATGACTCGACCGTGGCGCATACAACCCAAACCAATAGGTATACTTTCAAATGCCTCCCCAGAAGTCACATTCGAGTTTGTGAGGCAATGCGTGGATACGACTCGACCGTGGCACATAACCCTCAAACCAATTGGTATACTTTCAAATGCCTCCCCAGAAGTCACATTTGAGTGGGTGAGGCAATGCGTACTGTCCTATCTCTCTCTCCCATAATAAGAGGAAATAAGCATTTGGATGCAGTCCAAATACAGAGTTCTTCCTGTTCCAAGAGTAGAGATGGTACATCCCACCTTGCCAATACACCTTTAAATTTAAACATATATTGTTCCGAAGACTAAGTCGATATCGAATATTCTAATAAACCTATCATTAATACATGTACTGTTCCAAAGATTCCATCAACATTCTAAAACCTGCCATTACTTATTAGAAACAGTAACATACCGTTCCTACTGTTAGTTCCACATTCATGAGACTATATTCGTAACTTATTGTTAGTTTTATATTTTATTATACAAATCTGATTGTTAATTTTCATTTGTGCTTACTGATGATAATTCTGTATTTATTTTATCTAAACTATTTGGCTCTCAAGTCAATGTATTGATATATATTTAATGTTATATCAATAAGAAATACTGTATCCACAGCTGTATAAGTATCATGTATTTTCAAAAATTGCTGCATCACAACACAAGTATGTATCTGTATTTGTATCAATGTTTGTATATGCAACCGTATTTGTCTCCGTGCTTCATAGATATTGTTGGTCTACTCAAATATTATATGTGTAAGCGTGTATACCTTATGGTGTGCATATATATGCGCACTTATTGATACACATATACAGAAACCTACATTTGAATACATAAAAATGTATGCTCTCACAAATTTATGCTAGCTTCCCTGATAGATCTGCATTCCTTCTTAACAACTTAATCATGCCATGGACAGAATTTGATATATTTATCAATACCTAACAGCAACATGAAGTTGAATGAAATTCAGTCAGAATGAGAATAAAATGCTTTACTCAATAACAACAGGTAGATCGGTATGGATGAACCTCAGCTATAGTTTTTATAATCAAGGAAACTTCATCTATATCTGCTATACAGAACAGCATTTTAATTCTGTTGAAGATAAAGAGAAGAAATGCATCTAATAAAGCGTGAACATATCATGCAGGAATCAGAGCAAAAATGCATGGTATGAAGTATGGACAAAACATAGGTGATAGTATGTAAGTAACAGCATAATGGTTGGCCACAAGAAATTTATAGCTGACAGTGTGTAACAACTAACAAGATTTCTTTGACACGAAAAGATAAGCACTAGTCCCTACAACTATAATGGTGATAGTATGTAGGTTTATTCTGTCCGAGGGCAAACTGGTTATTAATGATTGAGATCTGCTTGTAATTTTGAGTAGATAAGTTTATTTATTGATTCTTTAGTCATACTCAATTCCAATAAAACCTCATAAGGAAATGATATCATATAAGATCTGTTCTTCTTAAACTGAGCATAATTTAGTTTCAGAAAAGATATTGATGAGAAAAAACTACTATTCATACTGACCTGATCTTTGCCATGTTCATCACCTTTTCCCATCTTGGACCAAAATTCTTTAGATATTTTTCCATCTTTGTCTATAGTTTCATCAACGTGTATAAATGCAACTCGAAGTGCTTCATTTCTGTTGATGCAATCCAAAAGCAGGGTGACTAACCAGATGATACAATCAAATTTGTTTGAATAAGTAGTGAAGAAGTTTTTTATATAATATAGTAGCAGAAATAAACCAAGTCTGTGTCCAACTGGAAGTGGTACTACTGCAACCGATGAGAGGAAACTGAATTGATAGGATGATTTTTTTATACATTTTCTTCACAGTGCTTAGATACTAATGAAACACAAACTGATCCTAAACTATTTTGATTCGTAGTTAAAAAATAGATTAGGAAGAAGAAATATAGAAGAGCAAGGTGGTTTAGTCTGGTTCGGCAACATCTGTATTTTGAGGTCCCTGCGTCCACAGCAGGGAACTGTTTTCACTATCTTGAGGGTTGCAACAGCCATTTTGTAGATGTTTAAAGGAGAGGTTTAGGATTGTCTAGTTCCCAAAACATAATTACATTATTGCTCCACATAAAGAATAATTACATGATTAAGTGCTTGGCTAATAGGTTGTTCCCCCAAGGCCTAAGGAGATCTCATCCTTCCCCACCCTGCCCCCCACAATGTTGTGCATTAATGTTTCGCGTGCACTACTTGTCATTAATGTTGTTGAGAAAAGTTTTTCATACCCCTTCAGTGAAACGTTAAACAAATTGTTCTTCAGACCGATGTATAGAAGGCCAAGATCCCCATTAACGATATCTCTCCTACGATGTCAGTTTTCAATTTGTACAGTTTAATCTTGCCGCCCTGTTGTCAATCCATTGATTACATTCCGTAAAGCATAAAGAGACCTATTGATGGTCTTTGCTTCTTCCAGGATTTTTCCTTCAGCTCCAGTTTTTTCAACTTTCTGATCCAGCTAAATCAACAAGAATAAGTTTTCCAACAGTTGATCTGCAACAGCAATAAACAGAATAAGTTTCCTAACAGTCGATATGCACAATAATTTTCCAACAGTGATCTGCAATAGAAATAAACACTGTTAAGGCGTCATTGATGTGAATCTTTTAGTAAAATCAAGCATACTACAAGGGAACATGTGCAATTCACATTTTTTAAGAACATATGTAACGGAAAGTGAGAATACATTGTTCTTGCATTATGATTGAGATATACATGTCCTATTAGAAGTGAGGCTAGATGGTTGTATTAGAAGAAACATAAAAAGAAATGTTTCTTTTTTTGATAAACTAAAAAGTAATGTTCCTAGACTAGAGGTTTGGGAGGTTGTAGGTGTGTTTTGATCAAGGAATGATTATGTAAATAAAAGTTACTTTGTATATACTTTCAAAACACTTATCAAGGACCTTTTGTATGAGAGATCATAAGAATACTTATATTGTATTGTTGTGAATTTCAAGTGGAGTCCATCTGATGGTCGCTCTCTATCCACTTATAGAGCATTCAACATACTCTCCACTCATTATAGGAGAAAGATAGTAGTGAGAGACTGAAAAAAGACTGTGGCTACAGCTAGTGCACTGGATTATCCACGATGATTAAATCTACAAGCAGCAGCATCAGCTGGTACAACACCCACCACCGGGATCCATAGATACAACTCGTGATGAATCCCGATCGTCATCATTCCCCGCTCAATGGTTCTGTACAGCTAGCATTGAATTGAGGCTTGCATATGCAGTTTTTTTCCTGGTTTTCCTTTCTTAGATGCACAACTATATCCTCAATATCGCTCGTCAACTTTGATATATCTAAAAAATCTTTCGTGTGAGGCTGCTGTTTAACAAAGGTTCCTTTTGGAAGGGTGGCATTCTTCATTCTTACAAAATCCCCCTCTTGCAAGAAAGTTTTGCATCATCCAATATGGCATATAAACCACGCCTTCTTCAGCAATAAACCATGCCTTTTTTACTCTTATAGCATTTTTGATTCTGTTTACACATGCCTTTTATTAAGTTTTCTGGCTATTTATACCTTTCCATCCTCTTATTTGCTAAAAAGTTCTCACAATTATTTGGATAACAAATTAACATTTATTTTGTATAGTGTCCAAAGCAGCCGAACAATACAGATTGCGGGTATTATGTGTTGAAGTATATGAAAGACATCTTTGATGCGAGAAATAGAAATATTCCGGAATGTGTAAGCTACTTAACATTATATTCTTTTAGTTTGTTCAAATTTCTAAATAAATTGAAAATATCACAATATGTTGATATATTTGTCATATGATTGCAGTATTATTCAAAGTATATTGGTCGTTGCTTCAACCAAGAAGAAATCGATGAGGTCCGAAACAAGTGGGCGACATGCGTTCTTGAGCACACATAAGATTATGTGACATGTAGGGGAGACATTTGTTCTTTACCATAGACCAATATGTGAAACTTTTTTAGTTAGTTTTTAGTTCGATTCTAGAGTGGATACTCAGTACTTTGTATTATTGAATCGTTGTATGGATGATTTAATATTAATTAAATTTAGTACGAGTTTCTTTCAAGGTTTGATGGAAATTGTGTTCAACTATGTGTTTGTTTGTGAAATGAAAAAGTATAATTACATATTTATTATAATTTATTAATAATATGGTTAATTTGATCAATACAATTGGTTCGATATATGACCTTTCAAACTCTAATCAAAGACAACAGTTAATAATATGTTGTAAAATGTATGATTCTACAACAAACAACACATGTTGTGTTATCCACACCTATTACAACATGTTTTTCAGGAAAAAATACACCTATTACAACAGGTGTTTCTAGTGAACTACAACACGCATAACCTGTTGTATAAATTGTGTATATTACAACAGACACACACCATGTTGTCTAAACAATCTTACTACAACGGTTAAATGTATGGAAAGACAACATACTCCAACTGTTGTATAAATATATGTATTACAACAGGTGCACTGCATGTTGTAATAGACCCACCTATTACAACGGGTGCGTTTAGTGAAAGACAACATGCTTCGACTGTTGTATAATATATATTACAATGGGTGAACCGCATGTTGTAAAAAATACCCCTATTACAATGGGTGTGCTTCGCCAAAGACAACGTCGTTCAATTGTTGTATAATATATATTACAACGGGTGCACCACATGTTGTGTAAAATACCCATATTACAACAGGTCATTCCTTAAAAGACAACATGTTTCAACTGTTGTATAAAATACATCTATTACAACATGCGATCACATGTTGTGTAAAGCACCCCCCCATAAGACCACGCGATCTAATACAACGGTTAACACCTGTTGTAAATTGAGAAAAGGAACTGTTGTAAAAAGCATTTTCTGTAGTAGTGTACTTTGCTTCAAGGCAAAGTCGCTGACCCTCTCTTATTCAACCAAGAGAGCTCCTCCTATTGTTCTTGTTCTCTGACACACTCTACCACAGAAGGTACCAACAAACAACTGGAGGGATGATCCCAATGCCCTCCCCAATGGCCTCTATTTATAGGCCTCCACAGTATGTGGTTGCAACCAAGAATCCTACTCCAATTATCAATCTAATACCATGTTGCACATAGAAAACCATATTATTTCCCTTTTAGATTTGACTCTTATTAGAATTGGTAGTACAAGCCAACTCTTACTCATGTCTAAATCCAATTGGACATTGGCAAGATCCTTTTCCTATTACCAACATTCTCCCCCTCCGGCCCATGAGGGAGACGTTATCAAAGAATCATCACTGGGAATGTATGTCGTAGAGCTCTTTATAGAGCTCCAGCTTGTCTCACGTCACCACTTTGGTCATCATATCAGAAGCATTCTGCTCAGTATGGATCTTCTTCAGAGTCAACATCCTCTTGTCAATCACATCACGAAGCCAATGATATCTCACATCAATGTGCTTTGTCCATGCATGATATATTGTGCTCTTGCTCAATTCAATAGAACTCTAACTATCATAGAAAATAGTTGGAGCAATCTGATTAATGCCCAGTTCTTCTAGAAATCTCACAATCCAGAGTATTTCTTTTCCTGCTTCCACTGCTGCAATGTACTCTGCCTCTGCCATAGAAAAGTGCAACACACTTTTGCAACTTGGACTGCCAAGATATGGCTCCCCCCACAAAAGTGAAAATATACGCAAAGGTAAACTTCCTGTGATTAATATCACCTACCATGTCTGCATCAACGAAGCCCTTTAAAACTGGTTCAGAATCACCAAACATCAAACATGTACTGCTTGTGCCTCATAAGTATCTGAAGATCCACTTGACCGCCTCCCAGTGATCTTTCCCAGGGTTTGAGAGAAACTTGCTCACAACACCAACCGCATGAGCAATGTCTGGATGAGTGCACACCATTGTGTACGTAAAACTCCGTACAACAGAAGAATAGGGAATCATGGCCATCTCCTCCTTTTCTTCATATGTAGATGGACATGGCTTCTTACTTAGCTTGAAGTGACTTTATAGTGCGCTACTCACAACTATGGATTTTCTCATGTTGAATCTCTCAAGAATCCGATCAACATAACTCTGTGGTGACAACCAAAACCTGTGTTCTTTCCTATCATGTGTGATCTGCATCCCCAGAATCCATCGTGCTGGTCCTAAATCCTTCATCTCAAAGGCTTTGGAAAGCTCTACTTTAGTTTCTTGATCAAACTGACATCATGTCCCACTATCAACATGTCATCCACATAGAGTAGCAAAATAATGAATTTTCCATTGGGAAACCTCCTGATGTAAACACATAGATATGCACTTGTCTTCTGGTACTTGTGACTATGCATGAAAGAATCAAACTTCTTATACCACTTTTTGGGAGCCTGATTCAAACCATACAAACTCTTCTTCAATCTGCAGACTAAGTGCTCCTTCCCCTTGACCTGAAAACCTTCTAACTGCTCCATGTAGATCTCCTCAACTAGGTCACTGTGAAGAAATGTCGTCTTGACATCCATCTGCTCAAGCTCTAGATCTAGGCTAGCAACCAAGCCTAGAACCAATCTAATAGAAGTCATTTTCATAATAGGAGAAAATATCTCATCAAAACCCACCCCTGGTCTTTGACCAATGCCCTTGACAACTAGTTTGACTTTGTATCTAATATCCTTGTTGTGATCATCTCTCTTCATATTGTAGACCCACTTGTTCTTTAGTTCTCTCCATGCCTTGGGAAACACCATAAGCTCATAGGTATCATTCTTCTGTAAAGAAGACTTCTCCTCCTACATCGCCTGATGTCAATGTGTTTTATCTCTATGAGTTTGTGCCTCATGATAAGTCTTTGGCTCCCCCTGATCAGTAAGAAGAATATATAGAGATTTTAGATATTTGGATGAAGGATGATGAAATCTATTAGACCTCCTCAACTGTTGCTCAGAGGACTCTTCATGGTGATGATCTTGCTCCCCCTGCCCAGATGTCTCTAACTGTGAATCTTAATCACTCAATTATGCATCTAGAATAGGAACACTTAACATGATCTCACTCTGCTACTCAAGTTGATCTTGCTACTCTTCTTCATCATATGCATACTGCACCTGTGAAGAAGCCAAAACATCCTCATACTCATCATCAGAAGAACTATCACATGATCCTGCAACCTTTACATCATCACTCTTAGGCTCTGTACCTGTCTGACTCTAATAGAAAGTCACATCTTTGTATCTTCTCATGGTCCTTTTTATAGGATCCCATAACTTGTAGCCAAACTGCTGATCTCCATAGCCAAGAAAGATACATGACACCACTTTATCATCCAACTTTTGTCTCTATTCTTTTAGAACATTTGCATAATCCTTGCAACCAATTACTCACAGATGAGCATAGGATGCATCCTTGCATGTCCATACCTTCTCAGGTATATCAAACTCCAAAGGAACTGATGGAGATCGACTAATGAGATAGAAGGCAATACGCACCACCTTGCACCATAATATCTTTGACAACTCTGCAGTCTTCAACATGCATCATACTTTCTCTACTATCGTACGGTTCATCCTCTCAGTTATACCATTATGTTTTGGTGTACCAGTATCTATCCTTTCATGTCGTATTCCGTATCGTGCACTATAATCCTAGAACTCCATGTAGGTGTACTCTCCTCCATTTTTCGTGCAGAGACACTTCAACTTTTTCTCTATCTCCTGCTCCACCATGGCATGAAATTTCTAAAAATATTGAAAGACATGATCCTTGGTCTTCATCAAGTAGGCCCACGCCTTCCTAGATGCATCATCAATGAATGTGAAAGAATACCTATTGCCACCCAGTGAAGCCACCTCAAACGGACCGCAAACATCCAAATGAATCAACTATAAAACATCTCGCTTCAACTTTGATCTTATCTTGAAAGAAACTCACCGATGTTTTCCTATTTGACATGTATCACATGAACTGAGACCAGTGTCCTTGTCACAAGGAATCAATCTCTACTTTGATAAAAGCCTCAAGTCTTTCTCACTCATGTGTCCTAGTCGTTTATGCCATAGATCCTGTCTAGTGATCCTTCACTACATATATATGGCCGCCTTTGAGCACTTTAATTTGGGTCTTGTACAATGTACGACACAATTTACCTCTTACAATAACCAAACCTCCCTTGGTGGTCTTGCATTTTCCACCATCAAAATCCATATGACAACCTTCTCTATCAAAGAATGAACCAGATATCAAACTCAGCTGCAAATATGGAACATGATGAACATCCTTGAGTGTGAGCATACAATCGACACTTGTTTGAACACAAATGTCTCTAATCCTGATAATTTTGGAGAAGCTAGAATTTCCCATGTTCAGCCTCCTAAAATCTCCCCTCCTATATAAGGTGAATAATTCCTTACTCAGTGAAGCATGATAAGAAGTTGCAGTATCCAACACCCACTCAAAATCATCATCCTCAGCATGCAAACACTTCTCTTGGACTGTTAATACCACATCATTGTCATCATCCCTATCATTTGAGATTATCGTTGCAATATTCTTGTTGTCATCTTGCTTGTCTTTGGCTTCAGACCCATATATATTTTTCCAAACCTTGCAATCCCTTTTGAAATGACCTGACTTCCGGAAATGGAAGCACCCTCTACAACTCTTCGACTTGGATCTGCCAAGAGACTTCTCACAATTCTGGGACTCACCACAGCTCTTAGATCTGTCACGATCTCTCTCTATCAATGCCTCTTCTCTTCGTGAAGTGCACCTCTGATCCATTGCCACCGGAGGCTCATCGCTGAGTCTTTTCATTTAGTGGACTGCTCTTCAACTGGTCAAGTGTCAACTTATCTTCCTATTTAGAATTGCTAATTGTCATTACGAGTGTCTCCCAACTATCATGTAATTGTAACATCCCTGGCCTAGGTTATGCTCTAACCCTAGATGTTTTGCTTAATAAAGTTGATTATATGCTTGTTCATATTTCTTGGAAAGTAATTAAGGCCCAAGAGGAACTTATATTTCAATTTTAGTCCTTTTCGAATTATGTTGAAACATTGTTTTATTTGTTTTGGACTAAAGTACAAATTACCCAAGTTGAGGGGTTAACTTGCAAATTGTACATGATAAAATGTTCCTCAGATGTTGAAGCATCATAAGAATGAGAATGATGCAATGGTATATTTTCCACAAGCTTGAGCACCAAGATAAAGCTTGCTGAGCAATCCTTATCCATTAAAACCTAGTTTTGATGTAACCTGCAATTTACCCAGAACCTAGGGTTCAACATGCAAAATACCACTTCAAGAGGGTCCCCCATGTTTCTTGGCATCAAGTATAGAAAATAAAATGTGAGGGGTGCCTCATTTGAGTTGTTTTGGAGGAAAGAGAATCTGGGTATTAAAATAATCAAGATTTAAGGATAAAAGGAACTTTACTTAATTTAATGCAAAAAGATATATATTAATTGAAGACCCTTCAACCAAAAGTTTAGGGATGTGTTTGAAAAGGATCGGATGTTCCTTTTTCCTTGTAAAGGCAACGAGAATATCTAAGGGAATGGATAACTCACTCCCATTATTAAAGGAAAAAGAAATATCCACTAAAGTGAGGATATTAATATAATATGTTTAAGGTGCTTAATTCCTTTTCTTTTAATCCTTGGATAATGAAGAAGTTTTGCAAGTGAATGAAGGTGGATTCGTGGCCAAGGAATGGAGGGGAAGAGGCGACACTAATTTTGGAAATTAAAGGAATTAATTCCATTTTCTCTTTCCTTGGAATTCCCTTATACATATGTCATTTCCTACCCACTTAAGGATCTTTTTCGGAATTTCCTTTTCTCTTCTTTCTTGCAAACTGACCAAAGGAGCTAGGAGAAGATGGAGGACGACCCCCAACCTGTTGGTAAGTTCTTGATCTTCTTTCACCTCAATTTAATGGTGAAAATCATAAAACAATGCATAATTCTTCTCTATTTCACTCCCCCTTCAATCCTAGCCAACCTTTTCATTCAAAAAGCTTGAGAACGGACATTGGGCAGTTGCAAAAGCTTCATCCACCATTGGATTCGTGGAGCTTGGAGCTTGGAATCATATTAGAAGGCGGGTTATATAACTTAATCCCTTAAACATTGATATTGCATTCGATTCTCCAATAATTGTTGATTATTTTCTTCTATTTGGAACTCTTTTGATTCATTACTGCAATTTCCATGAAAACAACAGTAATTCTTGGATGAACAAAGGAAGATGATGATGACATCATCTTGGATACTTTTCCCCAAGAAAATACTAGACTAAACGGTTTCAACATAAGTGCTCAATCGGTTTCACAAACCGTTTGGGAGTAAACAGTTTCATCAAACCGTTTGGAAGTAAACAGTTTCAAACCATTTGGGAGTATTGACCATAGTTGACCGTTTGGAGATTTTATGGTAATGATGATGGTTAATGACCCATTAAATATAATTGATTGGTTTCAAAGGGTTCATTAGTTGAAGGTCCATCAATCACCAAACCCTAATCGGGTTAAGTGATGATTTCTTTATTGATTGACTTAGAACTTTGGGTTGATTAAGCCAAACAGTTTCAAAACCATTTGGGAATCACCCAAACGGTCTCAAGACCGTTTGGAGGTCAACCAAGACCATTTGGAGGTCAACCAAGACCGTTTGGAGGTCTAGGATTGAATATGGTTAGGTACTTGAAGACCCAAAGATACCAAATTGTAATGCAATCAATTGCTGATTTTTTAATCAATCCAATGACCTAAACCCTAATTAGACTTCACCAATTTTGATGATAATTGGGGAAAATGGTCTCAAGACCATTTATAGGTCATCCAAATGACCTCAAGACCGTTTGAGGTCAGGTCATGCCCAATTTGGTTGGTGATCTAATGATTCCAATGAAATTAGTTTCACAATGTCTAATATTAAAGGTTCATCGATTTCAACCCTAATCCAATTGGGTTCAAACCCTAATTGGTGATCAATTGAAGATTGAATCAATTGAAGTGTGATTCATTAAGCCCACTTGAAGCATGGTTCCTAGGTTCAATTGATGAATAATTACATGGATTCAATTAATGAAGGAGTTAACCTTGGAAACCCTAAAATTGATTACAGAGGTTGAGACCCTTTTTGGTCCATTCGGTTTTGAGGAGGTTTGGACCAAACGATCCCAAACTGGTTGAGGCTCAAAATGTTTTCAAATGATCACTTTAGAAAACAGTTTCAAAGTGTTCACTTTAGCAAACAGTTTCAAGTGTTCACTTTAGCAAACGGTTTCAAGTGTTCACTTTAGCAAACGGTTTCAAGTAACTACTTTGCTAAACAGTTTGAATTGTTAGACTTAGACTGTTTGAAGCTTATCAATGCAAGACCGTTTGAGGTCAGATTAGTCAAGACCATTTGGGGTCTAAGTGACCAAGACCGTTTGGAAGTAATTAACCCTAAAACTGCATGAACAATTAAAGTGTTTAAAGTAAGGGTGATTATGGTAATTATACCCTTATTAAGATAGGGTGATAAATACCTTGTGAATGATTAATCCTTAATGATTAAGGAAGTAATAACATAATACATGGTGTTAACCCTTCAATCAAGTTGAGTGGACTTAACCCAATCAGGACTGATGTAGATATCATTATATAAAGGATGAGAGAGAGAGAGTTCCTTACATTAATGATAATCATGTGGAGGTTAAGTCTCAACACTTTCAACATATATGAATGTGTAATTAGGGTATGATCCTTGATAAGGAAATCATGAACCCTAATTAGGAAGGTTAATGAGCCCTAACCCTAGTTAAGGGCAATGATAAGTGAAACCCAAATCCATGATGATTGTAACCCTAGTTGAGGGCAATAAAAGGTGAAACCCCAATCTATGGTGATGATACGACCCTAATGAAGGGTGATGATATGAGAAACCCTAATTCAGGGTATTTTAATAATAAACCCTAATTGAATGTGAATAGTAAACCCTAACTGAGGATGATGTTATGAGAAACCCTAATCAAGGGTGAAACCATGTGAAACCCTAAAGTAAGGGTGATGTCATGTGAAACCCTATATAAGGTGAAAAGTCAAAATGAAATCCTAATACAAGGATGAGATGTGAGACCTGATTCAAGGTGATACTATATACTGGTATGTAATTCTTTGAAGTGAAATCATATACTGATATAGGACAAAGAAGTGTGGAACCCTAATCTTGTGTTGTTCTGTATGAAACCCTAACTTTGGGCAATATGATAATAATCATAACCCAAATCTGGGTAATGAGATTAAGTATTCCTATTTGACATAAATTGGGAAATCTTAGCTCTAATAAGGAAATAGTGATGATTCTCTTACATACATAGTGTTGATTGGTAATTGATATAATTGTTATCATGTGCACTAACTATGAATGTTTTATGAGACGATGAACATAGTCAGGTAAGAGCTATGATGCTTTAATACTGAATTTTCTTTATGGGCCTTGGGAGCCATAACATGCTGTGTTGCCTAGTGAAAGGTAACAAGAGATATTATTGTTCTTTAAAAGCCATATGAGATACCTGCACTGTAATTATTATGTTTATATTGATCAGTTAACCTGAAGGCATTAAGTTACCTGATAAATTGGTAACAAGTGTTTGATGACTTGAGGGTTTGAATACCCATGTTTCATAATCATTATAATGAGATGATAAGGGATGAGATTACCCTGATGTGATAAGGGATTGAGATCCCAATGTTTAGCAAAGCTTTGAAAAGAACTTGATAGAAACAATATTCCTTCTTTGTAGCAAATGTTAAAATGTTTTATGACTGAAAACATGCTTGATGCTAAAAGAATACTATAATGTACTTAAATAATCAAGTGAAACAGTATCATGTAGATCACTGACCATAGATCCATCATCGTCATTAGTTTAGGTGATGGTGAAATAGGTTTTCCTAAGAGAACTACTGGAGGGCATACTTTTGAGTATGTGGGGGTTATGGGCTCAAATATCCTTACGCCCTAATGGAGGAATTGATGTGAGATAAACATTGAATCTCTCAATCCTTCATTATATATGACGGGATAGATGTATCACTAATATCCCGAATACTGGGATGGATGTACCATTAATCTCCCGATGATCTTAATGCTGGATCGATGTGAGATAAATATAATATCTCTCGATTGCGAAGAGAGTACAACATGCCACTGTAACTCTAATAGAGATGTTGCCAGTATACCCTGGAAAGCTATTTAGCAGAGACACAAGATGTCCTACAGTTGGTCCTCACACTGACTGAGGAAGATGAGGTCATGGAAATCCGGCTCTTCTATTGACCTATGTATGGTACCTATTTCGATTTTGTAATGGTCGGTTGGAGTATGAGCGGTATACCTCGTCTCCTCAGGGCATTAAGTATGATTGTAAAATGTAATCAGCCATGTAGCATATTTTCTTAAGGTTGAAATACGAGAATCATTGGTTGTTGTTACTTTGCCTAGTATGTCTAATTGGCAAATGTTGTTTATACTCTTAAATTCCTTATTAGATAAGTAATATGCTGCTTTATCAAGTTATAAGTGAAATGTTTTGAATAGACATTATTGTTCTAATCTGTTACATACTGAATTACCTGTTGTTAATCACTTATGAATCTTATGCTCAATTATATATGTCATTATCTGCAATAATAATGTTTCTGGTAGGGAGTTATATCTCTCACTGGGATAATTTTCAATTGTCTCACCTCTGTAGGATTCAACTTTTTAGGTAGACGCAGAAGAGGCAGAAACCCTACAGTAAGGGAAGAGAAGCAGCAGTAGTAGAACCAAGGACAATAGTGAATTCTCAAATGGAGACACTGGTTGTCATGTCATGTATATAGAGAGTCCTATGTGTTGTATTTGTACTCTCAGGTCCTAGGAGTCAGTAGTTAGTTTTATATCGATCTGAGATTTTGGCTTCATGCCTCGAGATTTTTGTAATGCCTATGTATGATCTAACAGGGCAGTTGATGTTTGTAACTCTCGAGAAGAAATGGTACAAGAGATGTACTAGTAAACCATCATGTATTTGAAGTACTTTGGTTCCTTATGGAAGAGCCTTTCAGTTTATGGATCACTTTGTAAAAGTTTTAATTTTTAGTGATTTTCAATAATTCCGTTGCTAACAATACGCTTCCGCTTTATTTAATCCTATTTTTAAAAGTTGGATGCCACAATTTAGTGGTATCAGAGCTCTAGGTTTGCTGAGTCTATAGAGACATAGGATTAAGGTTGTTGAGTTTGTTCTAGTGTTTTCCAGTTTATCTGATAGTGTCTTCTTCTCATATAGGAGGAGAAGAAAAACTGAAGATGTCTAGATCACATGATGAACTTGCTGCCGAGAGCAGCGTTACTACACCAGGAGGAGGTGCAAGAGATTATGATAGGGAGGAGCCCGTACCTGAACAACCCCAGTTCAATCAAGAAGATATGGGGAACCCAACCTTCCAAGCTATGTTTGGACAATTTATAGAAGCAATGACCCATATGACAGATAGGATGCCATTACCTGCACCTAGGGCACCTACCCACCATGAAGGACAAGGAGCCGGCAAGACCTTTAAACGACTTCACCGGGTTGGAGCCACAGAATATGATGATACAACTGACCCAACAGACGCAGACATGTGGCTGACCAAGCTGGAGAAAGCCTTTAGAATCCTTAACATCCCAGAAGATGAGAAGGTTAGACATGCAGTGTACCTTCTTAAAGGGAGTGCTGGTCATTGGTGGACCATAGAAGAAGGTAAGAGGCCGGGTGTGGATATCGAATGGAAGTATTTCGATGAGAATTTGTCAAAAAATACTTTCCTAAGATGTTCCTAGATGAGAAGATCTCTCAGTTTGAGAGATTAAGGCAAGAACCAATGAACGTTAGTGAGTATGAGGCTAAGTTCATGGAGCTTCTGCGGTTCTGCCCGCATATGACAGTTATCGATGAAGAAAGGATTCAACATTTTGAGAAGGGGTTGAACGCCGACTTGACCACTCCTGTGTCTGCAATAGAGAACAGGGAGAGGTTTTCTACCTTTGTAGAGTCTGCCATGTGGATAGAGAGGTCTGTGACAGAGAAGAGATAGACTATGAGTAAGAAAGTGTATCCTCAGTTTCATGGATAAGGATCCAAAATCTTTAAGAAACTGAGGTTTTCTACACCAATAGAACCACCAAGGTTCAATACCCAGACACATTGGACGTCTAATAGGGGTAGAGGCCATAGTTTACTACCAGATAGAGCCCATAGCTCAACATCAGTATTGGTAACAGGACCATCCAGACCTCAGCCAGGGAACATAGGTTGCTTTATATGTGGAAAGATGGGGCATCTGATGAAGGATTGACGAGCCAGAGAGGCAAGTGTGACTCAACCTCAGAGGCAGAGTCAGTAAGGTTCTCAGAAGCGACATTTTCCAAGTGGATCTAGAGGATGTGGACAAGTGTCCCAAGCTAGATCGTCGACACCCAATAATCGACCACCAAATCAACCACAGGCGATGGCGAGATTCTATGCGATGAATCAACCTGATGCAGTAGTCAACCCTCGGGTTGTGGTAGGTCAGATGGAACTATTTTACTCTGATATGTTTATATCCTGTGTTGTATCTGTTTTAATTGATCCAGGTGCTATGCATTCTTTCATTACTGAAAGAGTGATTCTGGACTGCAATATGACAGTTGGTAATAGGGCAGAGGGTTTGAAGCTTGAAACTCCTTTGAATGGATCTACAGTGTTGCGGGAGGTGTGTTCTTCCTGCACACTCTTCTTTTCTGAACATTGCATTCAAGTGGATCTTATACCACTTGAGATGCATGAGTTTGATATAATTCTTGGGATGGACACCCTAGAAAAGTATAAGGTTGTCTTGGATTGTAAGTCCAAGCAGGTTGTGTTCACAGATGATAGTGACACATGGATCTTTCAAGGAGATAGAAAGATTCTTCCAACCTGTCTTGTGTCAGCTATGGTAGCTGAGAAGTCGATGAGATAAGGATGTTTTTCTTTCCTAGCACATATGGTAGATACCACCATGGAGAGTTCTAATCCTTCCAAAGTTCCAATAGTCAGAGAATTTGAAGATGTGGTTCCTGAAGAACTTCCAGGTGTACCTCTGCCCCGAGAGATTGATTTTGAAATTAATCTAGTTCCGGGCATGCAACCTATAGCAAAAACACCGTATAGGATGGCACCTACTGAGATGGTAGAGCTTAAGAAGCAACTGCAGGAGTTGCTTGAGAAGGGTTTTATCCGACCGAGTACTTCACCATGGGGTGCTTCGATCCTCTTTGTTAAGATAAAGGATGGATCGATGTTATTTTTCATTGACTACAGACAATTAAATAAAGTAACTATAAAGAACAAGTATCCCTTGCCAAGGATTGATGACTTGTTTGATCAGTTGTGTGGTGAAACTACCTTCTCTAAAATAGACTTAATATTGGGATAACATCAGTTGCGTATCAAGGAGAGTGACATACATAAATCTTCCTTTAGGACCAGGTATGGTCAGTATGAGTTCATAGTTATGTTGTTTGGACTAACTAATGCACCAACTGCATTCATGAAACTCATGAATAGAAACTTTTGACCTTTTCTTGATCAGTGTGTAGTCGTCTTTATAGATGACATCTTAATCTATAGTAAAGATGCTCAACAGCATGAGAAACACCTCTGTTAGGCTTTGACTTTGCTAAGACAACATAAGTTGTATGCTAAGTTTAGCAAGTGTGAGTTCTGGTTACCAGAAGTTTCTTTTCTTGGACACGTAATATCTGCTTCAGGTATTCGTGTTGATCCTAAGAAGGTAGAGTCTGTCCTGCAATGGGAGCAGCCTAAGACACCAATAGAGATACGTAGTTTCTTAGGGTTTGAAGGCTATTATAGGAGGTTCATTAAGAACTTCAGTTCAATAGCTTAACCCCTAACCAAGTTGACCAGGAAGGAAGTTCCTTTTGTCTGGAATGACAAGTGTCAACAATCTTTTCAGTTGGTGAAAGAAAGGCTGACAAGTGCACCTGTGCTGGTGCTACCTGAGCAGGGAAAGGGGTACATAGTTTTCTGTGATGCATCTAAGAATGGCTTAGGATGTGTGTTGATGCAGGATAAGCAAGTGATTTGTTTTGCTTCTCCACAACTTAAGAAACACGAGGAGAATTATCGAACACATGATCTAGAGTTAGCTGTTGTGGTCCATGCTTTGAAAATCTGGAGACATTATCTCTATGGAGAGACATTCCATATTTTCACTGACCATAAGAATTTCAAATACATATTTTCTCAGCATGAGTTAAACATGAGGCAACGCCGCTGGATGGAGTTAATCAAGGACTACAATTGTACAATTGATTATCATCCAGGAAAAGCCAATGTGGTTGCTGATGCACTAAGTAGAAAATCCACAACACCTGCCTTAGATAAAACATAGCTGAATTCCTTTGTGTGTTCTAAGAGGGATATGTTTATATCCTTGAGGCAAAACAATGTACAGTTTAAAGTATCATTGTTAGACGGGTTGTTAGCTAAGATGCACATAAACCCAACTCTGAGACAGTAGATTAAAGAAGCACAACAAGCTGATGCTATAGTTCAGCAGATTAGGTCAGAGTATGTTAGTGAGAAATGAGATGGCATTCATGAGTCAGAGGATTAGGTAGTTTGTTACCACGGTAGGATGGTAGTACCTGATGCCAATGATTTGAGGAAGTTAGTTCTGGAAGAAGCTCATTCTTTGATGTATGCTATGAATCCAGGGAACACCAAGATGTATCATAATTTAAAAGACTTATATTGGTTGTCTAGACTGAAGAAACATGTGGCTGAGTTTGTTATGCGGTGTCTGGTGTATCAGCAGGTTAAAGCTGAACATCAAAAGCCCGCAGGAACAATGCAACCTTTGCCTATACCGCAGTGGAAATGGAATCATGTAACCATGGACTTTGTGGTTGGTTTGCCTAGAATAACCAAAGGTCATGATTCCATATGGGTGATAGTGGATAGGTTGACAAAGACAACACATTTATTACTTGTCAAAATAGCCTACACTACTGAGAAGCTGGCACAATTATATGTAGATCAAATAGTGTGGTTGCACGGGGTCCCAGCCACTATCGTTTCTGATAGAGGTCCCTATTTTACAAGTCATTTTTGGGAACAACTTCATAAAGCTTTGGGTACACAATTAAGGTTTAGTACAACCTTTCACCCTCAGACAGATGGACAATCTGAAAGGACCATACAAACTTTGGAGGACTTCCTTAGGGCATGTGTCCTTCAATTTGTTGGAACTTGGGATCTACACCTGAGCTTGATAGAATTTGCTTATAATAATAGCTATCAACACAGTGTTGGCATGGCATCATATGAAGCATTATATGGTAGACGATGTAGATCTCCCTTATGTTGGTATGAAACTGGAGAAAATCAACTTTTGGGTCCTGAGCTAGTGCAACAGACAATAGAAAAGATTAAAGTAATACAACAACAGTTAAGGACTGCACAGGATAGATAGAAATCATACGCCGACAAACGGTGAAGACCTTTAGAATTCCAAGTTGGAGACAGAGTATATCTCAAGGTCTCACCTTGGAAAGGAGTTCTTAGATTCGGAAGGAAAGGTAAGTTAGCTCCTAGATATATGGGGCCTTATCCAATCATTGAACGGATTGGAAAGGTCGCTTATAAGCTGGAGTTACCGCCTGAGTTGCATAAGTTGCACCCTATGTTCCACATCTCGATGTTGAGAAAGTGTCATCCTGACACAGAATTAGTTCTACAACCCATGGAAGTAGAAGTAAATGATGATATATCATATGTTGAAGGACTTGTAACGATCCTTGATAAAAGAATTAAAAAGCTGAAAAAGAAAGGTATCTATCTTGTAAAAGTCCTCTGGAATCACCGTTGCTTTGAAGAAGCTACATGGGAACTATAGGAAGAGATGAGGATGAAATACCCTACTCTTTTCTATTAAAATGTTTTTGTAATGATTTCGAGGATGAAATCCTTGTAAGGGGTGGATAATTTGTAACATCCCTAGCCTGGGTTATGCTCTAACCCTAGATGTTTTGTTAAATAAAGTTGATTATATGCTTGTTCATATTTCTTGGAAAGTAATTAAGGCCCAAGAGGAACTTATATTTCAATTTTAGTCCTTTTTGAATTATGTTGAAACATTGTTTTATTTGTTTTGGACTAAAGTGCAAATTACCCAAGTTGAGGGGTTAACTTGCAAATTGTACATGATAAAATTGTCCTCATATGTTGAAGCATAATAAGAATGAGAATGATTTAATGGTATAGTTTCCACAAGCTTGAGCACCAAGATAAAGCTTGCTCAGCAATCCTTGTGCATTAAAACCTAGTTTTGGTGTAATATGCAATTTACCCAGAACGTAGGGTTCAACATGAAAAATACCACTTCTAGAGGGTCCCACATGTTTATTGGCATCAATTAGAGAAAATAAAATGGGAGGGGCGCCCCATTTGAGTTGTTTTGTAGGAAAGAGAATTTTGGTATTAAAATAATCAAGATTTAAGGATAAAAGCAACTTTACTTAATTTAAAGCAAAAAGATATATATTAATTGAAGATCCCTTCAACCAAAAGTTGAGGTATGTGTTTGAAAAGGATTGGACGTTCTTTGTGCCTTGTAATGGCAATGAGAATATCTAAGGGAATGGATAACTCACTCCCATTATTAAAGGAAAAAGAAATATCTACTAAAGAGAGGATATTAATATAATATGTTTAAGGTGCTTGATTCCTTTTCCTTTAATCCTTGGATAATTAAGAAGTTTTGCATGTGAATGAAGGAGGATTCGTGGCCAAGGAATGGAGGGGAAGAGGCAGCACTAATTTTGGAAATTAAAGGAATTAATTCCATTTTCTCTTTCCTTGGAATTCCCTTATACATATCTGATTTCCTACCCACTTAAGGATCTTTTTCGGAATTTCCTTTTACCTTCTTGCTTGAAAACCGACCAAAGGAGCTAGGAGCAGATGGATGACGACCCCCAACCTGTTGGTAAGTTCTTGATCTTCTTTCACCTCGATTTTATGGTGAAAATCATAAAACAATGCATAATTCTTCTCTATTTCACTCCCTCTTCAACCCTAGCCAACCTTTTCATTCAAAAAGCTTGAGAACGGACCTTGGGAAGTTGCAAAAGCTTCATCCACCATTGGAGTCGTGGAACTTGGAGCTTGGAATCATATTATAAGGTGGGTTATATAACTTAAACCCTTCAACATTGATATTTCATTCGATTCTCCAATAATTGTTGATTATTTTCTTCTATTTGGAACTCTTTTGATTCATTACTGCAATTTCCATGAAAATGGCAGTAGTTCTTGGATGAATGAAGGAAGATGATGATGACATCATCTTGGACACTTTTCCCCAAGAAAATACTAGACAAAACGGTTTCAACATAAGTGCTCAATCGATTTCACAAACTGTTTGGGAGTAAACGGTTTCATCAAACCGTTTGGAAGTAAATAGTTTCAAACCGTTTGGGAGTGTTGACCATATTTGACCATTTGGAGATTTGATGGTAATGATGATGGTTAATGACCCATTAAATATAATTGATTAGTTTCAAAGGGTTCATTAGTTGAAGGTCCATCAATCACCAAACCCTAATCGGGTTAAGTGCTGATTTCTTAATTGATTGACTTAGAACTTTGGGTTGATTAACCCAAATGGTTTCAAAACCGTTTGGGAATCACCCAAACGGTCTCAAGACCGTTTGGAGTTCAATCAGGACCGTTTGGAGGTCTATGATTAAATATGGTTAGGTACTTGAAGACCCAAAGATACCAAATTGTAATGCAATCAATTGCTGATTTGATAATCAATCCAATGACCTGAACCCTAATTAGACTTCACCGATTTTGATGATAATTGGGGCAAACGGTCTCAAGACCATTTGGAGGTCATCCAAATGACCTCAAGACCGTTTGAGGTCAGGTCATGCCCAATTTAATTGGTGTTCCAATGATTCCAAAGAAATTAGTTTCACAATGTCGAATATTAAATGTTTATCAATTTCAACCCTAATCCAATTGGGTTCAAACCCTAATTGGTTATCAATTGAAGATTGAATCAATTGAAGGGTGATTCATTAATCCCACTTGAAGCATGGTGCCTAGGTTCAATTGATGAATAATTACATGGATTCAATTAATGAAGGAGTTAACCTTGGAAACCCTAAAATCAATTAGAGAGGTTGAGACCCTTTTTGGTCCATTCAGTTTTGAGGAGGTTTGGACCAAACGGTCTCAAGACCATTTGAGTCCAAATGGTCTCAAGACCATTTGGGACCAAACGATCCCAAACCGGTTGAGGCTCAAAACATTTTCAAATGATCACTTTAGCAAACGATTTCAAATTGTTCACTTTAGCAAACAGTTTCAAGTGTTCACTTTAGCAAATGGTTTCAAGTGTTCACTTTAGCAAACATTTTCAAGTAACTACTTTGCTAACCAGTTCCAATTATTAGACTTAGACTGTTTGAAGCTTATCCATGCAAGACCGTTTGAGGTCTGATTAGTCAAGACCGTTTGGGGTCTAAGTGACCAAGACCGTTTGGAAGTAATTAACCCTAAAAACACATGAACAATTAAAGTGTTTAAAGTAAGGGTGATTATGGTAATTATACCCTTATTAAGATAGGGTGATTAATACCTTGTGAATGATTAATCCTTAATGATTAAGGAAGTAATAACATAATACATGGTGTTAACCCTTCAATCAAGTTGAGTGGACTTATCCCAATCAGGACCAATGTAGATATCGTTCTATAAAGGATGAGAGAGAGAATTCCTTACATTAATGATAATCATGTGGAGGTTAAGTCTCAACACTTTCAACATATATGAATGTGTAATTAGGGTATGATCCTTGATAAGGAAATCATGAACCCTAATTAGGAAGGTTAATGAGCCCTAACCCTAGTTAATGCCAATGATAAGTGAAACCCTAATCCATGATGATTGTAGCCCTAGTTGAGGGTAATACAAAGTGAAACCCCAATCTATGGTGATGATACAACCCTAATGAAGGGTGCTGATATGAGAAACCCTAATTCAGGGTATTTTAATAATGAACCCTAATTGCATGTGAATAGTAAACCCTAACTGAGCATGATGTTATGAGAAACCCTAATCAAGGGTGAAACTATGTGAAACCCTAAAGTAAGGGTGATGTCATGTGAAACCCTAGATAAGGTGAAAAATCAAAATGAAATCCTAATACAAGGATGAGATGTGAGACCTGATTCAAGGTGATACTACATACTTGTATGTAATTCTTTGAAGTGAAATCATATACTGATATAGGATAAAGAAGTGTGGAACCCTAATCTTGGGTTGTTCTATATGAAACCCTAACTTTGGGCAATATGATAATAATCATAACCCAAATATGGGTAATGAGATTAAGTATTCCTATTTGATAAAAATTGGGAAATCTTAGCTCTAATAAGGAAATAGTGATGATGCTCTTACATACATAGTGTTGATTGGCAATTGATATAATTGTTATCATGTGCACTAACTATGCAGGTTTTATGAGATGGTGAACATAGTCAGGTAAGAGCTATGATTCTTTAATACTGAATTTACTTTATGGGCCTTGGGAGCCATAACATGCTGTGTTGCCTAGTGAAAGGTAATAAGAGATATTATTGTGCTTTAAGAGCCATATGAGATACCTGCACTGCAATTATTATGTTTATATTGATCAGTTAACCTGAAGGCATTAAGTTACCTGATAAATTGGTAACAAGTGTTTGATGACTGGAGGGTTTGAATACCCATGTTTCATAATCATTATAATGAGATGACAAGGGATGCGATTACCCTGATGTGATAAGGGATTGAGATCCCAATGTTTAGCAAAGCTTTGAAAAGAACTTGATAGAAATAGTATTCCTTCTTTGTAGCAAATATTAAAATGTTTTATGACTGAAAACATGCTTGATGTTAAAAGAATACTGTAATGTACTTAAATAATCAAGTGAAATAGTATCATGTAGAGCCCTGACCATAGATCCATCATCGTCAGTAGTTTAGGTGATGGTGAAATAGGTTTTCCTAAGGGAACTCCTGGAGGGCATACTTTTGAGTATGTGGGGGTTATGGGCCCGAATATCCTTACGCCCTAATGGAGGAATTGATGTGAGATAAACATTGAATCTCTCAATCCTTCATTATATATGACGAGATGGATGTATCACTAATCTCCCAAATGTCGGGATGGATGTACCATTAATTTCCCGATGATCTTAATGCCGGATCGATGTGAGATAAATATAGTATCTTTCGATTGCAAAGAGAGTACATCATGCCACTGTAACTCTAATAGTGATGTTGCCAGTATACCCTGGAAAGCTATTTAGCATAGACACAAGATGTCCTGTAGTTGGTCCTCACATTGACTGAGGAAGATGAGGTCATGGAAATCTGACTCTTCTGTTGACCTATGTATGGTACCGATTTCGATTTCGCAATGGTCGGTTGGAGTATGAGCGGTATACCTCATCTTCTCAGGGCATTAAGTATGATTGTAAAATGTAATCATCCATGTAGCATATTTGCTTAAGGTTGAAATATGAGAATCATTGGTTGTTGTTACTTTGCCTAGTATGTCTAATGGACAAATGTTGTTTATACTCTTAAATTCCTTATTGGATAAGTAATATGCTTCTTTATCAAGTTATAAGTGAAATGTTTTGAATAGACATTATTGTTCTAATCTGTTACATACTGAATTACCTGCTGTTAATCACTTATGAATCTTCTATTCAGTTATATATATAATTAGTTGTAATAATAATGTTTCTGGCGATGAGTTATATCTCTTGCTGGGACAATTTTCAATTGTCTCATCTCCGTGGGATTCAACTTTTTAGGTAGATGCAGAAGAGGCAGAAACCATACAATAAGGGAAGAGCAACAGCAGTAGCAGAACCAAGGACAATAGTGAATTCTCAGGTGAAAACACTGGTTGTCATGTCATGTATATAGAGAGTCCTATGTGTCGTCTCTGTACTCTCAGGTCTTAGGAGTCAGTAGTTAGTTTTATATCAATTTGAGATTTTGGCTTCATGCCTCAAGATTTTTGTAATGCCTATGTATGATCTAATAGGGCAGTTGATGTTTTTAACTCTCGAGAAGAAATGGTACAAGAGATGTACTAGTAAACCAACATGTATTTGAAGTACTTTGGTTCCTTATGAAAGAGCCTTTTAGTTTATGGATCACTTTGTAAAAGTTTTAATTTTTAGTGATTTTCAGTAATTCCACTGCTAACGATACGCTTCCGCTTTATTTAATCCTATTTTTAAAAGTTGGATGCCACAGTAATAATCCTAGAAGAAGTAGAGCATGGAGTTCATCATCAAGAACCATCTTCCTAGACCCCAGTTGATTTACAAGGCTTTGGAATTCATTCATATGCTCGACAATGCTTGTAGCGTCCTGTTACTTGAGGAGCTTTATTTGTGGTAGTTTTCCGCTCATATAACTTCTTGATCTACTCCCACAAATTTTTGGCATTGTTCTCTTCTAAGACGTGATGGAAAATGGAAATGTTGAACCACTTTTGAACTGTTCCAATAGTCTTTATGTTTAATTTCTTCCAATCTGCACTATACATACTCTCTATCTTTGTCCCTCTATTGGATCGTATAGATCTTTGTAATAGAAAATATCATCCATCTTAGGTTCCCAAATCTGCCAATTTGTGCTTTTCAACTTTATCATCGTCCCATATTCATCCTTCCCCATCTAGACCAGTATCTACATCCTGCCCTTTGATATCACTGGTTGGGGATGTTGTACCGATACAGTCCCGAATGTGATGAAAACTTATTGTGGAAGCATTACCGACAAGTGTATGAACCCAAAGAAGAAACACCAGATTTAACGTGGAAAATTCTCCCCAAGACAAGAAGAGAACAAACACTGGGAAATACCAGCCAACAAGCACTATGTTCTTAAGATTACAACTCACACTGCCTGGATTTAATTGCCCCATAAATCTGGGTAGCCCTCCCCACATGAGAACAAAGAGATCGGTTTAAATGTCCACATAGAGTACAAAGAAAATCAAGAATATGCATATGAACTAGAAATTTTTTTGGAATTTGAAAATTTGCTCGGAGGACAAAGAGATCAGTTTAAATATAGTGCTTGTATCACAAGACATTTTTTTTAAATTAGAATGATTAGGGTTCAAAGAAAAACATTCATTATTTTTCAAAATGTAACAAAATATAATTAACATAGACATATTGTATTCTATATAATAGATGTGAAAGTAGTTTGTTAATGGAACCCTCATTGGTGATATTGTTGAAGTGTCTAAAGTCTTATTCCCTCTTGCAAGATTTAGGCCTACGTTTTGCACTTCATTTCAATATAAGCAAAAGAGAAATATTTTGGCCTTCTGACAATCCTAGACAGACTCTAGGTAATGGCTTATTTCATCCTAACATTTCTCGACATATGCGGGGGGCAGTGACGGCGTGAGGGGGGGGTTAAGCAGGGGCACTTTCCCCTGCCCTTCTAATTTTGAATTTTTTTGAACATATATATATTATGTATATTTAACGTGGCATTAAAGTTAATATTTATTTTTATGTGTTATTTATTGCACACTCTTAATCTATTTTTAAAGTATGCATATTTTCTTTCATAAATAATGTTATTACCAATACAATTTTACGTAAACAACTGCATATAAAAATATATTAAATAGAGCAATATTATATAAACCAATGACATTTCTTTATTTTTACAAATATGCGTCAATGTTTCAAAATTAATAAAATTGTACTTTAATTATTAAATATATTAACAACTGCATCAAAAACATATACATTAATTTCAACTTGTTAAGTATTACTTTACACCTATTTTTATAATGAGTCAATAAAAAATGATATCTATAATTAATATCATACTTTATTAAATGTCAAGTATTTCTATAAATAAAATTATTAAATGTATAAAAAATGAAACAAATGCATAGTTGTATGAGTAATGAGGAAAAAAATTTGATATCTATAATTAATTGTATACTTTATGAAATACCAAATATTTTATATAATATACAAATAATTTACTATGTACAAATAATTTACTATGTAAAAAATATAGTAAGTACATAGGTAATTAGAAAATAAAAAGTATATATCTATAATCAATGATATAATCCATGAGATATCAAATATAATTATATTATTTATAAAATAACTAATTGTATGACAAATATATCAAGTACATCGCTCTATGGGTGTATGTTTTACCTGTGCAAATGATGCATGCTGATTCTTTTCTATTATGGTCGTGATGCATGTTTGGAAAGATAAAGTCAAATAAAATATGATACTTTCTTGGTAGTACATGGTGTCACGATAAATGAGTTAATAATATTTTAAATATGCATACTAATTTGAAAATTTAGACATCAATATATATTTATTAAAATAATGTAATATCATGTATTATTATGGAATTAACCCTTAAAATTATACTTTGATTAGAAAGTTATGCTAAAAAACTATAGATATTATTTCAGCTTAATGTCAAACATAAGATATTTTGATATCTTAGTTTCGAATGCAACATAGAAATAACTAGCTTTATAACTCAGTGAACAATAAATTGTTGTAACATCTATTAGTTTATTTGATAAAATTAATGAATAAGTTTAACACCATCATAAATATCTTCATCTTACCTTAGGTTACTATAGTAGTATTTTCTTGATTTATATATGATACTAGTAATTATCGCATGGTACTACTTATATATTTAGTTTTCTTAACTTTATTTTACATTTTCATTACTTGTCTTGTCAAACTCATCATGTAGAAAATTATTTGGGAGATCTTGAAAAATAAATAATCATCAACACAATGAATATTGAATATAGATTTATGTAATTTTTCAAAAAATCGATATTTATAAAGAATTAATTTAAAGCAATAGATGGTATGATACATACGTTTAAATCTTTTCAATATCAGTGGTCACCATTTTAAACTCATCTTAATTGTAAAAAAAATCTAAATGTATGAAGAATGTTATAGTATACATAATCCTACACAGTATTACATATACTTAAAAATTATTTTAATCAGATTAAAGATTAAGTACTCCAGAAAGTGGTGATCTTTGTCTTCGTCCTCTTTTTTAATTTATCTAAGATCCATCTATTTTCCTCTCTAAATCCAAGTATATAGGTTAATAACATGTCTTTAAGAAATGTCAACACTCCATTTGTCTCATGATGATAATTGAAATCATATTTACTTCTGATGTAAAATAAAAATAATATCCATGTCACGTAAATAGTTAATATGATTTCCATATGTTCCCCCCCTTCATCAGGGGGATGGATCCACCACTGGCCAGAGGGGGGGGGAAGCTCCTTGGAGATCCAATTTCTAATGATCCTAATTTTCCTTTGGTTTATTGAGGAAGCATGTGACCAAATCTCTAGTTATGATGGACCTCCATGCCTCACTTGATGATCCACAAAGTGAACTTCTCCTCCTTAGATTACATATTGGGATATATAAATTGATTTTTTTCTCATCGAACAACACTACCTGCATTTGTTTGCTCAACCTTAAAAGACTTTGGTTGTGGACTTCGTCGTTCCTTTCACACATTATTATTGGTGAAGGTCAAGGGTTTGGTGTTCTACAATGGCGTCTTGCCACCCTTCCTATGTATCACGGAGGGTTGGATATTACAACTACCAGATGTTGGTAGCTATGACTATTTTGCTTCTCAAGTTCACACCATACAACTTCAAGACCATATTCTTCATGACGCTGGTCCTATTCCTATTAATAAAACTTTCAAACGTTGTTTTTGCATCCGTCTATGAAATTTTATCATCCTTTTACTAGTCCAAGTTGTGATGTACTACTTCTTCCACCCCCAAGACACCGTGTTTTTTGTAGACGTCTACTACAACATGGTCTTTCAATGCTTCAAGATGTCAGAGTTGTCTCAAGACAAGGAGTTATTATGACTTATCTACAAGTTGACCATCCATAAGAATTTCTTCTTGCTATTCCTATTGAAGGTCTTAGAATATCTATGACACCAGTTGAGTACCGAGCCATCCTCTGTTATTGATTGATGATTCCTCTACAACCTGGAAATGAGCATTTCTCCCTTTGTCATTCTTCCTTTCTTGATTCCTTTAGTGACCAAACAATGCATTGTCACATCTGCCCAGAATTCAAGTTCCGTCATGATGTCATTTAAGATGTCCTATTTGACATTATTTCTTAAGCTTGTATAAAGGCCTTGAAAGAAGCTTCAATCGCCTTTCTAAGGATACTTAGGGATGGTCTCCATGCCTAGAGATCCGTTGGCCTATTGTTATTTGATTGGACTAATGAAAAGCGCACTTGTGTTGATTTAATTAGAATCTCTCCATTCACAGGGAATGGTTTGAATGACTTCAAGGTAATGCATATAGCTTCTAATGCGGGCACACATAAATTTTGTTAGTATGGAGTTGCATGTGAAACAAGTAAACATCATTTCCTCCCCTTTTCCTTTGATATCTTTGATGCTCTCACTGAAGACTTGATTTCCCTCTTATGACACATACAACATATCATAAATATGAATGTTATAATGTCATGTTCTACGTCTTCAGATTTTCTCTGTAGATTATTGTTTTTTTCCATACAAAAAGAACTGGAAACCCAATTTGTAGCTTGGACATCTACAAAGACAATATTTAGAGACTTATATACTGTAGAGGTTTCTTTATGAAACATATTTTGTTTGTAAATGATTAAGTTGTGTAAATAAGAAAATTGAATTAGCGATTCGTTACCTATTACACCGAGTTTATTATAGCATGAAAGACGACATATATCAACAACAATATGTAAAAAAACAATTTGTTTGAAGTCAAGACGAAACACATAAAGTGTCCCAGCAACTCGACAAAATAGATACAATTCAAATAGGTTGTGAAGCTACTGCACTAGAAAATTTGAAGTAAATATTGTATCATGCACTTTTGGGAAGATGCGTATGTAGTTATTGACATGTATCATATGTTATTATTTTTATTTTCTATGGTTATATATTTACATGGAAGTGACATATCAATGAACTCATGATGCGTATTGCCTAAAAATAAGATATTTAATGAGATATACAACATAAAGTAGGAAATTAGCTTTATGAGAAATAGATAAGCTACATGATATATACATCATGTCTAGGTTCTCAATTTTTAAAATGATAATGGAAGTAAAATGGTTTTGACTTCAATAAATGAAATAGAACATACACATGCAAACTGGGAACTAAATTTTCTAGAAAAGGAATAATAAAAGAAGCAGTATTTTGAGACATTGTGTTTAAAGTTATGTTAATGTGCTTTGGATGCGGTTGAGTGAAAACCATGGGGTGGACGACGATTGAAGGACGCCAAAAAAATATAGAGTCCCCACCACGAATACACAGTTTGGGTAAGTAAGTGAATAAGGAAAACAAGGATAACTAAAGAGATAAATAAGAAATCAAATTACGTGTGGGGATGTTTAGGTACCTCCAAGATGCCTTTGTAATATATTAAGTCATGACAATGTTATACTATTTTATTTTATTTAAATAGGGCTTGTGTGTGTATGATATAAGACAAATAAGAAGAAACCACATGCAAATCTAGTGTTAGTAATAACATGATTATATCAATGATCATTACCCCAGATGTTCATATCCCCACAACATTGAGGTGTCAGAAAGGGATAATAAAGTAGTAGGATGATATATAGGATCAAATAACAACACAAAGAAATGATGTTAGATGTATTAAAATAATATCAATGATCATCAACCTTAGGTACTCATTTCCTCATAGAACTAAGATATTGGTTAAAAGAGGGGAGGGAGAGGGGAGATCACATTACACCCAATCCATGTTCTTACCTTTCTTGACCATTGTTTGGGAAAAAGAGGCTATTCTCTCTCAAGAGGTGGATCTCCTCCACTAGACTAGTGACATCGTCTAAGATCTCGATGTTGTATCCTCTTGCAAGAGACCCCAAACAATTGGGTTTTGAAAATTCTTGCCTAAGGGCATGCAATTTTTGAGGCTTTTGACCCCATATTGCCTAGCCTCTACAAATGGTGGTGGGAGGCTATATTTTTAGTGATTGAGGGTTTCTAGGTTTTTGGTCTAGTTTGGAGTATTTCCAAATTCTAGAAGGAAGTGGAACATGAGATAGGCAGCTAGCATCCTTCTAGATCCTTTAAGACATGATCCTCGCCATGCCAGTCAAAATTGTACATGTAGAGTGCATTTCAGATAGACGCCCCCAACTTCTAGAATCTTTGAAGGGGTTTCAGAAATGACAAAGATTTGACTAGTCAGTGTGAGAGGGAGACAAAAGGGGGTGTGTTTCTTAAGCATAAAACTTCCTTCTGGAGTCTTTTGGAAGCTTCCCGCATGTTGTCTATGCTGGAACATATGATCGAGAATGTGGGGTGTGTGCCTATTGCATGCCCCCTCTTTTTGATACTTTTTAAAATTTCCAAATTTACAAAATTTAAGGAGGGAAAAGGGGGTGTATCTAATGGTATGTCCCATTTTTAATTCAGATTTATGATCAATATGGTATCTATTTTTTCCCTAAATTTTGGTATAGATGAGGGAAGTACAAATAGGTTAGGATGATATGAAACATATGGGGTACGTGTGCATGAATATGGGAGTTTTAGTTAGTGATTTAACGTGGACTTTGGTGAAAGGGTTGTGTGTGCTGGGATAGGAGGTTACACAACTACAATTCTCCTACATTGACATTCAAAAAAGGTAGTCCATAACAGAATATCCCTTATTTAGGTATATGTCTTGGTTGGAAGACTTCCCATTGTGGGAATTGTTACTTGATTTCATGAGTGTGACCCTTATAATAGGAAAGAGTAAGATCATTAATTAAAGAACTCAAAAGAGAAAGAATGGGCCATCAACAGTTCCCACACTCAAGACAAGGTCTGAAGCATGTCCGGTGAACTCACCCATGATGAGGGGTGAAGTCTTGAGACAAGATGAAAAGCATTCTTGAAAATTCTCACCATGATGAAATTTAATATTATTCTTACTGTAGTGATACTTAGCATATTTCTCACCTCATTAAATATTTTTTTCATGTTCACCTTGGTGCATAGTGAGACTTATTTGTAACATCCAATTTTGTGGATGTTTCATGCCTAGTTTTCCTCTTAGTGTTACACTCCAACCTCACAATTACCATTAATCATGAGATTAGGGCATAAATTGAGGATTTAATGTAATACACAGATCACCCTTAACTTTTTGTTCTTTTTCAAACTCTTTGTTTTCTCACATTGAACCACATAAACTAACTTTACAAGGGAATCTAAACATTAATTTCTTTAATATGATCTCAAAATAAACGATACACATCCATACATTCATTCTCAGGTACATACGACATGATAATCAGATACATTCTCTCTTATTAAGGAAACAAAGATATAAAACATTACTTACAACACTCTCACATCTATACTAGGACCTAGAGTGATAGGGACCGACTGAACTTAACTAATCTCATACTTAACTCATGTCGTAGATCTACTCTAATGCTTTGACCTTCTTCAAGTCCACGTGGTTTTCCTAAAAATTGTGAGTAGAGGGGTGAGCCTACTCTCTCAGTGAATGAGTACTTCAAAGAAACAGTCTAAAGCACTGATATAATTATAGATATACTTTTGAGCAACTGATATCAATTATAACAGCCAGTAAGCTTTAAAGAGATTGATCATTGATAATCATAAATATGGCAGGATACTCTAGATATCAACAAGAGCAAATCAATATATGAGCATGCTTGATTAATTTTAAAGAGAACTAATAATTCAAAAACATACAAAGAATAATTGCTGGGAAACTGTACTCGAATCTTTCTTAACCTTTCTTACTTATGAGAAACTCTTTAAACCTATATGAACATATTTTAGCTTATGCCATGATCATATGCAGTGTACTGTACATATGAAGACCCATAGCGAACTACGATCTCACCGTACAAGACTTAGATGACACACCTGGGAATGCTAAGACTGACTACGTCGCTGGTCTGCAATAGGAAAATGGCTCTCTGGCCTCGGCACACCTATTATGCCTTAAAAACTGGACTCCTCCTCTAACCTGAGCACACAGGCAGAAAGTCAAGCCACCTATTGGCTTTTCTGTACTCTAGTGCCACCAGGACCTCTGGTTGATGTTGCACACTACATGTTGTATATTAAGGAGACTTCCACTAGGGCTTCATCCCCCGTACCACTTGTTAGTACGTTCTGACCCCCGTAAACTAGACACTTCCAGGGTTAGGTCATTTCATCCCTACGGTGCAGACCTCTCATAGGGAATCTACGGTGTTCATGGCTCTTAGGTCTATTATTTTATTTTTCTTGGAAAGCTCTTACTATATTGTATCTTTTCCCTTACTTATGCTTGACTCTGGTATCTCTATGGTACCATGTCTATTTATTTGAAGGTTCTAACAAAACATGTATATCATCATTAACTTGGCAGAGAAATATATTCAGACACTGTAATATATTGAGAAATCAACATACTATACATACACGCAGACTGAAATACTTAAATAAACATAATGCATGTCCATTTGGCACTTATACACTAGAATCATGCAATTAAACATCTTTATTTACTTATAACAGCTAATTACTTAGCATACGAGTAATCGTCATTTGCACCCATAAATTATTTGCACTTTCTTGGAAAACATGCACATCGCCCCAAATCCTGGGTTGTGCATCTCATACTGAGAACATGGTAATAAAAATGCTTAATTCATTGAACACCCTATCCTTAGGGTTTCATTTACCTCATTCACTTATCACATGGCTCTCATAAGGATTTAATATGTCATAAACATCCACTAAATACAAATTGCTTTAAACAAGTCATATACAATCAACAAATGTATGAAATCCTCGAATTGAGATAAATTAGGGTTTTCCATGCCGTTCATTGAGATATTATGAATCAAGAATAACATTGCATAAATAGAGTCTATGATTCCAAGAAAAACACTTCAAATGGATTTCACCATATTTATTCACAAATTTCCAACTTTCCACTCATATAGGGCTTCACCCTCTTTATGAAGATATCAAGAAAACACTATTCACATCACATGAAATACAAAATAGTATTTTACATATATGTACTACACATTCATATAAAAAATCATTTATAACCAAGGGAATCTAGATAAACAAATTTCTCTATTTAATTATACAACAATTTCACTAATAGACAAATTCCCAATATTTCAGTTTACTCTTATAACCTTTGCAAATACTTAGGGAATTCTCATTAGGATGTATTGTATACATTTCTAATATGAATTTATCATCTAAAATTCAAACAAACAGAGGAAGAATCCATTTCATATCATTTTGCAACAACTTAGATCAAACAGACAATTCATGGTTTGTAGTCACATACTAAGCAATTAAAGATTATGGATGATTTAACCAATTTTCGAGCAATATATTGTTTAAAGGAAGTTCCCACTCACCCTAAGGTGTGAAAACACCTTAAAAACGCAACTCATCCCTGAAAATCTCGATCTCATATCAAATCCCTAACAATTCACCCGATTCTTCTTCCTTTCAACTCAGAAACCCTAAAAATGAGGGATTATGAAGAAAGAGTGAGAAAAGGGGAAGTTTTGATACCATTTTGGATCAAATCAGAGTAGGGAAGGAATCTTGACTTGTTAGAGAAGATTCACCATTAAAGTCTATGCAAAGAAGCTAAACTTACATGATTTCATCATTCCTCAGACCACAAAACCCTAGGTCAGCATCTCCATCACTTTCTCCTCTCAAACCCTAACTCTCCGTCTCTCGCTAGGATTTCATTTCTCTAGATTGAATCATGAATTATGTGATCTTGTGTGTTAGGTTGACCATATAGAGCAATTGAGCAGCTTGGGTCAATTACACATTGACCCCTCACTATACTTTCTCTTATTTCAGCTGAGTTTTTTGTCATAAAAATATTACTGTAATTCATCTACTGATAAGTTCTAAATGCATCTAAAAATTATGAAAATTTTACATGTTGTTTATGATTGAGTTTTAGATCTCCAGTTAATCATTTATATTTACCGATAAACAATAAAAAATAAAACACTACACTACTGAAAAGCACTCTGTCAGCATTTTGGTTGAAGTATAGTTTGACCAAAAACCACATTCAAAGAACACTCAAATATTCTGAAATTTTCCTACCATATTCACGATTGAGTTATCCATATCATATCCAAAATTCAATTAAATACAAAATTTGTAGAAAATATGAAAAATCATTTACCACAATGCTATCCTGATCAAATTCCATATTCATGTACTATCAAAACCCTAATTTTTGCTGATTACGGTTTACATTTCTCAAAACCTAATTCTTCAAACTAAAATCATAGTTAGAGTTTATTCTTAGGTTTGAAACATCAAAATTGATCTACTATCGTTAATTAAGTCTAAACGATGTTCAATATAATCAAGTGTGACAAAGTGAATTTCTTGAGCTTAATTTCGAGGACGAAATATCTTTTAAGGTGTGTAGGATGTGATGGAGTGGGTTTTGGAAATCCATAAATCTCCAATAACATATTAGAATCCATATCTTGAGTTATAATGAGAGTTCCAAGTGTTTTGGTAAAGTGTAGATGTTAAATGAGATTTATATAATGATTAATATCTCTCTTTTAATGCCTTTTTGATGAATTAATTTGGATGACCTAACAATTAAGTTTTGGCACCAAATTCGAGTACAAGGTACCTTTAATAGCAAGGAAGCTATGGTTAAAAATTTGGTGGCAATTGGGTCCTCCTAGAGAGAGATAATAAGGTTTGAAGTTTGGGAAATAATGTGCTTATTTGATGATTTGAGAACCTAAGTTGCTAATGAATATCAATGTCACGCACCCCTTTGATTGAGGGCGGACTATGTGGCCAGATCCTGGCCGTTTGTGTCTAATCCAATGACTGGGAGTGCTAGCTTAAGTGAACCCCGGATTTGGTCTTGTAAAGGCCTTGTACAACCGTTAGATGCTTTTTGGACGGCCCTGAGATCTTCTCCAAGCTCCGGCCTTGAAGGAGAACGTGGAGCAGTCAGCGATGTTGAGTCCAAAGCACCCCCACGTCTTGGTCGTGGCTTGAAGGGAGGATTTGAGTGGTCGGTTGTTCTCAACTCGAGTGGAGGAGTGCGGAGACCCCTAAAACGAGCTGTGCGATTGCTTCAGTAGAGAGAACGGAAGCCAACTCCCCACTGTCTCTCCATCGTTGCCTGCAGTTGCGGCCATGAGTAGAATAAGGAGCTAGAAGGTCGTTTTGAGGAAGATGAAGAAGGAAGAATCAAGGCTGAACCTAGGGGGAGTGTTCGTCAGTCCGCAGAAGAACGGATCGCTGAGGAGGAGACACCACAGCGACATCATCCTGGAGCTAGGCAGCGATGGCGGTGCTTGGCTGCACGGCGCCGGAAACCTTCCCCAGGCGACGGCTACGTCGTGGAAGTCGGGAGTCCCGCTACGGACTCTAACGCGAGAGATAGATGGAGGCAAGCAGAGCACGGCCGACCTCTCGACAGCGTTCCAGGCCAGTAGCGACGGTGGTCTGGCCTGAGAACGATGCTCTCATGGCAGCAAAGGTGGATCGCGTGGAAGCAGATCGTGCGAGGAGAGGGAGAGTCCAGTCATGCGAGAACAGAGGAGAATCCACCACCATGCGTACCACATCGGAGAAGCAGACTGGAGCCCTACAGCGGTGGCGGCAGCTCCGTGCTAAGAGAAGCAGGGACGCGATTTGCCCCAGGGCTGAATCGCGAGATCGCGAGGAAGAGAAGAGCGGAGCTGAACCCCGATTCAGTCGCCCAAATCCAACCCGGACCGACCCAGCCTGAGCCACCCTTGAACCGGGTCCAAGTGCTCCTGAACCGGCCGGATCCACCCGCAAGCAGGAGCAAGGAGCCGCAATCCTAGAGGACACGTGGCGTCCTGTGATTGGCCGGATGAGGTAAATAATCAGAAATGCTCAGTTTTTCAATAAATCGTAGAAAATAGCCTGATACTCAGAAAAATACATATAATATACCAAAATGTTCAGAAAAATGTGTAGAATAATATGAAACCATCATATCAGCCTTTTTATGCACATATATCAGCAATATTATGTAAGATGTGTGATGCTTGTTTAATGGATAATAATTAGCAAACAATGATATAAAATTATGAGAAAATACCAGTAAGTGACAAATCATATCTGTATTGCACCTGATGTCAAGGATGATCATGTTGATGTATGAAATCATGTAATATGCTTAATATGGCTAATTAGGGCTTTTAACCCTAAATAAAATGCAATAACTACATATATGCTCAATAAATGATGAGATTTACAGAAAACCTTCATGTCAGTAACTGGAAGATAACATGTAGATCTGAGATCAGTTTTATACATGAAATTCATATTATATGAAGAGAACCCTTAATACATGTCATGAAACCCTAATTTAAGTTAATGATGTAATCTAGGGTTAATTAATGTGCACAAAAATGCTATGAAAGATAATGTTCAGATAATGGACCATAATCTGGAAAGTGACATCAGTAAGATAATTCTAAGTCAAGAAGACAAGTAATAATGTATATAACATAATGATCTAAAGGAAACTCTAATAGGAACATGATTAGGGTTAAGATGAGATGTATGAGGATGAGAACCTGATGATAGTATATGATCTTGTCTTGATCAGGTTTGAACAAGGATATAGTTGACATCAGGAATATGTTGTGAGTAGGATGTCTCTTTGGAAGGTACGCCATTACCTCTTACTTGGCTTATTATACAATATGCTTGTGTTATATGTGTAGTAAAATACTTGGCATATGATATTGGATGAGATGATTGTTCTTGCATGATATGTTGCTTGACTTTCAATACTTATGGCTATGAACACCTGCAACCATAATATAGATGTTCCATCATAAGATAGCTCATAAACCACTAGTTGGTAGAGCACATGCATAATGATCACAAGCCACTAGGTGGCAGATCATATGATGTTTGTATAATGATCACAAGCCACTAGGTGGCAGATCATAAGGCCTAAAGACGTCAAAGCCACTCGGTGGCAGACGCACGAGATATATGATGGAAATGTGCTTAAAATATGTGTTCTCTTTTGTTAATGAATATCTCTGTGCAAGTATATGTTTTTCTTATATTCTTCTGTTACTGCCAAGTATATTAGTTTTATCTTACTGCCAAGATATGATGAGAAGTAAATAAAAGACACGTAGGCGTACTCAGTACAATATTCATGAAATATTGTGCTGACGTGTACCGCATGTAATCTTTTGTTTAGGTTATGGTTATGCTCTTGAAGATCCAGGATAGTTGTGAGTTGTGTGGCGAGCTGATGTGCAGGTGGACCTGTTGTCTTAAGATCCTGTAGTTTAGTGGTAGTGCATGTATATGTTTAGTAGTTTGCTGTTCAATATGTAATATCAAATGTTGTAACAATTCATGTTGTAATTATATGTTGAATGGTGAACATGTGTTGTGGTTTGTTTATTGTTCATATGCATGTGCTACTGTGTTTCCTTCTGACTCCCTTGAATTTCTTCTTCTTAGCCTAGTGTGGGATGTTTAAATTGGGATTCTCGCTGAGGTGAGGGTTTCGATTTGGACGTCACACATCAGATTAAGTTTTAGAAAATCCGGGAACGTCATAGGTGGTATCAGAGCATGAACAATAGTAAAGCCTGACATTTGCTCATTATGCAACGCAAAACTAATTAACCTTGAACTTAATAATCTTTAGGGTTAGATTAGTCGTCTTTTAGAGACTAGATCTGACCTAGCCTCTAGGTTAGCACCTAGATGTCCGAGAACTAGGTCTAGACTGGTGCTTGTGTGTAACAAGTCCCTAGATGTCGTTCTTTCCTTGTAGTGCAGCGGTATGGGACGTTGCACTATTTGGAAATGATGTGCATCAAGGGAAGAGAAACCCTAGACATATTGCGCACATTGTCTAGAGTAGCTACACTAGTCTACACCATGTTCTCACCCCTTTCCCTAGTTTTCATGACACTAGACTCTCTACTATGTGTGGGACACTCGTTTCTGGTTTTGGTTTTGATTCCAAACGAATCGAACCTCGATAGTTTTCTCTGACGCTTGTTTTATCGGAGAAAAACTATATAATATTTTATTATGTATATGTATTACAAAAATGTGTCCCCACACATGTACGAGTAGGAGGTGGTCATGCAACCTAAGTGAAAGTGAATGACATCAGTCTAGAAGAGAGAGTAGTTCTAGATTAGATGTCTAGAGCCTTTTTGATATATATGATAGATGAAATAGATGATATAAGTTTTGATGATACAATGTAAGTCTTATATAGAATACATAAGATGTTTGTGATGATCTATGTTTGTCTTTGAGGATGTAAGTTCAGTTTTGAGGATTTGAGATAAGTTTTGATGGATGCAAGTAACTAGGCTTTGATGAGATAAGATTGTCAAGTTAAGACGAGGTTGTGAGTCAGCATGAGCCTCAAGCTCTCTTACAAAGGAGGACCTCTAGTGTTAGGACCAGTTTTAGGGTTAGCTCAAGAGAGAGCGAGACCCACAGGGAGAAGGTCAGAGAACCTAGACTCCACGATATGAGAAATATGAGATATGTGATATGATATGTCCTAAACTAGACTACTCCTGAGTGATTGAGTTGAGTTGCTTTCTGTATGATTCCTATAGTTTGTTGAACCCTAGATGTCCTTGGGAGGACCAAACCCTAGAGATAGATAGAGGCTCGTTATATGTGTATATGAACATGAATATGAGTGCCTGCCATCTGGGTGAGGGAGAGAGCCCAAGACCCTGGAGGAGGTAGCTATGCTAGTTGATGTGAAGCCTCATGCTCGGGTTGGTGGTTTCCCGCATAGGAATCTAGTGGTTGCATGTATATGAGAGTTTAGGGAAAGCATGTTTCATGGGTAGAAGACCTATGTATATGTTGTAGCATGTTTGGTTTGTGCTTATGTGGCTAGAGTTTGTAAAGCTATCGCTAGTGCCAATGAGGTAATCTGAGAACCCTAGACAAAGAGAGGAAAGATAAAGTTTGTATATGAGATACTCATAGAGTTGAGTTAGCTCAGAGAGACTGAGCATGAAACTACCCTCGTGGTATGGGTTAGGAGAACCTCAATTGGACTAGACAAAGTTTTTGATATATGTTTGATGAGCCACTTGTATAAGTTGGTCTAGCACAACCACGATATAATATATGTAAGAATGCGATTAATCTTGAGACGTGATATATAGACATGATATGATGAAAACCTAGAAATGGCTTGATAGATATCAATGCATAAATGGCTAACTATGTACATGATAATGATGATAATTTGATAATGTTGGTTAATCTTGTGATGAAATCACTAGTAAATGTTGAAATTTATTATGAACAATGAAATAGGATCATATGAATGAAACATGTTACATGAGATGTTAATCTAAGTGCTTAATAAAGATGAAAAGTATAGTTTGACAGTTAGCACAACATAACAATTATGACACCTTGATATGATCTAGATGGATAAAGTGAGTTAATGATAATTAACTCCCTCCTAAAAGGCATATGCCAATGATGAACATGTGCTAACAATGAACTAAATAAAATGTGGATGACACCTTGATGTATGGGTTAATCTTAGTTAATTCCTTAAGAACATAGTAATATTATGTGGAAACCCTAACGCATGGGTAAAGATAAGGATACAATCCTAACATACGAGATATGTAGTGGCATAACCTAATCTTCTAAACCCTTGTTGAACCTTTTAAGGAGTGCTTGTGCACCAAGATGGTTGTAGAACCCCCGGATAGTGCTTTGGATACATGGTTCTAGGTAACCTTTGTGGATATGTTACACATAGAATAGTGCCTACATGTGGATGAAGACATGGTAGTTTCCTTGGAATATGAGTATGGTTTACTTTCGAGGACGAAAGTTCTTTTAAGATGTATATGATGTGACAAAGTGAATTTCTTGAGCTTAATTTCGAGGACGAAATATCTTTTAAGGTGTGTAGGATGTGATGGAGTGGGTTTTGGAAATCCATAAATCTCCAATAACATATTAGAATCCATATCTTGAGTTATAATGAGAGTTCCAAGTGTTTTGGTAAAGTGGAGATGTTAAATGAGATTTATATAATGATTAATATCTCTCTTTTAATGCCTTTTTGATGAATTAATTTGGATGACCTAACAATTAAGTTTTGGCACCAAATTCGAGTACAAGGTACCTTTAATAGCAAGGAAGCTATGGTTAAAAATTTGGTGGCAATTGGGTCCTCCTAGAGAGAGATAATAAGGTTTGAAGTTTGGGAAATAATGTGCTTATTTGATGATTTGAGAACCTAAGTTGCTAATGAATATCAATGTCACGCACCCCTTTGATTGAGGGCGGACTATGTGGCCAGATCCTGGCCGTTTGTGTCTAATCCAATGACTGGGAGTGCTAGCTTAAGTGAACCCCGGATTTGGTCTTGTAAAGGCCTTGTACAACCGTTAGATGCTTTTTGGACGGCCCTGAGATCTTCTCCAAGCTCCGGCCTTGAAGGAGAACATGGAGCAGTCAGCGATGTTGAGTCCAAAGCACCCCCACGTCTTGGTCGTGGCTTGAAGGGAGGATTTGAGTGGTCGGTTGTTCTCAACTCGAGTGGAGGAGTGCGGAGACCCCTAAAACGAGCTGTGCGATTGCTTCAGTAGAGAGAACGGAAGCCAACTCCCCACTGTCTCTCCATCGTTGCCTGCAGTTGCGGCCATGAGTAGAATAAAGAGCTAGAAGGTCGTTTTGAGGAAGATGAAGAAGGAAGAAGCAAGGCTGAACCTAGGGGGAGTGTTCGTCAGTCCGCAGAAGAACGGATCGCTGAGGAGGAGACACCACAGCGACATCATCCTGGAGCTAGGCAGCGATGGCGGTGCTTGGCTGCACGGCGCCGGAAACCTTCCCCAGGCGACGGCTGCGTCGTGGAAGTCGGGAGTCCCGCTACGGACTCTAACGCGAGAGATAGATGGAGGCAAGCAGAGCACGGCCGACCTCTCGACAGCGTTCCAGGCCAGTAGCGACGGTGGTCTGGCCTGAGAACGATGCTCTCATGGCAGCAAAGGTGGATCGCGTGGAAGCAGATCGTGCGAGGAGAGGGAGAGTCCAGTCATGCGAGAACAGAGGAGAATCCACCACCATGCGTACCACATCGGAGAAGTAGACTGGAGCCCTACGGCGGTGGCGGCAGCTCCGTGCTAAGAGAAGCAGGGACGCGATTTGCCCCAGGGCTGAATCGCGAGATCGCGAGGAAGAGAAGAGCGGGGCTGAACCCCGATTCAGTCGCCCAAATCCAACCCGGACCGACCCAGCCTGAGCCACCCTTGAACCGGGTCCAAGTGCTCCTGAACCGGCCGGATCCACCCGCAAGCAGGAGCAAGGAGCCGCAATCCTAGAGGACACGTGGCGTCGTGTGATTGGCCGGATGAGGTAAATAATCAGAAATTCTCAGTTTTTCAATAAATCATAGAAAATAGCCTGATACTCAAAAAAATACATATAATATACCAAAATGTTCAGAAAAATGTGTAGAATAATATGAAACCATCATATCAGCCTTTTTATGCACATATATCAGCAATATTATGTAAGATGTGTGATGCTTGTTTAATGGATAATAATTAGCAAACAATGATATAAAATTATGAGAAAATACCAGTAAGTGACAAATCATATCTGTATTGCACCTGATGTCAAGGATGATCATGTTGATGTATGAAATCATGTAATATGCTTAATATGGCTAATTAGGGCTTTTAACCCTAAATAAAATGCAATAACTACATATATGCTCAATAAATGATGAGATTTACAGAAAACCTTCATGTCAGTAACTGGAAGATAACATGTAGATCTGAGATCAGTTTTATACATGAAATTCATATTATATGAAGAGAACCCTTAATACATGTCATGAAACCCTAATTTAAGTTAATGATGTAATCTAGGGTTAATTAATGTGCACAAAAATGCTATGAAAGATAATGTTCAGATAATGGACCATAATCTGGAAAGTGACATCAGTAAGATAATTCTAAGTCAAGAAGACAAGTAATAATGTATATAACATAATGATCTAAAGGAAACTCTAATAGGAACACGATTAGGGTTAAGATGAGATGTATGAGGATGAGAACCTGATGATAGTATATGATCTTGTCTTGATCAGGTTTGAACAAGGATATAGTTGACATCAGGAATATGTTGTGAGTAGGATGTCTCTTTGGAAGGTACGCCATTACCTCTTACTTGGCTTATTATATAATATGCTTGTGTTATATGTGTAGTAAAATACTTGGCATATGATATTGGATGAGATGATTGTTCTTGCATGATATGTTGCTTGACTTTCAATACTTATGGCTATGAACACCTGCAACCATAATATAGATGTTCCATCATAAGATAGCTCATAAACCACTAGGTGGTAGAGCACATGCATAATGATCACAAGCCACTAGGTGGCAGATCATATGATGTTTGTATAATGATCACAAGCCACTAGGTGGCAGATCATAAGGCCTAAAGACGTCAAAGCCACTCGGTGGCAGACGCACGAGATATATGATGGAAATGTGCTTAAAATATGTGTTCTCTTTTGTTAATGAATATCTCTGTGCAAGTATATGTTTTTCTTATATTCTTCTGTTACTGCCAAGTATATTAGTTTTATCTTACTGCCAAGATATGATGAGAGGTAAATAAAAGACACGTAGGCGTACTCAGTACAATATTCATGAAATATTGTGCTGACGTGTACCGCATGTAATCTTTTGTTTAGGTTATGGTTATGCTCTTGAAGATCCAGGATAGTTGTGAGTTGTGTGGCGAGCTGATGTGCAGGTGGACCTGTTGTCTTAAGATCCTGTAGTTTAGTGGTAGTGCATGTATATGTTTAGTAGTTTGCTGTTCAATATGTAATATCAAATGTTGTAACAATTCATGTTGTAATTATATGTTGAATGGTGAACATGTGTTGTGGTTTGTTTATTGTTCACATGCATGTGCTACTGTGTTTCCTTCTGACTCCCTTGAATTTCTTCTTCTTAGCCTAGTGTGGGATGTTTAAATTGGGATTCTCGCTGAGGTGAGGGTTTCGATTTGGACGTCACACATCAGATTAAATTTTAGAAAATCCGGGGACGTCACATCAAGCATGTAATCATTCAGGTAAACCCCAGTTTACCAATTAAGCACAAATGTGATCATTACACTTAGTTTCTTTCTATAGCATAGACTTTCATTATCTTTCTCACATTTTGTTCATACAATCCATTTGTTCCTTTATATAGGATAAACTACTCCTTTTTTGTACAGGAACTCATAAAACGATGGCCTTTACCAAGGGGACCTACTCAACACATGCCCTCCATCGGTTTTCACAATTGATGGTTACCCTTAACCCAACTTTCGAGACTGCTAGCCTCTCCATAAACTTGGAAGATAACCATAGATGAAGCATCCATTGGGTTCCAATGCAGAAGGCCAAGGAAATATAGCCAACCAATGGTTAATGGCATATCCACAACCTGTAGGAACTGAACGATTCACTATTGAAGGCGACCGCTGGTGTAGCCTTTTGAAGGCCAACCTACGTGTGCCTTCTGATGGCTCAACTGGGATTCATCAATAGAAGGAAATCACTGGCCTTGCCTTCTGATGCTCATTCTATGTTACAATGCTTTCCTCTATTGATTTCCCGAAGACTCGCCATCTTCCAATGCTTCACCTAGAGGCCTACTTTTCTGAAGGCCCTGTAGGCTCACCTCTACCAATGGAGTGTTTGCTAATGCCAACCGAAGGCTAGGAAGACAAGACAAATTAATCGATGGTTTTCTTGAGCCACCGCCTAATGGTGGCTCTATACATATCATTCACCTAGTTAGTTGAGCATGTGCCCCGAGGCACATGCTCAAAAGGCTTGGGTGCAAGTAAATCTCATTTACAAGCACCTCGAGCCCAACACCAAAGGATATAAACAAAACACCCCTTGTCATTGAAGAGGGGTTGCGTTTTTGTGGGTTGAAGATGAAGTGTTGTTGGAGCAGTAGTTGTCCATTGACCTCCTCCCTCGCGATCCATTCATTGCATCCTAAGGATGATAGTCTAAAGGTCAGTGTAACATCCCTGACCTAGGTTAAGACTTAATCCTAGAGGTTTTGCTTAAATAAGTCATTTATATTCTTATCTTTATCTTTTGAAAAGTAATTAAGGCTCAAGAGGAACTTATGTTTCAACTTTGGTCCTATTTGAATAATGTTGAAATAATGTTTTACTTATTTTGGACCAAAGTGCAAATTACCCAAGTTGAGGGGTTAACTTGCAAATGTTACATAATAAATGTTCCTCAAGTGTTGAAGCATCATAAGAATGAAAATGATGCAGAGGTATGGCTTGTGGAAGCCTAAGTACCAAGAAAGAGCTTGTTAAGCAATGGTTGTGCATTAAAACCTAGTTTTGGTGTAATGAGTAATTTACCCAAAACGTAGGGTTCAATATGCAAAATACCACTTCTTGAGAGTCCCTTGTTTCTTGGTATAAATTAGAGGCAAGAAAATCAGAGGGGAATCTCTTTGGAGGAGAGAGAATCTTGATATAAAAATAATCAAGATTTAAGCATAATTGAAACCCTAATTCAATTTAATGCAAAAATAAATATATTAATGAAAATGCCCTTCAACCAAAAATGGAATGGTTGAATTTACATAAGTATGAACGTCCTTATGCCTTGAAAAGGCAATGAAATATCTAAAGTGAGTGGGGAGCCCACTCACATTAGTTAAAGGAAAAGTAATATCCACTCAATTTTGGATATTATTATTATATTGATTAAGGTGCTTAATTTGTTTTCTTTTAATTCATGGATAATGAAGAGGAATTACAAGGTGGGGGAGATGGTTTCGTATGCAAGGGATTGAGGGGAGTATGTGGCACCAATTTTGTGAGTTGAAGGAATTATTTATCACTTTCTCTCTCATCGAAATTCCCTTATATACATCCCATTTTCAACCCACATGAAAGGCTTTTTCGATCCCTTTTTCTTCCTTGCTTTGGCCATGCACAAAGGAGCTTAGGAGCCACAATAGGAAGTGCCCTAACCTGTAGGTAAGCTCCATAGTCATATTCAACCTTGATTTCATGGTGGAAATCAAAATTCAATGCTTAATTTCTTCTTTTCTTCATTCAATCTTTAACCTTAGCCATTCATTTCACTCAAAGACTTGAGGACAAGCCTTTGGAAGTTGAGGAAGCTTCATCCACCATTGATAACATGAAGCTCGAAGCTTGGATTCAATTTTAAAGGTGGGTTATATAACTTGAACCCATAAATGTCATTATTGCTTGCAATTTATTCATCATGCGTTGAACCTTTCTTCTTTCTTGATTTCCTTTTTGATTACTTGTTGAAATCACCATAAGAATCACAATTGATTTCAAGGGTTTGCAGCTTGAAGATGATGATGTCATCTTAAGCACACACCTCAATAAAGGAATGGGCAAACAGTTTTCAAAACTGATTGAATTGATTCAGTTTCAAAACTGATTGAGTTGATTCGATTTCAAGATGATGAATGCATTTTCATCATGAAATTAAATTATCACTTTGGGACCAATTCAACTCTATACATACTATTTCACTCAATATGAATCATAATCTGCAAAACTACTTAGTTGATTTGATTACCAAGGTTTTAACTAAACATTGTTCATTTAATATAGGTTTTGACAAAGCTGAAAAAGTAATCAAGGTCCACCTTCATCTCTGGCTCCGATCAAGATATCTAACCAAGAAACTCCACCCTTTCGCTCTCAAGACCGTTTGAGCCCATGCAGTCTCAAGACCATTTGAGCCCATGCGGTCTCATGACCATTTGAGCAGCAGAGACCGATTGGAGGCATCACTCAGCAACAAGGAATCAAGCAGTGCATGAACTCAAGGTCGCAAAGCAGAGTCCTAACCACGGCCGTGGTGGTCCAAAACGGCCTTGGTCTTCTGCCATCACCTCGATTGTGTGGTGTGGCCATGACCGTGGTAGACCTAAACTTTCACTCACTACGACCATGGTCGATGAGCCACGACCGTGGCACCCTACCTGCATCAACCCTCTCTCACTCTCCACGCCCATGCGCGGTAGCACGGCCGTGTGGTAGCTACCTCACCACGACCGTGGTGTCACGCCACGGCCGTGGCTCAATGCCGTCAGGGCCAAATTTCTCACCTACCACGCCCGTACAAGCTGAAACAGTCGTGGGACAGTAGCTTTACCACGGCCGTGGGATAGTAGCTTTACCACAACCATGGTGCCCAACCACGTCCGTGGTGCGCCGTCTTCAACCTCCGACCAACACACTTTTGTAGCTCCTGAGCAAGGTCGTTTGGGGGTGATTCGCAGACCAAATGGGGTCGCCCCAAGGCCGTTGCACCTACATATGAAGGCCGAAGATCGTTCCTTTACCAGAGGGCCAACATATCGTTTGACCCAGCTGCTTACGAATTTGGTTACTGTTCGAATCCATTATAGGAAAGCACCACGATCTGTCCAAGACCGTTTGCCCTTCTTCGATGCAAGAACGTTTGGCCCCGTTGCGTGTTTCAGACCGTTTGATCGACATGGAGTGAAGACCGTTTGAGCAAGACAGGTTTATAGACTGTTTGCTGTTGTTGACCGTTTGCCCCCTTTTCACAAGACCATTTGGAGGAGAGAAAACGGTCTGTGAGACCGTTTGGTCTCATGCAGTTTCCAAACCATTTGCTCAAGATCATTTGATCTCATGCGGTTTCCAAACCGTTTGCTCAAGACCGTTTGGTCTTATGCGGTTTCCAAACAGTTTGCTCAAGACTGTTTGGTCTTATGCGGTTTACAAACCATTTGCCCAGTTTTTACAGACCATTTGGGCAAAAATATCTACAGACCGTTTGGTTTCCTTTAACCCCAAACCGTTTGGGGTCAGTCCCGTGCATATAAATAGGACCCCAAGGGTCCTCACTTGGACATCAGTTCCGGGACGCCGACAGGCTGCCTGTATATAGATCCGATCCGAAAACCAGTCCAGTCTGCGCTAGTTTCATTTCACCTACTGCCCATGTTGCAACCAAGGAGGATGAGGAGAGAAGAAAGATGGAGCAAGGGAGACTGTCTGGTCTGTCTTGGCAACTCCCGTTCGTGTCCAGATCTACTCCGACACGACGTAGGAGGCCGTATCTACTTCACCGAGCTACTACTACCTTCTACACCGAGTCCATGGCAGATTTTCTCTCTTTCTCATTCTTCTTGTTTCTCGCATCATGAGGGAGTAGTACCTTTTCACTGGGGTGCGGGGACTAGCCCCGCTCCCCATGCAAACATGTCATATTAGTAACCGTCCATGGCAATGTATATAACTTTTCATTTCATTGCTTATCATTATGTTCGTAGTTGATTAATTTCTTGCTTTCATCTTTGTTCTTCCTAAGCTGAGATAATATCTTTATGTAGGATTGAATGTCGTTTAACAAGTTGACTCCCAAACTAGAAATAGAATGGGATTCCTTGAGGTCGTAAGTGTATGATCCATGAGGGAACAAGCCATCTAGCCTTCGATGATGCTTCTGTGTACCTAATGCCTGTATAGGGGGTTCACAACCTTAGTTGGATTTTGTATCTTCTTGTTAATCGTCGATGTTTGCTCAAATATAAATCGGCTGTTTTCTTATCGATTAGCGCGGTTGACTCCCAAACTAGAAATAGAATGGGGTTCCTTGAGGTCGTAAGTGTATGATCCGCGAGGGGACGAGCCATCTAGCCTTCGGTGAAGCTTCTGTGTACCTAACGCCAGTATAGGGGGGGCACAACCTTAGTTGGATGTTGTATCTTCGAAGCCGTAAGTATGTGATCCAGATGGTGACGAGAGATTTGATGCCAAAGGTGATGCTTACATGGACCTAACACCCGTATGGGGGGTTTTGCAGCAGCTCTACTTGAATAGTTATATCTTTCCTGGATGTTTGATGTTTAGATGTGCTTGCATGAGCAGTGGTGGTGAAACCCGATACCACCCCGACGAATCCATATCATTGATCTTAATCTAGCTTAAATTCAATCTTTACTTTTCTGCAATTAGTTTAATTAACCTCAAATCAACCAATCGTTTTAAATATTAGCCTTAACTTGAACTAGACTAGACTGACAAAGATTCTTAAAAATGTTGTCCTTTGGGTTCGATCCTTAACTATACTGTGATAAGACTCGTCCTCTTGCGGGTGGTATTATTGCACTTTGGTTTTGGTAAAAGCTCAAGGATTTCAACCTCGAGTGAGTTTGTTAGTGCATTCAAAATACCACGTCAAATTTTGGCACTGTTGCCGGGGACAACGGAATCATTCAGTCAAATCTAGTTCTTTTAAGACTAATCTAGGATTTTGCTTTTCCTTTTGAAACAATCAATCATCTAATTGAATTTGAGGATCTCATTTTAAAAAAATTTCTATTTTCAGGTACAACCCAAGGCATAGTGTATGCACCATTCGGACAACCCTGGACTCACATCGAGCTTTGATCCCGAGATAGTCAGAACTTTCCATCGTCAGATCAGAGAAAATAAAGCAAGGATGGCTCAGGAAGAGGAAGTAGCCCGAAGAGTGGCTCAAGCCATCAATGTACATAGAGAGAGGCTCATGTAAGAAGTCGGGGTTGCGGTTCAACAGGAAATCCTAGCAGCAATGCAAGTAGCAGCGCAAGCAGCTAAACTACAAAAGGATCTTAGAGAGTTCTCAATCCCGAAAGCAGTGAATGTTCATCATCCAGTACAACCCCCTCCTATCAATGCTCCTAATTTCGAGATAAGAGCGCATTGGATCACCCAGCTTCAGAATAACCCTTTCTATGGCAAGCAAGGAGAAGATAGCCAAGAACATCTTCTGAGATTTATTGATCTATGTGCCATGACGAAACAAAATGGAGTCACAGATGATGCCAATTGACTATGTCTCTTCAAGTATTCCCTTGTTGATAGAGCCATAAGTTGGTACAATTCGTTACAAAGTGAAATACCCATCACCACCTGGGAACAACTCCAAAATGTGTTTTTGGAAAAGTTCTATCCTCCATCATTCACATATGAAATTAGGGGCCGGATAACAAATTTCACTCAAGTCCCTGGAGAAACTCTCACTGAAGCATGGGATAGGTACAAAGAGCTTCTACGCAAGTGTCCACACCACGAAATTCCTAAGAATCAACTCATAAAAATTTTCTATAGGGGTGTGGATGATGATATTAAGAGGTTTCTAGATTCCTCGTCTGGAGGAAACTTCATGCATCAAAGTTATGACAGTGCATGGAGAGTTGTCACCCTGGGAGCAAAAAATCAAGCCAATTGGAGTAGATCCGTAGGTAAAGGAGTTTTGAAAGTAGCTATGGCCGAAGCTACTCTCGAGTACAAGTCTATCGCTAAAACCTTGAAGGTCTTAGTTGTCAAGCAAGACCATATTGAATCATCTCAAGCTGCTATTGGAAGAGAACGTTCACCCACTCGACAACTGGAATAGGTCAAGTCCACTTCCCTATTATGTGAAGCATGTAAGAGCACCAATCATTCCACTTTATCATGCAATGTTCTCAATGACGTTGTACTGAGAAATGTATGTGGACAAGGAGATAATGGTCAGATAGAAAATCTTAATGCCATCAACACAATTCCTGGACAAAGTTATTACAATCCAAATCAGAATACGAATCATCCCAGTTTTCAATACGGAAGCCCCTCTGGGGTAGTAAAATCGCACCAATTTGGTTCAAACAATCAATCAAGAGGCCCACCAGGATTCTAGTATAATCAACAATAGAATTTTGGGAATCAAGGAAATTTCAAGGGGAACGTTCAGAATAGGAACTACAATAATTATCAAAACAACTCTCAGTATCAAAATCTTAATCAACAACAAGGACAACAAGCAGGACCCGTCTCCTCTGATGACAAGCTATCAACCATTGAAAAAATGTTGCAAACTCAGCAAACTATGATAGCCAACCAACAAGCTCAGCAGAAGGCTATTGAATCTCAACTAGCTCAACTTGCAGCTAGCATAAAGCCACCTACTGGAGTCTTTGCTGGCCAACCCGAGAACAATCGTAAGCATCCTGAACAGTTGAAGGCAGTCACCACCAGGTCAGGAAAAGACTATATAGATCCCTCAGTAAAGACACATGTGGTTATTACAGACGAAGATGAACCTGTGATTGTCCAAAACTCAACAACACTAGAGTCTCGATCAAAAGATGATAGGACAGATAAGGGAAGTCCTGAGAAATCTACTGATGAAGAAACCTGTGAGTTTGTTAGTGAGTTCAAAATGCCACGTCACAAGATCGAATGGGTAATTTACTTCAAGACCGAATGGGTAAATGATTTCAAGACCGAATGGGTAATTGAACCCAAGACCGAATGGGTAATTTACTTCAAAACTGAATGGGCAATTGAACCCAAGACCGAATGGGTATTTTACTTCAAAACCGAATGGGTAATTGAACCCAAGGACAAATGGGTAAATTGAACTTCAAAACCGTTTAGGGTTAATTGCTGATGTGAATGATGAAGATCCAATGGATCAAATTGATTTTAATTTAATGGATTCAAGGATGGGTGGTCCATTGATTACTAACCCTAATTAGATTGAATGGTTGAAACCCTAAATCGATTGAGTCAATTTCTAAGTTGAATGGCTCAAACGATCTCAAGACCGTTTGAGGGCAAACAGTCTCAAGACCGTTTGAGGGAAAACGGTCTCAAGACCATTTTGAGGTCAAGGGATGTGATGGATGATTGGAGATCCAAGGGCTGTAATTTGATGTACTCTCAATGGTTCAATTGATGATTGATTTAATAAAGCAAACCCTAAAATCAATTGATTGATTGGAGGAAACCCTAATTGGTCCATTCAGTTTCAAGGTGGTTTGGACCAAATGTTCTTGAGACCGTTTCAGTCCAAATGATCTTGAGACCATTTGGGATCAAATGGTCTTCAGACCATTTAGAGAGAAAACAGTCTCAAACCATTTAATGTTTATTTGGTTTGAATGATGAGTTGCTCATGCGGTTTCAAACCGTTTGGAGATAATTATATTTTATTCAAATGGTCTCAAATCATTTAGGGACTTTGAGATCAAGACTATTTGATGGTCTAACGGTCTTAAGACCGATTGAAGGTTTTGGGACCAAGACCGTTTAAGGTGTAATGATTTTCAGATTGTTTGAAGGTCAAAGTACTTCAAGACCATTTGAAGGTCAAAGTACTTCAAGACCATTTGAGGGTCTAATACCTCAAGACCGTTTGAAGGTCTAATTGATTCAAACCATGTAAGTGCAACTAACTCCATGATTGTTGATGATGTTTATCAAATATAATTACAATGGTTGTACCTTTAAGGTACTTAAGTGATTAGTACCTTTTGAGTGGTTAACCTTTGATGCTTGTGAAAGAAGTAACTCAATACACTATGATAACCATAGATGTATGTACTTGAATGAAGGGTTGACCTAATCTAACCAAGCTTGAAGTAATCAACATCCTAGAGAGGATGAGAGAAAGAGAGGAATTCATACATGTATAATAATCATGTAGTGGTTAAGACTCAACACTTTCAACACAAATAAAATATGTATTTAGGGTATGATCCTTGATAAAGAGATCATGAAACCCTAATTGAGATGGTTGATGAGCCCTAACCCTAATTTAGGGCAATGTTAGGTGAAACCCTAATCTAGGGTAACGATGTAACCCAAATCTGTGGTGATGATATGAGAAATCCCAGTTCAGGGTAATATGATGAAAAACCCTAATTTAAGAAGATGCTTCATGAAACCCTAATTTCGGGTAAAGTTACATGAAACCCTAATTTGGGGAAAAGTTATAAGAAACCTTAATTCAAGATAATGATATGTGAAACCCCAACATAGGGTGATGTTATGCAAAACCCTAATTGATAAAGAAGGGAAACCCTATTCCTAATAATGGAATAGTGAATAATATATTGGTAGGAAAAACACCTAAAGGGATTAATAATGGATAACCTTATATCAATAATGGTTAAATAAATCAAATGAGTGACTTATGACCAATACATTACATGATATGTGATGAACTGGTGCATAAAGTATTAGCATGGGAATTACCCTAATACAAGATAAGTTGTGATGATACCAAATTCTTTCTAGATTCCTCATCTGGAAGAAATTGCATGCACCAAAGTCTGACTAGTGCATGGGAGGTGGTCAAACGGGGTATTGAAATAAGGGATAGAAGGGGAATTGGAGGAATCCTTAAGGTAGACAAGGAAGAAGTTAATCCTAATATCCAAAGCATAGTAGAAAGCCTCAAATTAATTGCCCTAAAATAGGATCGGTTAGAGTCATCCCTAGGCTCCCTTAGGGAGTCACCCCAACAAATAAAAGTTGTGGACTCTCTTTGGGGAATTTTCTAAGGATACGATCACACCACCCTGCACTTTCAATACCTCTACAACACCCCCATGCAGCCAGAAATGGGACAACAACTAGAAGACCTCAATTCAATCCATACCATACCAGGCCAAGGTTACTACAACCCCAACCGGACTAGAACCCACCCTAGTTTCCAATATGGTAACCTTGCAGGTGCCAAAAACTGTAGCCAACTCCAATCCCAACAAAGGCCTCCCTACCCTCAAGGCAACAATCGACCACCGTCTGGATTCCCATCCAACAACCAAAGGAAATTTGGAACCCAAGGAAACTACTGAGGAAATCACCCAAACCGACCACCATATCAAGGACAACAATTCCAAAACTTAAACCTTCCCCCTCAAAATCTCAATGAGCCACCTCCTCAACCGCCACCAAGTGTTCCTACTCCCACCCCCTTAGCTGACGAAAGGATAGCTACCTTGGAACAAATCATCATTGCCCAACAAGATCATCAAAAGGTGACTAACTCCCAACTAGCTCGTTTGTTCACCCAAAAGAAACCCCCTACCGGAACTTTTGCAGGGCAGCCTGAAAACAACCCCAAACATGCCGAACAACTCAAGGTTGTCTCCACTCATTCGGGAAAGGTGCACACCCCACCCCCTCCAGAAAAATCTTCAGACCCACCTCTAGAATTCAAGGATGAGGACATGGTAGTTGTTGAACCTAAAGCTACACCTGAACCAACCGTCCTTCATACCCCTCAGGCAGAAGACGAAGAACCAATCTACAAGCCACGACCTCCTTACCAATTCTGCCTCAAACAAACAAGACTTGACACCCGCTTCATGAAATTTAGGGATGCTATGAAAAAACTACATGTCGACATTCCTTTCCTTGATTCTTTAGCAGACATGCTCGCCTGGTCCAAGTACATGAAATCTCTCTTGAATAGGAAGTATGCTACTAGAGAATACGAGACTATTAAACTTTCTAGGACCACTTCAGACATAATCCTACAGCCTTTGCAAAAGACTAGGATTCAATGACAAGTTACCCACAACCATGACTAACCAACTGGAAGACTCATCCATGACCAAACCCATGGGAATCATAGAAGACATTCTAGTTAAGGTTGGAAAATATGCCTATGTTCCTTGTGATTTTATGATCATGGACATAAAGGAGGATCTACGCTACCCTCTCATTTTCAGACGTCCCTTCTTAACCACTGCCCGAGCCTTGATTGATGTTGAGGCCGATACCATTATGTTAAGATTAGGGAAGCAAACCCTAGAGTTTAGGGTGTTTGAAAGCATGAAGGGACCTAGTATCGAGGAAGAGGTCTTCCTCCTTGATTGCATTGACAAATTATCCCAACTAAGGAAGGAATGGGAGTTAGTTGATGACCCCCTACACACAACCCTCACTACCCCCTTTGAATGTGATTTTGACAATGAACAATTAGATCAATGTAAGGCTCATTTAGATAACTTTGAGGAGATCCCCGATGCTGAAATTGAGGACCTTAAGATGATCTCCACCATAGAAGAAAAGCCTGAACCGCTAAAGGCCCCAAAAATGAAGACTCTTCCCATAGGCTTGAAATATGTCTTTCTTGATGAGCTAGAACTGTGCCCTATCATCATAAATTCTAACCTTACCCTTGAACAAGAAAACAAACTTATAGGTGAACTTAGGAAAAAAAGAGTTGCCTTGGGGTACAAAATGGCAGATCTAGTTGGAATAGATCAATCCATCTGCATCCACAAAATCCCAATGATAGAAGACCACAAACCTTCTCGAGATCCACAATGAAAACTCAACCCAAACATGAAGCAAGTTGTCCATCTAGAGGTGATTAAACTTTTGACTGTAGGAATCATCTATGCCATCTCTGACTCCCCATGGGTCAGCCCAGTTCAAGTTGTTCCCAAAAAGGGAGGGACAACTATCATTTGAAATGAGAAGAATGAACTCATTCCCACTTGCACCATCATAGGGTGGAGAATGTGCATTGACTACAGGAAGCTCAACAAAGCAACTAGGAAATATCACTTCCCACTTCCCTTCCTAGACCAAGTTCTTGAACACTTATCCCATTAACAATATTTTCATTATCTAGACGGCTACTCAAGATTTTATCAGATTCCTATCCATCCTGAAAGTCAAGAGAAAACCACCTTCATATGTCCCTTTGGTACATATGCTTTTAGATGAATGCCCTTTGGCTTGTGTAATGCACCAACCACTTTCCAAAGATGTATGTCTGCCATTTTTTAGGATTAATTGAAACAGTCATGGAAGTGTTCATGGATGATTTCTCTGTCTATTGAGACAATTTTTATTCTTTCCTTAAAAACCTCTCCCTTGTCCTTGATAGATGTATTGAGTCACACTTAGTCCTTAATTGGGAGAAGTGTCACTTCATGGTTAAGGAGGGTATTGTTCTAGGCCATAACATGAGAAACCAAGGCATTGAAGTGGACAAAGCTAAGATTGAGGTCATCACCAAGCTTCATCCCCCAACCTTAGTCAAAGACATTCAGGATGTTCTAGGACACGTGGGTTTTTATCGGCGTTTCATTCGTGACTTCTCTAAAATCACCAAACCTCTCGCCAACCTTCTTCAAAAGGAGGTCCCCTTCAAATTCAACAAAGCTTGCATGGATAGCTTTCGGTGCTTGAAATATGCTCTTACCACTACACCTTGATGTACCCTAAACCCAATATACTTGGATGAGTTACACATGAAGTGTGTCATGACCATTATTACATTAAGATGCAATGCACTTTGATAAGTATAGGCTAACATAGATAAAAGATGAGAATAAATGAGTATAATTGAATACTTATGATATCAATGTATGCTCCTAGATGCCAGGGAGCTAGAAGAAAAGGCTGTTGCTATGCAAAGAATGGTGGATAGTCAGCCTATGAATGTGAATCTCCAAAAGGATTTGATTGAAGCCAGGAAAAATGCCTTGACCGCCATGAAAAATGAGGAGAACTTTGTTAGACAGAAATCTCGAGTTTTATGGCTGAATGATGGAAACAAGAATACTAGATTCTTTTATGCTTCTTTGAGAGCTAGGAGGGTGCATAACAATATCTATCTGCTTCATGATGGTGTCAATGTTCTTAGAACTCCTGAGGAGATCAAATTGCATGTGGTGGACTACTTTTCTAAAGTTTTCAATTCTGCTGAGCACTCGGAGGTTTGTTGGTCTAACAAGTGGATTCTACCTAGTTTGTTGGCTAGTCATGTGGAGTCTCTTGTGAAATTGGTGACGAGGGAAGAAATTGATAAGGTGGTTAAAAGCTATAATGGGGACAAGGCCCCTGGTCCGGATGGGTTAAATGCCCTTTTCTTTCAAAGCTGCTGGGATATTGTTGGTGATGAGGTTTCTAAGGCTATTATGAACTTTTTTGAAACAGGGAAATTATTGAGTGAATGCAACAAATCTTTTATTGTGTTGATTCCTAAATTACCTGGGGCGACAAAACTCAAGGATTTCAGGCCAATTTCCCTTTGTAATGTCATCTTTAAGTTCATCACTAAAATCCTAGCTAATAGGTTGAGGGATGTTCTTCCGGAGGTGATTGATCTCAACCAGGCTGCTTTCATGAAAGGGAGGAGTATTGGGGATGCTATCCTTCTTGCTAATGAAATTCTTAGTTCCTTTCCTAGTCAAAGTGGGGAAAAGATGTGTGTTAAGGTGGACTTATCGAAGGCGTATGATACGGTTAGAAGAGACTATTTGATGTTCATTATGCAAAAGATGGGGTTCCCGGACTGTTGGTTGAGATGGATTTCTTCTTGCTTTGAATCTGCTTCTTTTCAGGTGATGGTGAATGGTAGTCCTACTGAATCCTTCAAAGCTAGTAATGGGGTCAGGCAAGGGGATCCTCTTGCTCCGTATTTTTTTGTGTTGGCGATGCAGGGGTTATCTTCCCTTGTTAAAAGTTTTGTGAAGGATAAAACTATTAGTCCTTTGATGGCATCTACTGATTTTGGTGTTTCCCATATCCTTTTTGCTGATGACCTCCTTCTTTTTTCTAAAGCTAACTTGGAGAATGTGAAGGGGATTGCTGATTTGTTCTCTCAATTTGAGCACATCTCTGGTTTGAAGCTTAATAAGCTGAAGAGCCAAGTGTTTTTCAGTAAGGGAGTCCGGGATACTGAATGTTTGAGTGATGCTTTGAATATTCCTTGTTGTTCGCTACCTGTTAGGTATTTGGGCTTACCTCTATTCACTGGGAGGCTTACTAAAGCTCTATGCAGTCCGATTGTGGATAAGATGAGGAGTAAGCTTGATGCTTGGAAGAGCAAACTGCTTTCGTTCTCAGGGAGAGTCGAACTGGTGATTTCCACTCTGTCCTCGTACCATCTTTTTTGGACAGCTGCTTTCCCCTTGCCGAAAGGGGTTGTTTTGGAGTTGGAGAAGATCATGAGGGATTTTCTTTGGAATGATACTGAAAACAAGAGGCACTTGCATTCTGTTTCGTGGGATGACATATGTTTACCACGCAATGAAGGGGGTCTTGGTTTTAGGCGGATTGAAGACTGGTCCAACGCTGCCTTGCTCAAAAATCTGTGGGATGTGGCTAGAAGTAAGGAATCCTTGTGGGTCAAGTGGTTGCATGAAAGGTATATTCATAACAGTTCTATTTGGGCTGTGGAGAGTAGGTCTAACTCCTCATGGCTGTGGAGGAGATTACTAAAGTTCAAAGGTATCCTCAAAAGCAAAGTCGACTTCAGTGTGGGGGATGGGAATGAGTTTTTGTTGTGGAAAGACCCTTGGCTTCCGGGCAAGAAATCTTTGATTGAGTTGTGTGATAAACAACAGGTGTATAGGTTTGGTAAAGGGGAATTTTGCAAGGTCAGTTCTTGTTTAGTGAATGGAAGATGGTGCTACCCGAATGTTAGAGGATCGGATAAGGTGAATAGCATCCTCAAGAACATCCCTGTTGGTGAGCCTGGTAGTTGTGACAAGATTAAATTCAATAATCGTGATGTTTTTAAGACAAGGGATGGTTGGGATATTTTCAGAAGATCTAAAGATTGTGTGATTTGGGCGAAGTGGACTTGGGATTGTAAAATGCCCAGGAATTGGGCGTGTTTTCTTTGGAAGTTATTTTTGCATCGTCTACCTTGTTCTAATTTTCTGAAGATGGTGGGCTTTCATCTTGCTAGTAGATGCCCTTTATGTCAGGAAGATGAAGATTCTACTGAACACTTGTTCTTTAATTGCTCGTTCAGTTCTGATTTGTGGGAGATGTTCAAGACGAAGTTTGGTGGGAAGCCGGTTGCTGCTGAAGATCTGATTTCTTTTAGTGGAGAGAGGAAGTTTGTTGGTGCTGCTGTCCTCTATCATCTGTGGTTGGAAAGGAATAGCAGGTTGTTTGTTGGTAGGCGGGTTAGAGCTGCAAGTTTATGGGAGAGGGTCTGTAGTGATGTTTACAGCCTCTGTTAGTTGGTCTTGGTACGTTTGCTGAAGATCTGTTGCTGTGTGGCAGAGAGATTGCAGGGTTCCGTATAGCTGCTATCTGTCCTTTTTTTCTGGCTTGGAGTTGTGCTCTGGTTTGGTGCTTTGTTGCTGGATGGAGCTTTATGGTTTGGAGATACTGTTTGAGGGCTTGTCCTCCGGTTTTCTGTTCTGGATTAGCCTGTGTATAGCTTGTTTTATGCTGTTTTGCTTTACAGTTTTCTGTTGCTCGCTTGTGAGCAGTTTTTGGTTAGTCTTTGGACACCTTGTCCAAGGCCTTCTCTGTACAGCTTTGTTTTTTTCGGTTCTAATAGAAGAGTAACACGCCGGGAGCATCAAAAAAAAAATGTATGCTCCTAGATGTGTGCAACAATGAATTAGGGTTTGAATTAATACTATGAATTTGAAACCCTATTCATCTATAGAGGGAAACCCTAACCCTAATAGTTGTTGCCTAATGAAAGGTGACAAGATGTTTAATGGGCCTTGTGAGCCATGTGAATAGTTGTTGCCTAATGAAAGGTGACAAGATGTTTAATGGGCCTTGTGAGCCATGTGAATAGTTGTTGCCTAGTAAGAGGTAACAAGATGTTTATAAAAGATTCATGTAAGCAATGATAATGTTCAAATAAACTAGGAAATGGAAACTTAGTAACATAATAATAATAATAAATGGATACAATAATAATAATGAAATTTTAATCATGCATGCTTTATGCTTATAGCCAAATAAGGGCTATAGTGTTTTGAATAAGCTTAAATGAGATAAGAGGAATAGTTGAATTACATACAAGATGTGAATAAGTATGATGGCTTGGCCAAGGTTTAATACCTATTAAAGGAGATGTGGCATTCAGTGATGATGCACATGATTGACATAGTTCAATACCTGGAATAATGTCACAGGATTGGTAATAACCCAATAACTAGAATAATGTCACATGATTAGTAATAACCCAATACCTGGAATAATGCCACAGGATTGGTAATAACCCAATACCTGGAATAATGTCACAGGATTGGTAATAACCCAATACCTGGAATAATGTCACAGGATTGGTCATAACCCAATACTTGGAATAATGTTACAGGATTGGTCATAACCCAATACCTAGAATAATTGCACATGATTGGTCATAACCCAATACCTGGAATAATGTCACAGGATTGATCATAACCCAATACCTAGAATAATTGCATAGGATTGGTAATAATCCAATGCCTGGAACAATTGCACATGATTGATAATAACTCAATACCTAGAATAATGTCACACGATTGGTAATAATCCAATGCCTGGAATGGTTACACATGATTGGTAATAATCCAAAGCCTAGAATGATTGCACATGATTGGCATAGTATAATTCCTGGAATGTTTGCATAGAATTGGCATAGTCCAATGCCTGAACAGAATATGATGATGTATACTCACATGACAGGTACAATCCAATATTTGGCTAACAGATTGGCTAAGGTCAATAGACAGAAATGAGAATGATTCATGGATGACATACCATGATAATGAGTATCTCAGGATATGCTTGAGATGTTGGTATAGTAAGATGGATAAATGATATACATGTTCTTCATATTCCTTATAAAGTGAATAGATGATTTACTGCTCTATCATAGTTAGTTGCAATGCTTTAAAAGAAGAGAATGTTTTGAACTGCTTATCCTTTGCTCAGTTTTATAATGTTTATCTGCAATAATAATATTTTTGGTGGAGAGTTATATCTCTCACTGGGACAATTTTAATTGTCTCACCCCCGTGGGATCCAACTTTTTAGGTAGACACAGAAGAAGAGGCAGACACCCTATAGCAGGGGGAGAGCAGCAACATCAACAGGGACAGCTGTAATATTCCAGGTGGAGGCTTTGGATGTCATATTTTGTATAGAGAGTCCTATGTGTCATCTCTGTACTCTCAGGCCCTCAGAGTTAGTAGTTAGTACCTTTAATGAATCGATCTGAGATTTTGGCTTAATGCCTTGAGATTTTTATATTGTCTGTGTATAGTTTTAACAAGGCAGTTGATGCTTGTAATCCTCAAGAAGAAATGGTATAGGATATGTACTTATGAACCAAGATGTAAATGAAATACATTGGTTCTTTATAAAAGAGTTTTCCTGTGTTTGGATCTCTCTGTATATGGTTTTAATTTTTAGTGAATTTTGTTAATCCACTGTTAATGATCGCTTCCTCTTAGTTAATGACGTTTTGTTCGAATGGTGTATCACAAGTAGTGGTATCAGAGCTTAAGGTTCGCTGAGTCTACAGATACATATGACTAATGTGTTGAGTCTGTTCTAGTGTCCTCCAGTATATCTTATAGTGACTTTTGCTTATGTAGAAGAAGGGAGATAGCTTAAATATGTCTGGGGAACACGAGGATCACGTCATTGAAAGCAATGTTGTTGCACCAGTAGGAGGTGCAAGGGATCAGGCAAGAGAGGAATCAATGCCTAAGAATCCCCATTTTAACGAAGAGATGATAGAAAACCCAACCATGCATACTCTATTTAGGGAATTCATGGCCACAATGAGGCATATGGCAGACCAGATGCCCACACCAACACCTAGGGAACCAACTCCCAATGAGTGACATGGGTCTGGTAAGACTTTTGAATGACTACGTCGTGTGGGAGATATAGAATATGCTGGGACAACTGACCCAACAGATGCTGATCTATGGCTCACTGAGCTAGAAAAGGCTTTTAAGGTCCTTAGTATCCCAGATGGTGACAAAGTCAAAAATGATGTATAACTTTTCAAAGGTAGTGTTGGCCATTGGTGGGCCATAGAAGAAGTAAAAAGTAATGATGAGGAGGTTGGTTGGGAGGAATTTCATCAAGAATTCATCAATAAGTATTTTCCAAGAACATACTTAGATGAAAAGATCTCATAGTTTGAGAAGGTTCGGTAGGGAACCATGTCAATAAATGAATATGAGGCTAGGTTTATGGAACTTTTACGGTTTTGTCCTCAAATGGATGCTACTGAGCAGGAGAAGATTCAATGTTTTGAGAAAGGACTGAATGATGAGGTGTCTATCTCGACAGCTGCATTAGAAAGTAGAGAGAAATTTTCCACATTTGTGGAGTCAATCCGGAGGATAGAAAGGTCTGTGACAAAGAAACATGAGGCAAACCTCAAAAGGAGATCTACATAGTCACAGGAACATTGGATTGGTGGAACTAAACAACCAAAGTTTTCGATAACACTGGTTCAACCACAATATAGTACACCAATGCAGTGGTCATCAAGTGGGGGCCAAACTTGCCATAAATGTGGACAGATAGGACATTTTAGGCAACAGTGTCCAAGAAGAAATAATGTGGTGACCCAACAGTCAAGGCATAATCTGCAAACCCACAAGGACCCCAAATTAATGAAGCAGAATGCTGAGGATGAAGACAAGTGTCACCGTTTGGTCCATCTACCTCTGGTAGTAGAGGACAAATGCAATAGCAGATGACAACTGACTTCATGTTTTGGGTCAGATAAGACACTAGATAACCCGTAAAGGTAACATGTTAGATAAAACTTTTCATTTTGAATTATATTTCCTTTTTCCTCTCTCTACCTACTAATTATAAGAAAGGTAGTTATTATTGAGCTTCTTTTAATTAGTCCTATGATGACATAAGGAAGAGATAAAAAGGATGAGGACCTATATTCAGAATAATATTCTCTTATATGTTTTGAAATTTCTCTTTTCATGTAGAAGAGATGTAAAAGAAACACCTAGAGAAAATCTAAGATACTAAATAGTAAATTTAGAGAGATGTTAAATGTAACGACCGTCTCGCGAAAACAAGATTAACTAATGCGGAAGCGAATTATTTGCAGCGGATTACTGAAAATCACTGAAAATTTAAAACTTTTTGCAAAGAGATCTATTCACAGGAAACTCTTTAACCATGAACCAAAGTATTCCAAATTCATCCTGGTTCACAAGTACACAACCTATACCATTCCTTTTCAAGGATTACAACATTGACTGCCCTGTTAACAAATATACACAAGCAGTATAAAAACTTCGAGGCACTTTGCCAAAACTCAGATTGATACATTTAAAACTCCGAGGACCTGAGAGTACAGAGACGACACATAAGACTACTATCTATATGGCTAGACAGACAATATTTCCACCTGAGATCGTATTGCTGTCCCTGCTGTTGCTGCTGCTCTTTCCCTGTTCTAGGGTTTCTGCTCTGCTTTCCATGCATACCTAAAAATATTTCCCACGGGGGTGAGACAATTGAAAATTTCCCCAGCGAGAGATATAACTCTCCGCCAAAAACATTGTTATTGCAGTTTATCAAATTAAAACTGAGTAGGGGTTACTTTTACATTATCAAGCAGAATTATTCATCATAGAACAGAATAAGATAATCTCCATTCTCAAGGAGGTCATTGCATCTACCCATGGTAGATAAGTAATTCATCTGTCTACTTTGCAGAGAATATAAATAAACATAATTAACATTTATCTACTAAGGAATGCATAAAGAAATGCAACATCAGCCAATGAATCTCCGTATTCAATCCTTAAGCAAACATGCTATATGGTTGATTACATTTTACAATCACACTTATGCTCTGAGGAGATGAGATATACCGCTCATACTCCAACCGACCATTACGAAATCGCCTCGGTACCATACATAGGTCATCAAGAGCTAGATTCTTATGACCTCATCTGTCTCGGTTTTGCAAGCAAGGGGAAGAAGAAAATCCGAAAAAGGCCTTGGTTTGGGCTTGGAAATGGCACTTTTATAAGGAAATTGATGAGAGAGAAAATGCCTTATAAAAATCCAATTAATCCCAATAAAGTGGCCGCCTCTTCCCCCTCAACTACCTTGGGTAGGAGGAAACTTCCTTGCCTTTAATTCTCCTTCATTATCCTCAATTTAAAGAAAAGCAAATTAAGCACCTTAATGCTTATAATATAATATCCCACATGTGAGTGGATATTACTTTTCTTTATAAAAAGGTGAGTGGAATTTCACCTACTTAAGATATTTTCGTTCCTTATCTTGTTAAAGGAACGTCCATACTTATTCAAAATCAACCCAAAACATTTTGGTTGAAAGCCCTTCAATTATTTTTATTCATTTTTGCCCTAAATCGAATTAGGGTTTCAATTAGACATTATTCTTGATTATTTTAATGTCAAGATTCTCTCTCCTACAACTTAATTCAAATGAGGAGTCCCTCTCATTTTATTTGCTCTAAATGATGCTAAGAAACATTAGGGACCTTTTTGAAGTGGTAATTTGCATATTGAACCCTAGATTTTGGGTAAATTGCACATTACACCAAAACTAGGTTTTAATGCACAAGGATTGCTTTACAAGCTTAATCTTGGTGTCCAAGATTGTGGAAACCATACCACTACATAATATTCATTCTTATGATGTCTCAACATCAGAGGAACATCTTATCATGCAACATTTGCAATTTAACCCCTCAACTTGCGTAATTTGCACATTAGTCCAAAATAAGTAAACATTGCTTCAACATTGTTCAAACAGGACCAAAATTGAAACATAGGTTCCTTTTGAGCCTTAATTACTTTTCACAAGATGAGATTAAGCATATAATCATCTTTTTGAAGCAAAACACCTAGGGTTAAAGCATAACCCAGGCCAGGGATGTTACATTAAAAGTATGAAACATAATATGAAACAAATGCATACTACCTAATTTTAGTTCTTGAATACCCTGGCCAGGTATTCATCTATTGAAGGTAAGGTAAGTATGAAACTCTAAGATTGATATCTTTCTAATTACCCTAATTAGGTAATCATTTTGAGACAATCTAAAGAGCATAATGAAGTCTGAGATGTGGCATGGATAATTCTACCACATCTTAATGGATATGGAGAGATCTGAGTTAATCATAGATCAACTTATAAACAAAAGAGGATGTTTAGTATAATGTATACCCTGATCTTTAGACCTAGAAGTAAAAATGTTCATTAATGAACTAAGGGTTGGAATACCCAGATCTAGTAATCATGATGATGATAATACTAAAAAGTGGTGATATGTAATCATCTCTATAATTTCTATGATAACCTAGTATGCAAGGACTTTGTGATGATCAAAATTCTATGGCCTCTCCATGACATTAAGATGTTGGTTGGAGGCTTGATGATATGATGAATAAATAATATATGTTTTTTCTTTACCTGGGATTTTGGGGACGAAATCCTTGTTAGGGGTTTATAATTGTAACATCCCTGACCTAGGTTAAGACTTAAGCCTATAAGTTTTGCTTAAGTAACTCATTTATATTCTTGTCTTTATCTTTTGAAAATTAATTAAGGCTCAAGAGGAACTTATGTTTCAACTTTGGTCCTATTTGAATAATGTTGAAACAATGTTTTACTTGTTTTGGACCAAAGTGCAAATTACCCAAGTTGACAGGTTAACTTGCAAATGTTACATGATAAATGTTCCTCAAGTGTTGAAGCATAATAAGAATGAAAATGATGCAAAGGTATGGCTTGTGGAAGCCTGAGTACCAAGAAAGAGCTTGTTAAACAATGGTTGTGCATTAAAACCTAGTTTTGGTGTAATGAGTAATTTACCCAAAACCTAGGGTTCAATATGAAAAATACCACTTCTTGAGAGTCCCTAATGTTTCTTAGTATCAATTAGAGACAAGAAAATCATAGGGGAGTCTCATTTGAATCTCTTTGGAGGAGAGAGAATCTTGATATTAAACTAATCATGATTTAAGCATAATTGAAACCCTAATTCAATTTAATGCAAAATTAATATATTAATGAAAATGCCCTTCAACCAAAAATGGAATGGTTGAATTTACATAATTATGAACGTCCTTGTGCCTTGCAAAGGAAATGAAATATCTAAAGTGAGTGGAGAGCCCATTCACATTAGTAAAAGGAAAAGTAATATCTACTCAATTTTGGATATTATTATTATATTGATTAAGGTGCTTAATTTGTTTTCTTTTAATTCATGGATAATGAAGAGGAATTACAAGGTGGGGGAGATGGATTCATATGAAAGGGGTGTAGGGGAGTATGTGGCACCAAATTTGTGAGTTGAAGGAATTATTTATCACTTTCTCTCTCATCGAAATTCCCTTATATACATCCCATTTTCAACCCACAGGAAAGGCTTTTTCGATCCCTTTTTCTTCCTTGCTTTGGCCATGCACAAAGGAGCTTAGGAGAAATTGGAGGACGTGCCCCAACCTGTAGGTAAGCTCCATAGTCATCTTCAACCTTGATTTCATGGTGGAAATCAAAATTCAATGCATAATTTCTTCTTTTCTTCATTCAATCTTCAACCTTAGCCATTCATTTCACTCAAAGACTTGAGGACGAGCCTTTGGAAGTTGAGGAATCTTCATACACCATTGAGAACGTGAAGCTTGAAGCTTGGATTCAATTTTAAAGGCGGGTTATATAACTTGAACCTTTAAATGTCATTATTGCTTGCAATTTATTCATCATGTGTTGAACCTTTCTTCTTTCTCAATTTCCTTTTTGATTAGTTGTGGAAATCACCATAAGAATCACAATTGATTTTGAAGGTTTGTAGCTTGAAGATGATGATGTCATCTTAAGCACACAACTCAACAAAGGAATGGGCAAACGATTTTCAAAACCGATTGAGTTGATTCAGTTTCAAGACCGAATGGGTAATTTACTTCAAGACCGAATGTGTATTTTTTTTCAAGACCGAATGGGTAATTGAACCCAAGACCGAATGGGTAATTTACTTCAAAAATGAATGGGTAATTGAACCCAAGACCGAATGGGTATTTTACTTCAAAACCGAATGGGTAATTGAACGCAAGACCGAATGGGTAAATTGAACTTCAAAACCATTTGGGGTTAATTGCTAATGTGAATGATGAAGAGCCAATGGATAAAATTGATTTTAATTTAATGGATTCAAGGATGGGTGATCCATTGATTACTAACCCTAATTATATTGAATGGTGGAAACCCTAAATCGATTGAGTCAATTTCTAAGTTGAAAGGCTCAAACAGTCTCAAGACCGTTTGAGGGCAAACAGTCTCAAGACCGTTTGGAGGTTAAGGGCTGTGATGGATGATTGGAGATCCAAGGGCTGTAATTTGATGTACTCTCAATGGTTCAATTGATGATTGATTCAATAAAGCAAACCCTAAAATCAATTGATTGATTGGAGGAGACCCTAATTGGTCCAATCCGTTTCAAGGTGGTTTGGACCAAACAGTCTTGAGTCTGTTTGAGTCCAAATGATCTTGAGACCGTTTGGGAGGAGAGAAAATGGTATCAAACCATTTAATGTTCAATTGGTTTCAATGATGAGTTGCTCATGCAGTTTCAAACCGTTTGGAGATAATTATATTTTATTCAAATGGTCTCAAACTGTTTAGGGACTTTGAGATCAAGGCCGTTTGATGGTCTAACTGTCTGAAGACCGATTGAAGGTTTTAGGACCAAGACCATTTAAGGTCTAATGGTCTTCAGACCATTTGAAGGTCAAAGTACTTCATGACCGTTTGAAGGTCAAAGTACTTCAAGGCCGTTTGAGGGTCTAATACGTCAAGACTGTTTGAAGGTCTAATCAATTCAAACCATGTAAGTACAATTAACTCCATGATTGTTGATGATGTTTATCAAAGATAATTACAATGGTTGTACATTTAAGGTACTTAAGTGATTAGTACCTTTTGAGTGGTTAACCTTTGATGCTTGTGAAAGAAGTAACTCAATACACTATGATAACCATAGATGTATGTACTTGAATGAAGGGTTGACCTAATCTAACCAAGATTGAAGTAATCAACATCCTAGAGAGGATGAGAGAAAGAGAGGAATTCATACATGTATAATAATCATGTAGTGGTTAAGCCTCAACACTTTCAACACGAATAAAATATGTATTTAGGGTATGATTCTTGATAAAGAGATCATGAAACCCTAATCGAGATGGTTGATGAGCCCTAACCCTAATTTAGGGCAATGTTAGGTGAAACCCTAATCTAGGGTAATGGTGTAACCCAAATCTATGGTGATGATATGAGAAATCCCAGTTCAGTGTAATATGATGAAAAACCCTAATTTAAGAAGATGCTTCATGAAACCCTAATTTCGGGTAAAGTTACATGAAACCCTAATTTGTGGAAAAGTTATAAGAAACCTTAATTCAAGATAATGATATGTGAAACCCCAACATTGGGTGATGTTATGCAAAACCCTAATTGATAAAGAAGGGAAACCCTATTCCTAATAATGGAATAGTGAATAATATACTAGTACAGAAACAACATTCAATGTCACTTTTCTAGGCGTCGGTTATTTAGGAAATCCGACACCTATAACATTCAACGTCGGTGATGTACGGGAACCGACGTCTATAGTCAAGACACGGGTACCACTTTGTATTCAGCGTTGGCTTGGTAACAGAAAACCGATGTCTAATATCGCCTGCGAAATCCAATTTTCGAGTGAAAAAAATTGGCCCCAAAGTGTCACATACAACATCAGTTTTTTAACATCTAACCGACGCCTATATAAGATGAAAATTTGTGTGAAAAATTCCAACTTAGGTGTCAGTTATCCTTTGATAACCGACGCCGATAATGGTTCCCACCAATTTTTTTAGGGCAACATTTGTCTAATTGGACGTCGGTTTTTAACGAACAACTGACGCCGAAGTGTTTAGGTGTCGTTTGTTTTAGGTAACCGACGCCATTTAACAACTTAATATACCCACGAATAGCAACTGTTCCCATTTCTTCTGTTTCATCGTGAAGCAACTGTTCCCCTTTCTCTGCTCTTGCTGCGTCGCCACCCGCCCGCCCGCTGCTGCTCGCCACCTGCTGCTTCTCGCTCGCCGCCGACACTACCTGCTGCTTGGTCGCCGTCGACACCGGATGCCATTGCTGCTGCTCTGCATCGCCGCCGCCATCCTCTTTGCCTCTGCCCGCCGTCCTCCTTTCTGTCTTCGCTGCCTGCTCCGTGCTCGCCACCGTCCTCCCTGCCGTGCCGCCTGCCTGCCTACTGCCTGTCGTAGCCTCCATGTAGCTGTAGCCTCTATTCTTCCTTCTCCCTAGCTCCTTACCTACAGCAAACACGGCCGTGGCTGTGTTGGCCTACCACGGCCGTGCTGCCCAGAATGGCCATGCTTTCCAGCACGGCCATGCTGCCCAACACGTCCGTGGTAGGCCAACACAGGCACGACCGTGTTTGTTGTTGGTAAGGATATGAACAAATCTTTATGTAAATTCTAGGATACGAACAAATCTTTTGCTTGCATATATTTATGCTTCTAATCCTAATGCTTGACCTAATTTAGTAAATTTTGATGCATGTTGAAATAAGATTTAAACTTGTCCATTCTAGCATCCTAATTTGATTTGATTAAACCCTAACATTGATGAAACCCTAGCATCAATTGTGATGAAACCCTAACATGTATATATCTATTATTGTGTTTGTTGGCCTAGAAACCCATCCAAGATTTACTCATTAGGAGTAAAACTTGGATAGTCCCCGGTTTGGGACTATTCTTGAACACCTAATCTCACTTAGGATGTAAGTGTATAATGTGTATTGAGTTTTTGAGAAAATTTTTGTAGCATTTCCCCGTTTGTTCTCTAAGTACATATGTACTTAGAGAACAATGAGGAAATGCTGCCGATTTTTTTTTGAAAACCCAATACACATTATACACTTACTAGTGAGATTAGGTGTTCAAGGATGGGATAGGTGGTACACATTTATTATATATAAGAATGACATCACATGTGTTTGTTGGCCTAGAAAGTGAACAATCATTGTTCTTTATATTACATGTACATTGGTATAAATTAGAATGAACAATCACTAAATTATATATTGTTTGTATGGAGTCTGGCTTCATTGTACCTCCTAATCTGACAATATTTTCCATGTAGCGCATCACATTCTAGTCGCAGGCCCAATCGTTATTTTGTATTGGACACTATCAAATGTTACCACCATAGAAATGCTTAATAAAGGCACTTTCATTTCATGTCCCACACTGTTTACTTCAACATCGGATGGGTCTAGATAATATACAATTAGCATGGCTGGGACGATTACCATCAGAATCCAGTGTCTACCCCTAATTGCAAATAAGACAAACAAATAGAAAACCGGATGGCTCTAGATAATAGGAGTAAATCTTGGATAGTCCCCGGTTTGGGACTGTTCTTGAACACCTAATCTCACTTAGGATGTAAGTGTATACCCTAGTCTTGTCCGAATATAAACTTGTTTTCTCTTTGATCATAGAATGGATAGATCATGGATGTCCATTCACAATCTCCGCACCCCAGAGTTTATATCTGGTTTTGACCAGTTTATTAGATTTGCCGAGGAACATAGGAAACAACCTGGAGATAGGTTCTATTGTCCATGTAGGCATTGCGGTAACAACTTGAAAGTCAGCACTGGTGACGAAATCAAAATTCATGCCATGTGCAATGGGATTGTACAAGGCTATACAGAATTGCACTGGCATGGAGAGATTTCAAACCAGAAACCAGTGGATGTCGATAGCAGTGCTTGTGTGGAAGAAGAAATTGCCTACGATGACATAGATGTGAATGAACGAGTTCCAGTACACATCGTTGATACAATGCTGGATAGTTGTGGGGTAGAGCACACCGATCCACCTCCCATTTTTAGAAACATTGTGCATGATGCTGAGATATCGTTATACACAGGTTGTACTAAGTTTACGAAGCTTAGCACTGTGTTGAGATTGTATAAGCGGAAAGCTAACAATAGATTGAGCGACAAAAGCTTCACGTCATTGTTGTCTTTGTTGAAAGAAATGCTTCCTGAAGGAAATGAGCTGCCAATCTCAACATACTAGGTAAACAAATTGTTGTGCCCAATGGGAATGGATGCCAAGAAGATACACGCATGCCTGAATCATTGTGTATTATTTTAAAAGGACTATGTGGATTTGAAAGATTGTCCAAAATGTGGTGCGTCACAGTATAAATTGACGACTTCGGGGGAGTCCAAAACTGGTTCTCCTGCCAAGGTGATGTGGTATCTACCTATAATATCACAGTTTCAATGCTTGTTTGCCAATCCGATAGATGTGAAGAATTTGAGGTGGCATGCAGATGTTAAGAAAAATAATGATGGGATCCTACGACATGCATCTGATTCCCCACAGTGGAAGAAGATTGATCTATTGTACCCTGAATTTGGTGACGAAGTCAGAAATCTAAGACTTGGGCTTTGTACAGATGGGATGAATCTGTACGGGACATTGAGCAGCCAACATAGCACTTGGCCAGTCTTGCTTGTTATATACAATCTTCCTCCCTGGAGGTGTATGAAAAATAAGTACGTAATGCTGTCGTTGTTGATATTGGGCCCTAAACAACCTGGAAATGACATCGATGTTTATCTTGAACCTATGATTGATGACTTAAAGAAACTCTGCGGTGAAGGTGTGATGACCTATGATGCTTCGTGAAGAGAGACATTTCGTTTGCATGCTATGTTGTTTTGCACTATTAATGACTTTCCATCATATGGGAATTTGTCTGGATATAGTGTCAAAGGAGCTAAAGTGTGTCCTATATGTGAAGAGAACACTGATTCAACAAGACTAAAACATGGTGGTAAGACTGTATGTCTCGGTCATCGAAGGTTTCTTACAAAATTCCATCCGTATCGTAGGAAGCGCAAAGCATTCAACGGATTGAATGAGGAATGGAGTGCACCTAAACCTAAACCTAAACCTAAACCAGGGGAGGTTGTTTATGAAAGAGTAAAAGACTTTTTCAATGAATTTGGTAAGAGATCACAATGTACTATGGCCACACGGAGTGACAAATCTTTATTCAAGAAGAAGTCAATATTTTGGGATCTTCCTTATTGGAGTTCTTTGACAGTCAGTCATTATATCGATGTCATGCACGTTGAGAAAAATGTCTGTGATAGTGTCATTGGTACTTTGTTGAATATACTAGGTAAGACTAAAGATGGGATAAAATCTAGACTAGAACTACGTGAAATGGGAATAAGGTCAGAATTAACATAATTTTGTGAAATGGAAAATCAGAGAACATACTTACCTCCCGCTTGTTACACATTGTCAAGAAAGGAGAAGAAAGCTTTTTGTGAATGTTTGGTAAATGTTAAGGTGCCACATGGTTACTCATCCAACATCTGTAGATTGGTATCAATGAAAGATTTGAAGTTGATAGGTCTTAAATCTCATGATTGTCACACTCTAATACAACAAATATTTCCTATGGCAATTAGATCTATATTGTTGAAGCATGTAGGGTTTGCAATCACCAGACTTTGTTTTTTTTTCAACAGTCCGTGCACCAAAGTTAATGACCCTGATACTCTCGATAAATTGCAAAGAGAAGTGGTTGTTACCCTATGTCAGCTTGAGATGTATTTTCCTCCGTCATTCTTTGATATCATGGTACATCTTGTTGTCCACTTGACTAGGGAAGTGAAAATGTTGGGACCAGTTTTCTTGCATTGGATGTATCCCTTTGAATGATACATGAGCATTTTTAAAAGTGATGTTCGAAACCGTTATCGGCCTGAAGGGAGTATTATCGAGGGTTATGTGGCGAGAGAGGTTATGGATTTTTGCAATGACTTTCTTAGTGGTAATGACACTCCTGATAATGACAAGAATATTGATGAGCAATTTGGCAAAGGAATTTTGGGATCACATGTGAAAGTAATCAGCCGTGAGTAGTTGGAACAAGGTCACTTGTATATTTTACACAACATGGACGAAGTGAACGTTTATATCGAGGAACATACCAATTTCATCAAGAGACAATATCCTCGAGCCAATACAATGTGGCTTGCTAGAGAGCATAACAAGACATTTATTAAGTGGTTTGAAGATAAAGTCTTACATCAACTATCTCAAACACCAGATGATATTACTGAAACTATCAAATGCCTCGCCTTTAAACCAAAATTGACTGTTATGTCTTATGAAGGGTATGACATTAATGGATTCACATATTACACAAAGCACCAAGATGATAAGAGTGTCATAAAAAACAGTGGGGTCACCCTTCAAGCATCGACTATGTTTTTTGCAAGTGCAAAGGATAAGAGTCCACATGAAGCTAAAATGTCATATTACGGTGTCATTGAAGACATATGGGAGTTTGACTGCATAAATTTTAGAATTCCGCTCTTCAAATGTAATTGGGTTGATAACACCAAAGGAGTTATAGTGGATGAATTGGGTTTCACTTTAGTGAACTTTGAAAAGATTGGCGAGAAGGGTGAACCATTCATATTGGCATCACAGACGAAACAAGTATTTTATATCGATGATCCTACAAATGATAAATGGTCAGTTGTTCTTCATGGTAAAAGACAGTTCATTGAATATCCTATAGATGAAGTACAATACTATAATAAGTATGATGACTCTAGTCCATTCTCAGTTGGGTTGCCAACACCAGCAAATATTGAAGCTAATGATGACTTGTATGTGCGCGGAGATCACAAGGAAGGATTGTTAATTGATAAAAAATCGCAATATTAGAGGCATGTTTATATTTTTTTATATGTTTTATTTTTCTGAATGTGAACTTTACAATGTGAATTACTTTACAATGTGAATGTGAACTTTACAATGTGAATTTTACAATGTGAATTACTTTACAATGTGAACTTTACAATGTGAGCTTTACAATTTGAATTACTTTATAATGTGAACTTTACAATATGAATGTGAATTTTCCAATGGCCAAGCATTCTCCTGATGACCGTGCTGATGATTACCGTGAGGGTGAGGATATCAATGTGCTGCCTCACAATGTAAGTTTTAAAAATATATCATATATTTATATCTATATGTCCATTTATAGTTATATCTTGTAAATGTGTTTATTTTGTCAAATTTTAGGTTGATGATGCACATGTACCATCTGAAGCACTTGAGGCACTTAATCAGCAGCACCAAAAATTTGACAAGAGAAGGGGCATCACTATGATGAAGAAGTTAATAGCACAAAAGGGCAATGGACCCAAACTTGTTGTGGATTTTGATAATGCAGGAAATGCATCTGGTGTGAATCGCAATTCGTTTGTTTCATATCTTGGGTATGTTACTCGTAGCCATTGCGGTTGTAAGATAGATTCTTGGCATAAAGTTCCTAAGGAGAAGAAAGACATAATATGGAAGCATTTATGCATGAGTTATTATTAATTTGCAATTCTATTTTGTAGACTACTATTTTTTTGGATACTAGTTAATAGCAATTCTATTTTGCAGAGTATATTTGAATTGGATGAAAAGATGCATCGTAAATGCATGATGGATCGCTGTGGGAGAGGCCTAAGGAACTGTAGGACAAATATCACCCGAGAATACATAAAAGAAGGTGACAAGAGGAAGAAGACAACCACTGAACAGTGGAACTTCCTGGACCAAGAAGAATGGGACGCATTTGTTGCTTCAAGACAAACTGATGAATTCAAGGTATTAGGTGTCAATCCCAATCTCATTAATATATGTTGTATTCACCTATTCAAGATTAACATTTAGTGTTACTAACCAAATCATTAATGTGCATACTAACTAGGCCCTCAGTGAGGCACAAAAATCAAGGCGTGCACTGAATGTGCATGACCACACAATGGGTCCAAAGGGGTATGCAGGCATTCGCCAAAGACTACAGTCTGAGGCTACTGCTCAGTCTGCTGTTACTCAGGAGTCCTCTACTATAGGTAGCACACCTCTGCCTTGCCATGATGTCTGGATAGATGGGAGGCAAAATAAGAAGGGAGAAATAAGGGAGCCCGCAACTGCTGAGGCGGCTGCAAAAATGGTAAAATACAACTCTTACAGCAATCGTTCGAATATTGATTATTTGTGGTGTTTACTTAATTACAAATTTTTGTTTTGGCGAGTAGAGGGAGCTGCACGAGCTGAGGAAACAAGGCAAGTTCATCCCTGAGGGCACACGAGATGAATTGACAATTGCTCTGGGTAACCCATGTTGGCTAAATGGACATTTGTAAATCCGTTTGTTTTGATAATGACAAACATTTCATTCTTGTTAATCTAACGTGCTACTTGAGTGTTGAAGGAATAAGGTGGATGACAAAGCAATTAGGGAAATCCATATGCTTACATATTTATATTTTCATGAAATGTAATCACTTTGTAAAAACTTTTACAAATATATAATGTACAAGTACTTAGATTTCATGTAAATCAAGCGTTAGATTCTCCCTAGCTAAACATCACATTTAGATAGGTCATCCCCTTCAAATAAGTGTCACATATTCACACTCATACACACACTTAGTGCCTTAATTGAAAAATTGAAACATGGTCAATCTCGGTCGACTAACTCCTCGACCGAGACACTCTCGGTCGACAATCTTCTCGACCGAGAAAGACCCAAGTAGCCGTTAGACACAGCTGACAAGGTGGTTGGCAGTTTGAGATAAACGTTGCATACACTTGATCTAGAGAGCCTGTCGGTCGATAAAAGTTCAACCGAGTAGGTGTCTCGGTCGATCATTTCTCGACCGAGATGGACTCTGACAGCTACTGCAGAATTAATTAATTAGCTGTTGCTAAAGCAACAAACTTGTACCTAACGACTAGTTAAGCACTTAGAAACCCCTAGAAGGTGTCTAGAACGTCCTTAAGCACTTGTAGGACATTCCTATAAATAGGACATGCCTTAGGACACCTAAACTCACTTGTTACACTTGAGAAATCTTTGAGCATACTTTGAGCAACCTGTTTGTGAGCAAATTGAGCATAGTGACAATTGGCTACTTCTTCTCTTAGCTCAAATTTCGTGTCCTATAGGCTAGCATCTCCTATCCACTGAAATTACATTTCCATACACTTTGGTTAGGAGATCTACACGCTTGATCTAGGCAAATCAAGCCTTGTGCTACAAAAGGATAAGTTGTAATTTCTATTTTCTTTCTTGTTCTCTATTGTTGTTTGTACTCTCCTTGCTACTCCTAGGTTGGAGGCTGCGGGTTGGAGAGGTTGAAGATCTTCTTGGTGAAGAAGGGGACCTTGAGCTACTTCAAGAAGGCTGGTGCAACGGGAGGTTACTTCTAGAGAGGAAGGCTACTTCAAGGGGGAGCTTGGAGTTACTTCAAGAAGGCTACCTCAAGTTGGTGCATCTACATCAAGTGAAGGCTGTTCAAGGGGTGTAAAGAAAGTATTGTATTTTATGTAAATCCTTGTGAAGGTAATAAAATTAATACTTTCAAAATCCCGGTTGGGTAAGCAACCAGGTAGTGGACTGACAACTTTAGTATTTGCTAAAGTTGGAACCACTCTAAACACCTGTCTCCTTCTTCCATTCTTCATTTGTGGTTGTTTGAGTTAAATAATTGCTAAAATATTTAATAACTCTATTCACCCCCCCCCCCTCTAGTGTTTTTCAATTGGTATCAGAGCAGGCTTCAAGGAGCTCTAATCGAGTCTTGAAGTATGAAGGGTGGTGGTGTCTACAACCGCAAACAAAAGAAAAGTATGGGGCAACCTTCAACAAGTTGCAGTTGGTGCTTAGGAACAAGCCATGCAACACTTGGTTGCCCGTGGATGTCAAAGAAGGAAGATACACATAAAGAATGTATTATTTCTACAATAAGTGAAGAAGAAGAAGAGGTAAGTCTTTTTGATTTATCTAAAGAAGAGCTAGTTGCTTCTCTTGAAGAGACACACAATAAATACATTGAGTGCAAAAAGAAATTAAAGAAATCCAATAAAGCAAATGATGAGTTACATACTAAGCTTCTTTCTCTTACATTTGAAAATGAAGATCTCAAAAAGGTTATTGAAGATCATGATATTAAGCTAAAATCTGTAGAAGCAAATTGTAATCTCCTTTCTCTAGAAAAGATTAATTTGCAGACTCAAGTGAATGATCTTCAAAAACAACATGTTTTGTGCTCACATCTAGATTATGATACTATCGTAAAAGAAAGAGATTCATTATCATCTAATCTAGATCAAGCAAAGCTAGATATCAAGAAGAGAATGGATGAGATTGCTAAGTTACAACAAAAGGTTAGTAGTCTAAATAATGATGGCATTCTTGATCAAATCTTAAATGATCCTTACCATCAAATTGGAAGGAGAGGACTAGGTTACAAGCCTAAGGGAAAATCATATCATAAACCTAGTTGGAAAAAGACACAAGCACATCAATCTATGTATGTACCTAAAGGCACATATACAAATATACCCAAGAACAACCTAGACCAAAATCATAGAAAAAGATATGAGGTTGATTCTATATGTTGTCATTATTGTTTGCGCCTTGGTCACTATTCTTTTTCATGTCCTTATAAGAAAAAGGATGTTGAGTTAGTTTGGGTTCCAAAACCTCCAAACTAAATAAATGGAATGAAGTTGAGATATGACCAAAGACCTAAGTTGTATATTTCTATGTCTATCTCAACTCAACATAATGGGATATCAAATTAACTCCAGTATCTAAACATCTAACTTGCATAATTGTGTTTTACTTGGAAGCAATTAACAGTTCAGAAAACATTTCCGAAATCTTGTCGATCGAGAAACTTTCGACCGAGAGAACTGTCGGTCGAGAAATTGTCGACCGAACACGTCACTGATTTCCAGTCTGCAATAAATCTGCTACTTTCGATTTTCAAGTTGCTATCTACTTGTTGTACATGCAAAACAAAGTATACATTCTGGAAATCATCTTTGAAAACTTATATGAGATTAATTTGGTTTACTCTCTAAATAATTTTAGTTAAAACTATGGATCATATTGATTTAAGTCAAATTACTAACTAGATGGTCTGTCCTAAGTATTCTTTGATTTACTCACCATATGTTGAATTTCATGTTGCTACTGTTTTATCATTACATCATGGATATACTCTCAACATTTCATACATAACGTTGATGCTTGTTGCATGAACAATGATTATTGCATTCTTGATGATACATAGGCAAGCAAAATGATTTGTTGGTAATATTTTGTCTTAAATGCTTGCATCACATAAGATAATTTTTAATTAGTATCTTTAAAGACCTAAGATATTAATCGTACTTTCATGAGGATACAAGAAGAAGTGAAATTTGATATTCATGTAACTGTAGCAAAGTTTATATTCTAAGAAAAATCAAGGACAAATGTTTTCATATTGAGTATTATGCTTCAAATTGATCAAATTATATGCAGATATTATACTTTGGAAATCTGCAAATTTGCCTCTTGGTTGAAATGAAATTTGACCAAGGGGCACTATGGTCGTAGTCAAAGTCGACCTAAAATAAGTTTGACACAATACTTATTTGAATATCATTTTCTATATAAAAATTGTGATTAAAAGAACAATTAATTCATGATCACAAAATTGTCCAAATATTGGTAACAATAATCACAATGTTACTCCCTTAGAAAGTGTATATGCTCTACAAATTTAGTCTATCATTTGCATTAAAAATCAGCTTAAAAATTCATACTCAGTAAGTCTGTCGGTCGAAGAATTCTTCGACCGAAAACATTTCGGTCAGCCTATCTCTTTCGACCGACAGACTTCAGACAGAAATAACATCGGACACACTTCCGGTCGACAATTGTTCGACCGAGCTAGTGTCGGTCGACAATTGTTCGACTGAGAATTGACCATTGGGATATGACCGTTGGAATCCAACCGTTACCGTTGAGCGGTCGACCGTTACCAGTCGACCGTTGGACGACTGAGTGGCGCGTCTGGAATATGACCGTTGCGGTCGATCAGTCGACAAATTGTCGACCGACCTGGTCACTGATTTGCTATAAAAAGGGCCAAAAATGGGTCATTGTTGCACACTCTCATATTCTTACTTCCATAGCTTCTCTCTAGTGTATTCTTATGCAATCCTTTAGCTTCCTCATCCCCAAAACTTTCTTGCTTCTTCTCCACCTTAAAACAAAGAAATGGCTTCATCATCTACACGTGGAAAGAAGAAAGTTTCTAGCAAGAAAGGAAGGGAGGCTACTCCACCATTGACGATCATCAACGACATCCCCTTCATCGACGCAGATGCTGGTGATCGCTATCTCAGGCTCTCCTCCAAGACTCCTCTTCCACGACGGCCGGTTGACGTCTTGGACTTCCTCAGCATCGTCGACCTGGAAGATCTTTTTGAGGTGCAAAATTTGAAAGAATTTCTTAACCCTTCCTTCCCTTCCTGCTCTTCAAAAGTGGTAAATGAGTTCTATGCAAACCTAATATCCCATTCCAAAAATGACAATACCTTCTTCTACTCTATGGTCAATGGGCATAGCTTTCGATTTACTGAAGAGGATATTCTTGACATGCTTAACATCGACTTAGATGAATATCAAGACACTCTTGACCTCACAACTGGAAATCCACTCAATACATTTTCCCAAGGTGATCATACCGTCAGTCTTAGTGACATTAAACGAGCCATTTTTCAATCTAATACTACGTGTCACGAAGATAGGGGTACCTACTATGCCATTAATCTCAAACCTGCTGCTAGGATTGTCAATCTTATTGTTTCCACAAACATACATCCTAGAGAAAACAAGTCTGAAGTTCCTATTTTTCACATGTGTTTAATTTATGCCATTATCAAACGTATTCCCGTAAATTTTATCCGCATAATCCTTAAGAACATGCTTGAGTTTTCTGGCAATCCCCCATATGCTGATTTTGTATGCCAAATCACTCAACACTTTCTTAAAACACAAATTGAGGATATGGGATACACATGGGAAAGAAGACCACAAAAAATAAGCAAAAACACAGTAGAGAAAATGGGAATTGATTTTGGTCACAAGATGGCTAGGACGGAAGGTGAGACATCTACTCAAGATATACCACCACCACCTCCTCCTACCAACCTACCCTATGATCCCATCCAAAACACCCTAACCTATGTTGCTGGGTCACAATATCATCTAAGTAGACAATTAGACTATAACCACCATGCCATGACCTACCTAAATCAAAGAATGCAAACCCTCTCTCCAAATCAACCAGATGAATATCCTTATTCTTTAAATCCTGGCGTGCTCAATCCATATAATCCATCTTACAACTACTACCAACCTCCACCTCCACCATCTACAGATCTCACACACACTCAGTTCTCCTCAATACAATTACAAGACATTGCTGCTCATTTCCGTTTTGATCGGGTTCCTACCTTCTTGGAAGCATATGCTTTAACCATGACAGGTGCTTTGGAGTGGCAAACTTTAGTCCAATATTATGGAGCTGAGCTATTTCTTGGAAAAGACCTTGATATTGATGTAATACTCAAGTCTTTCCAGTGAGATTTGGGGTGACCGTTGTATTAGTTGTAATGAAATGATTATCTTTGCATGATTATAATGTAATGATTATCTTTTCATGATTGAAATAAAATGGTTATCTTTGCAATGAAATGGTTATCTTTGCTGAGTATATTGGTTATTCCTCTATGGCATCATTCGAATATGGCTTATAAGACTACTCTAGTAGAGCATACAAAGTAAGGGCAGTAATAAATATATCAAAAATAAAAAGGATGACATTTTTGCAAAACCTGAAATTTAAAAATTTTGGCTAAATTGACCATCTATTTAATACAGATATGTATTTAAGGGGGAGCAACATTATTTTATTCTTAAATGAATATCTTTTTGAAATGACAAAGCGGGAGACATAAATATAAAACTTAGTATTTGTGCAAAACAATAAATAAATATAAAACTTAGTATTTGTGCAAAACTCAATCAATGAGTTTCATAAACTCTTGGCTTTACATTGAAAGTTGCTATATTCCTTAAAGGATTGGATTTCATGTTCCATAATTCATGGGGAATAATAAGCACACATTTTATAAACAAGAGAAGAAATTTACAAAAGTAAGTTTCAGGTATGAAAATCACATGTTTTATACTTTCTTATTCTATATTTAGGAAATGTTTGTCATCTTCAAAAAGGGGGAGATTGTTGGCTAAATGGACATTTGTAAATCCCTTTGTTTTGATAATGACAAACATTTCATTCTTGTTAATCTAATGTGCTACTTGAGTGTTGCAGGAATAAGGTGGATGACAAAGCAATTAGGGAAATTCATATGCTTACATATTTATATTTTCATGAAATGTAATCACTTTGTAAAAACTTGTACAAATATATAATGTACAAGTACTTAGATTTCATGTAAATCAAGTGTTAGATTCTCCCTAGCTAAACATCAAATTTAGATAGGTCATCCCCTTCAAATAAGTGTCACATATGCACACTCATACACACACTTAGTGCCTTAATTGAAAAATTGAAACAGGGTCAATCTCGGTCGACTAACTCCTCGACCGAGACACTCTCGGTCGACAATCTTCTCGACCGAGAAAGACCCAAGTAGCCGTTAGACACAGCTGACAAGGTGGTTGGCAGTTGGAGATAAACGTTGCATACACTTGATCTAGAGAGCCTGTCGGTCGACAAAAGTTCGACCGAGTAGGTATCTCGGTCGATCATTTCTCGACCGAGATGGACTCTGACAGCAACTGTAGAATTAATTAATTAGCCATTGCTAAAGCAACAAACTTGTACCTAACGGCTAGTTAAGCACTTAGAAACCCCTAGAAGGTGTCTAGAACGTCCTTAAGCACTTGTAGGACATTCCTATAAATAGGACATGCCTTAGGACACCTAAACTCACTTGTTACACTTGAGAAATCTTTGAGCATACTTTGAGGAACCTGTTTGTGAGCAAATTGAGCATAGTGACAATTGGCTACTTCTTCTCTTAGCTCAAATTTCGTGTCCTATAGGCTAGCATCTCCTATCCACTGAAATTACATTTCCATACACTTTGGTTAGGAGATCTACACGCTTGATCTAAGCAAATCAAGCCTTGTGCTACAAAAGGATAAGTTGTAATTTCTATTTTCTTTCTTGTTCTCTATTGTTGTTTGTACTCTCCTTGCTACTCCTAGGTTGGAGGCTACGGGTTGGAGAGGTTGAAGATCTTCTTGGTGAAGAAGGGGACCTTGAGCTACTTCAAGAAGGCTGGTGCAACGAGAGGTTACTTCTAGAGAGGAAGGCTACTTCAAGGGGGAGCTTGGAGTTACTTCAAGAAGGCTACCTCAAGTTGGTGCATCTACTTCAAGTGAAGGCTGTTCAAGGGGTGTAAAGAAAGTATTGTATTTTGTGTAAATCCTTGTGAAGGTAATAAAATTAATACTTTCAAAATCCCAGTTGGGTAAGCAACCGGGTAGTGGACTGACAACTTTAGTATTTTCTAAAGTTGGAACCACTCTAAACACCTGTCTCCTTCTTCCATTCTTCATTTGTGGTTGTTTGAGTTAAATAATTGCTAAAATATTTAAAAAATCTATTCACCCCCCCTCTAGTGTTTTTCAACCCAGAGCATCGTGGACATGTTAGGGCTGCAGGCGCTGGTGTGGGCATCAAAGCTTTTTTTTTTTGCCATCCCAACGCAAACATGTCCCAAAAGTGGGACTTTCACAAGAAGAGGTAACATATTCTTTCTTTATAATGTTACTGTAAAAGAGAATTGAATAATTAGAAGCTAACATTTCTTTTATCCATGTACATGTAGATAAGCTAGTTGATAGGAAACTTGAAGAAGCACTGAAAAAGTGGCAGACATCTCAGACTGCCACTTACCAGACAGTACCTATGGCATCTCGCTCTAATCCTACTGCAGAGGTTGGGAGTAATCATGTAGACCCACCACCTAGCACATCTGATGTAAGTATTTTTATGACATAGTAATTAGTTTTTTTAATTCAAGATGATATGTTTTCAAGATGATATGTATATATGAAATTGTAGTTGTTTCAAAAAAAGATGATATGTATATATTTATATAACATTCTTTACACAAAAATTTGTAGGGGTTGAAGCCATGCCGTCTAAAAAGTAAAGAATATGTCGTTGCAGAGGCGTCGTCTTACCCATCCCTACCAGGGGAAATGTTTCACGGGTCTCCATTACCAGCTGGTTGGATTCGTGTGAGCCCGATACATGTATTCTCCAAGTGGATGGATCTTCCATTGCCATATGCCCACCGAGATTGTGAAATGCTTGGTGAGGAAGAAGGCAGAGTGATATTGTGGCTAAAAGCGGATGTCCTCTTTACTGAAACTGTATGGTAAATTTACATTATGTTAAATTGTTAGTGTGTGTATATGATGTCAGTTGATCTGAAATTATATATATACAGGTTAAAAAGAAGACACCCACAACATCTAGGCCTCCACCTCCACCTCCTACATTACCCAGTTGGGTTCCACAGGACCTACCTGTCCCGTTAGGTCCTAACTATAGGGGTATGGAAATATGGTTAGGCGAACATGATATAAATTGCCCTATAACTATTTCTATAGATTCAGATGTTGCAGGTCAATCATATGAAAACAACCTATTTATACAAGATATTTTGGAGTTGTTTCAATATGATTGGCTAAATACATCTGTGATAGAGCTATGGATAAGATGAGATCTTCTTTATACATCCATATACCTTGTGTAGGATCTGGTGATCTGGTTTCTTATTTATTAATGCATGTGTAATTAATACATATTTTGCAGCTACTTAGACAAGATATGTGCAGATTTTGCATTCGAACATGTAGGATTTTTTATTCCATCTTTGATTGGTCTAGTAGCTAAAGACCCTCCGTTAGTTCAACAATACTGCTGTGAGGCTTTTACAAATTTTGCTCAAAATCAAAAGACGGTGATAATAGCTCTATTCAATGTAGAGTAAGTTTACTTTGCTTATTATAATTTGGACTTAAGAAAATTACATTTTTATTGTGGATTTTGAGTTATTAATTTTTAACTTTTTTACCTCTAGTGGTATGCATTGAGAGTTACTAGTTATTGTCCCTGAGACGTTCACTATCTATTATCTAGATCCTAAGGGGAGTAAATTGAATTCAAAATATGGACACATAATGAAAATGGCATTATTCCGGTGAGAAATATTTCATTTTCATATCCGTTAACATATGTTATTACATAACTATTTAATTATGCAATGTACTATGTTACATTAACATGTAGGGGTTTAGATGAGTTCAAAAAGGCAGAGGAAAGGTCCCCAAGAAAAAGAACCAACAAATAACTTGGAAGAACGTGGAAGTAAGTTCCTGACTGCAATGTATATATTATTTATGTGAACAGTGCTTAATTAGTTGTATTTTTTAATATTTTGTATGTTTGAATTTATAGTGTGCTACACAAGACAACGGATGGGCATGTGCATACTATGTGATGTGATTTATGCACATGATTATCAAATATGCCGCAGTGGACATCGATATCGTTCCTGAGGTATTATATAGTCTCATTAGATAATATGAAATATATCAATCTTATTTATAGATCATTAATTATATATATACATCATTCTCTTTACATGTGTTTAAAACTGACCACACTATAGGAAAGGCCTTACCAGATGTACATGCTCCCTATACAATGGGAGAAATAAATGAAGTAAGAGAAGATTGGGCAACATCTATACAAGTAGTGGGGGTTTTAACATATAATTGGGATGTTGATAGCGAATAATGACTAAAGAATGATATTTTGTAAATGAATTTGTGAATTATAATATATGTGTGAATGTTTCTACATGTCTGGATGTTTCTACATGTGTCTGAGTGAAAATGAATGAAACTGTTGGTTGCTATATGAATGTTTCTACATGTGTGAATGTGAAAATGAATGGAACTACAAATTTCTAGCTACATGAATGTTTCTAAATGTGTAAAATCAAATGGAAATGCAGGTTGCTAAATGTGTGAATATTTTTGTTGTTAATTTTGCAGGTTTGTGGCCTGTTGTTGGCTGATATCAATGGATGTCGTAAAACCTGCAGTTCATAACTGAACTGCATGTTTCTCATCCTGCGACCAGCCACAGCAGGTCTGCAGACTGATAGAAAAAAAAACAATAGGCATCGGTTATTTGTATAAAACTGAGGCCACATAGTTATAGTGTCAGTTTCCCTACTCGTAACCGACGTCTATTTCCTTAACACCACGGCCGTACTGGGGTATATGGTGTCGGTTTCTTAGCTAATGAACCGACGCTGATGGTTCTGGCGTCGGTTGTCCTACTAGTAACCGACGTCGATTTCCCTAATGATACCAGACACCACGGCCGTGCTGGCCAGCACGGCCGTGCCAGTGGGCCAGACAACACGGCCGTGATGGCCATCACGACCGTAGCAGTGGGTGAGATGGTGTCAGTTATTACTAATAAATCGACGCTGATAGTGCCCCAGATGACGCCCTTTCTGTGGCACGAAGGTATATGGCGTCAGTTTCTTATCTAATAACCGACGCTGATAGTGCCCCAGATGGCGCCCTTTCTGTGGCGCGAAGGTATATGATGTCAGTTTCTTATCTAATAACCAACGCCTATAGTCCCCTGCTGGCGCATTTTCGGTGGCGCACGAAGGATTTTGGCGTCGGTTTTTGAACCGACACATAATGATTGGGCTTTTAGCGTCGCCCACATAGGTGTCGCTTAGAAACTGACACTAAAGGCCTTAAATAACTGACACTAAAGTTCGGTTATGTACTAGTTGGTAGGAGAAATACCTAAAGGGATTGATAATGGATAACCTTATATCAATAATGGCTGAATAAATCAAATGAGTGACTTATGACCAATACATTACATGATATGTGATGAAATGGTGCATAAAGTATTAGCATGGGAATTACCCTAATACAAGATAAGTTGATGAACTTAAGTAAGATAAAGGTGATGAGGAAAGTGAAACATCAGGACATGATAGATATCACATTCAACAGCTCAAGGTTGATACACATTGATGTACCCTAAACCCAATATACTTGGATGAGTAATACATGAAGTGTGTCATGACAATTATTACATTAAGATGTAATGCACTATGATTAGTGTAGGCTAACATACCTTGAGAAAGGGTTAAGCCAAGATAACAAAGTATGATGTAATCAATATCATAGAGAAGATGAGAGGGAAACTCACACTTTGTGATGATTATCATTTAATGATAAAAGATGATAATAAATGAGTATAATTGAATACTTATGATATCAATGTATGCTCCTAGATGTGTGGAGCAATGAATTAGGGTTTGAATTAATACTATGAACTTGAAACCCTATTCGACTATAGAGGGAAACCCTAACCCTAATAGTTGTTGCCTAATGAAAGGTGACAAGATGTTTAACGGGCCTTATGAGCCATGTGAATAGTTGTTGCCTAAGGAAAGGTGACAAGATGTTTAATGGGCCTTGTGATCCATGTGAATAGTTGTTTCCTAATGAAAGGTGCCAAGATGTTTAATGGGCCTTGTGAGCCATGTGAATAGTTGTTTCCTAGTAAGAGGTAACAAGATGTTTATAAAAGATTCATGTAAGCAATGATAATGTTCAAATAAACTAGGAAATGGAAACTTAGTAACAGAATAATAATAATAAATGGATACAATAATAATAATGAAACCTTAATCATGCATGCTTTATGCTTATAGCCAAATAAGGGCTATAGTGTTTTGAATAAGCTTAAATGAGATAAGAGGAATACTTGAATTACATATAGGATGTGAATACGTATGATGACTTGGCCAAGGTTTAATACCTATTATAGGAGATGTGGCATTCAGTGATGATGCACAAGATTGACATAGTTCAATACCTGGAATAATGTCATAGGATTGGTAATAACCCAATACTTGGAATAATGTCACAGGATTGGTAATAACCCAATACCTGGAATAATGCCACATGATTGGTAATAACCCAATACTTGGAATAATGTCACATGATTGGTAATAACCCAATACCTGGAATAATGTCACAGGATTGGTCATAACCCAATACCTGGAATAATTGCACATGATTGATCATAACCAAATACCTGGAATAATGTCACAGGATTGGTCATAACCCAATACCTGGAATAATTGCACATGATTGGTAATAATCCAATGCCTGGAACAATTGCACATGATTGATAATAACTCAATACCTGGAATAATGTCACATGATTGGTAGTAATCTAATGCCTGGAATGGTTACACAAGATTGGTAATAATCCAATGCCTGGAATGATTGCACAGGATTGGCATAGTCCAATGCCTGGAATGGTTGCATAGAATTGCCATAGTCTAATGCCCATACAGAATATAATGATGTATACTCACATGACTGGTACAATTCAATATCTGGATAACAGATTGGCTAAGGTCAACAAACATAAATGAGAATGATTCATGGATGACATACCATGATAATGAGTATCTCAAGAAAAGCTTGAGATGTTGGTATAGTAAGATGGATAAATGATATACATATTCTTCATATTCCTTGTAAAGTGAATAGATGATTTACTGCTCTATCATAGTTAGTTGCAATGCTTTAAAAGAAGAGAATGTTCTGAACTGCTTATCCTCTGCCCAGTTTTATAATATTTATCTACAATAATAATGTTTCTGGAAGAGAGTTATATCTCTCGCTGGGACAATTTCAATTGTCTCACCCCCATGGGATCCAACTTTTTAGGTAGACACAAAAGAAGAGGCAGACACCCTATAGAAGGGGGAGAGCAGCAACAACAACATGGATAGCTGTAATATTCCAGTTGGAGGCTCTGGATGTCATATTTTGTATAGAGAGTCATATGTGTCATCTCTGTACTCTCTGGTCCTCGGAGTTAGTAGTTAGTACCTTCAATGAATCGATATGAGATTTTGGTTTAATGCCTCGAGATTTTTATACTGTCTGTGTATAGTTTTAATAAGGCAGTTTATGCTTGTAATCCTCGAGAAGAAATGGTACAGGATATGTACTTATGAACCATGATGTAAATGAAATACATTGGCTCTTGATAAAAGAGTGTTCCTGTGTTTGGATCTCTTTGTAAATGGTTTTATTTTTTAGTGATTTTTGTTAATCCACTGTTAGTGATCGCTTCCGCTGAGTTAATGACATTTTGTTCGAATGGTGTATCATAGTCGGTGTTCCTCCATTGTTCTTAATCAGTCCCTGAATCCTTCGAGAGAAGAGGAAGATGTATCCAACCATCATCACACATCACTATAGGATTCAGAGAGAAGGAGGAGGTCTTCATCCAAACTTCACTCGTTTGGGTTGTTGTTGGTGTATATTTCATCTTCTTCTCTAATATGTTCTCTATCCATCTGCATGTGTCATCAATATTGCAAAATTTCCATGTCACACACCACCATGAGTGACTAGTCATCTAACTTGGGTTGGGAGTGGCCACTAAGTCTCTCCCAACATGTAAATACTTCTATCCATTGAATACATTCTCTTAACAATGTTTATTTCCATACTCTTGTTCTTAATGCTTCACTTGCATGATTAACTATGATCTTGCATTGTTTGATTGTTAATACCTCGAAAGAGTAGAATTAACCTAGATCTAAGAATTATGGAGTTGAATGAATGCATGAGAATGTTCAGATTCTTAAGCTTATGATCATATGTTCATATTTTTATTATTTTCTTGCTATCTCAAGAGAGAGACAACATTATAATTTAGATCAATCCTAATCTCGACATAGGAGGGAATAAGCACATATGCTGATAACTTGTAAACTATCTAATGGTGTATGATGGATTGTGAATATTGCTTGTTGGTGAGAGATATTCGATGGAGAAACCAAATCCAAGTTTCATTCCATTCTTACTTTCTACATATTAAACATTCTTTCTCTTTTGTTTTATTTTTCACTTTACTTTACTTGTTTGTTGCTTTCTTATTGGAGAACCATCATTTCATAATGAACACATACCTTACCTTTCGATTGGTGTAACTAAGACAAGGCTCTAAGGATCTTGACACTTACCACCCTTGTCCCTGTGTACGACCATGATCTACTACATTGGACCCCTTTATTATTGTTGTGCATGTCTATGTGTCAGGTTGTAAATTTAAAGTTTGATTACTGTAAGCCCACTCCTTTTGTATGGGTGAATTTGGGCCAACCAACGTTTGGTGCCATTGTTGGGGACAAGGAAACTGGTACTGTTAAGAACCCAAGTCTACTTAGCATGCAATCGTGCATCAAGTCTAGCAATAGACTTGAATACACATATTAGATCTGATAGCTCCAACCTTCTTGATTTTTTTGTATCACATGTACAATATCTAATTCGAGTGTGTGACTTATTTTAGGAAGTTAGATTAAACTAGACTATAACCACCATCAACTACAAGGATCATGCCTCCTCCTAGGTCACTAGTTATCTGCATCCCAAGGGTGGAGAAATTTGCAAGGGCCACAATGAAGATTGTAATGAAGGTCACCACCAGGAAAAAGAGGATGAAGAACATTACCATGAAGTTGAAGATGTTCCACTTGGTGGATAGAGAATGATCATGAACAATGATGAAAACAACAAGGATGATGATGAGGATGGAGGCCCTTCTCTTTGTGAGTTGGATGCCACATGGTCTAATGAATATGGATGCCCAGTTGAATTACATGACTCAACACTGGGAACATTGATCTTAAGGCAACAGTTATAAACCTTATCCAACAATGGACTTTTGGAGGGAAGTCTTTGGATGAAAATCCCTATCACCACCTAGATGCTTTTAAAAACATTTGTGACACCATTAAGATAAATCGGATGACAAAGGAAGTTATCTACTACAAGGGTTTCATTTTTTCTCTAAGAGACAAGGACCTATCTTGGTAACTAGATTTTCCATATAAAAGCATCAATGGATGGGCCCTTCTGGCTGATGCTTTTGTTTAAATTGCACATTACACCAAAACTAGGTTTTAATGCACAAACATTGCTTAACAAGCTCTGTCTTGGTACTCAGGCTACCACAAGACATACCTCTGCATCACTTTCATCGTTATGATGCTTCAACACCTGCGGAACATTTTATCATGTAATATTTGCAAGTTAACCCCTCAACTTGGGTAATTTGCACTTTAGTCCAAAATAGGCAAACCATTGTTTCAACATTATTCAAAAAGGACTAAAATTGAAACATAAGTTCCTCTTGAGCCTTAATTACTTTTTAAGAGATAAGATCAAGCATATAATTAACTTTATTAAACAAAACATCCAGGGTTAAGGAAAAATCTAGATCAAGGATGTTACACATTATCCACCCCTAATAGGGATTTCGTCCCCGAAATCATCAAGAGAAAAGAGAAGGGTACTTCATCCTCATCTGTTCTTCTAGTTCCCATGTGGCTTCTTCAATGCCATGATGATGCTAGAGAACTTTCACAAGACATATGTCTTTCTTTTTCAGCTTTTTAATTCTTCTATCAAGGATCAACACATGTCCTTCAACATATGATATATCATCATTTAATTCTACATCCACAGGTTGCAAAACTAACTCTGTGTCAGGATGACACTTTCTAAGCATAGAGATATGGAACACTGAATGCAACTTATGCAGCTCGGGTGGCAACTCTAGCTTATAGGCTACCTTTTCAATCTGTTCAATGATTGGATAAGGCCCCATAAATCTAGGAGCTAACTTTCCCTTCTATCTAAATCTAAGGACACCTTTATAAGGTGAGACCTTGAGATATACTCTATTTCCAACTTGGAATTCTAAGGGTCTTTGCCATTTGTCAACATACGACTTCTGTCTATCATGTGCAACCTTTAATTGTTGTTGTATTATTTTAATCTTCTCACTTGTCTTCTACACTATCTCAGGACCTAAAAGTTGATATTCTCCAGTTTCATACCAACACAAAGGAGATCTGCAATGTCTACCATATAAAGCTTCATATGGTGCCATATCAATACTATGTTGATAGCTATTATTATAATCAAATTCTATTAAGCTCAGGTGTAGATCCCAACTTCCTACAAATTGAAGGATACATGCCCTAAGCAAGTCCTCCAAGGTTTGTATGGTCTTATCAAATTGTCCATATGTCTGTGGGTGAAAGGCAATACTAAACCTTGACTGCGTACCCAAAGCTTTATGTAGTCGTTCCCAAAAATGACCCGTGAACTGGGGACCTTTATCATAAATGATAGTAGCTGGAACCCCGTGTAAACACACTATCTCATATGTATATATTTGTGCAAGCTTCTTAGTAGTATAGGTTGTTTTTATAGGAAGGAAATGTGCTGTCTTAGTGAACCTATCAACTATCACCCAAATGGAATCATGACTTTTGGTTATTCTGGGCAAAACAACCACAAAGTCCATGGTCACATGATCCCATTTCCAATGCACTATAGGCAAAGGTTGCATTGTTCCTTTGGGCTTTTGATGTTCAGCTTTAATTTGCTGACACACTGGACACTGCATAACAGACTCAACTACATCTTTATTCAATCATGGCCATCAATACATATCTTTCAAGTTATGATACATTTTTGTGCTCCCTGGATGCATTGCATACATTGAAGAATGAGCTTCCTCCAAGATTAACTTCCTTAAGTCATTGGCATCAAGTACTACCATCCTACCATGGTAATAGACTACCTGATCCTCTGACTCATGAAAGCCATCCCATTTCTCACTACCATACTCTGACCTAATCTGCTGAACTACATCATCAACTTGTTGTGCTTCTTTAATTTGTTGTTACAGAGTAGGTTTCACTTGCATCTCAGCTAACAGCCCGACTAACAATGATACCTTAAGCTGTATATTGTTTTCCCTCAAGGAGATAAGCATATCTATTTTTAAGCACACCAAGGAGTTCAATTGTGCTTTATCTAAGGCTGGTGATGATGATTTCCTACTTAATGCATCAACCACTACATTAGCCTTCCCTAGATGATAATCAATTGTACAATCATAGTCCTTGATTAACTCCATCCAGCGACATTGTCTCATGTTCAACTCATGTTGTGAAAAGATATATTTTAGATTCTTGTTGTGGCAACACATCCCACTATCACACAGACATCGAGGTGTTACGTGAAAACGTGCGGAAATCACCATAACCACAAATTACCAAAACACGGGTTAATTAAAACCGATTGCAGAAAATGGATAAACTGTGATACTATTACATATAAGTCCTCATCCTGCAAGAAACCATGTTATATAAACATATACGAGCCCAGATATGTGTCCACAGCTTAGAGTAACAGCTGTCTTGTCATCACGTGAGTTCATCACATGTTATATATACATAAAGGCCCACATCCGGCCAGCAGCAGGGTATACAAAACATCAACGATTATACATCGTGAAACAACGTCAAAACACATCCAAGGACCTGAGAGTATAGGGATGACTCTAGACTCTACTGCAAAACACCAAAACAACAACATATCGAACTCTTGCCTTCTACTGCTCGTCTGGCTGCTCGACCGCAACTCCGCGACCACCACCACGTCTAGCACGAACACCTGAAAACCAGCGGGGTGAGACAATCGAACATTGTCCTAGAGAGAAACATAACACCCCGCCAAAACTATAAAACCAGAAGGATAAAGTAACAATAGAAGATAAATAGTAAAACGTAGAATAATAACAGTCTATACCGCAAGGCTATTCGTATCATCAAGCTTGACAGGCTGTATGGAAGATATATCATCAACTATCTCTTTATGGAACAAAAGATTATAAGATCTTATTGCATAACATGAGGAACATATAAGTAACTGTAAGATATAACATAATTTACTACACAAGCAAGGCCTCAACCAATGTTTCATGTTTTTTCCTTAAGCAATAAATACTATTCGGCTGGATTACATATTATTATGCCCTGAGGAAGTGAACCATACCGTTCAAATCCAACCTTCGGCTGTGAATCCCATAGCCGGTGCCATACAAGGTCAATGGAAGAGCCAAACTCCACGACCTTCCCCCTCATAGTCAGTGTACGAGAACAACACAAGAAGGACCGCAATCTCATGCTTCAGTGGCCTCAACCATAGGGTCAGCTCCATAGGCTACCCTTTCTAGCCCACCTCGGTACAGGTCAGGATGCTAGTATAACTGAGCCACGGGCCAGATCACTGTGCTCTGAGCCATGAACGCATTCATGCTCTTCATATCCAATATCCGGAGCCATGGGCCTGTTCACCATGCTCATCACGTGTCCCGAGTCTACAATTGAAGTTGCACTCTTACCTCCTCACTTTAGGCTAGGAGAAACCTCGCATACTCAACAATATGCACTCCGGGTTAACCCGTAGGAGAACCTGTTTCACCATCACCAGCTCCTGACGATGATGGATCTATGGACAGGGCAACTACATGATATATTCCACTATAATTAATTAGTATCTTTTATATGGATTGCAAGATTCAACCAAGTTGTATATGCAAACTATAACAAGAATAGACAATATGGGACTCAAAATTATACTTTTATTGTAATCAACATCATCCTGATCCATCACAAGGATCCATCACTACATGTTACCACTTGGCCTCTTGCCAATCATCTAAATCCATTTCAAGGATCATCACATTGTCATGGGATCTCAATCCCTCATCACATAGTGCCATTGCCTCTCAAGGCTTACATCATCATCAGAGCAGAGTTACTCATCATTTATATCTCATAGCCTTTTTCTTGGCTATGCATCACCTGCATGGTTAGTATACACAATAATTATAGGCTTAACAAAAAGACTATGCTTACCAATATAGGGTGACATTAAAGATTCTATACTTTATCAATCATACATCAACTGATGATCATGTGCATAAGACACATCATTAGGCAAACCACTTATATGCTTACCATTATCTCAACTTATAATCATATGTATCAGACACATTACTAAGCATCCCATACTACATACTTATCATTTTCCTTAGCATCATACAGATAATCATGATGATCAAATTCATGCATATAGTCATGTTAGCTAAAACGGACTAGTGTTACCATAACCATTATCATTAAGCATAGCAAGGATCACCATCATTGTAAACGTGATATAAGATCAGCACCTCGGTTTCTATGACTAACGAAGCCCACACTAAAAGTATCCTCTACCCTCACCACAAGTGGTATCGGGCAGGGTACTCACCCTATTGCCCAGCTCATGTCGGTCACCACATAACGGCCAAACGTGACGCGCAACGCAGTGTTCTAGGGTATGTCGTGCACATCATGTGTCGGGTGACACAATGTCACCACCCAGAGCAACAACAGCTAAATGTGCAACTCAACATAGAAAGCATGACACATGACAGGGTGTCGGGCTGGTAGGGGTATCGCGCAAAAACTTGTTTCATGCAACGCCTGACACAGAACTACTAGCAACGATCGTCACAAGGGCCACTTAGCAACGTCCACTCCAGGGGGTATCGTCCAAGGGTGCAACACAACTACATTGAGGGACATATCGTCCAGCCATCCAAACCATGGCCTAACGACCGTTACAGGGTAGAGTGTGGTTGTGACGCCCATCACCAACAAGGACCATAGGGGGTATCGTCCACACATGTGTCGTCCAGGGGTCTAGGTCAAGAGGGATGTCGGGAAGCACCTCCCCAAGCACCTAACGACCATGATGCAACTTATACAAGGTCATCATCTACCTCAAGCACAAGGCATGGAAACCATAATGGATCAAGAGGACGCTCACCTATCAACTTAAACGGGAGAGGGGTCTTGCACATCTCTAGCCACCAAACGACCAACACAAGGACAACCCTAGCAAAGACCACCACTAGTACGAAGCTCACCCTTCAAGTCCAAGGTGAGAGGAGGATGTTGCTTAAGCCACTAGAGTTGAAGCTCACTCCTCAAGACCTAGGAGAGAAGAGAGTATTGCTCACCAAGAACCCTAGAACACAAGGATCGGCCAACATGGATACCAAACAAGAAACTAAACTACTAACATGCATAACCGATTCTATGCAACAAGAACATAAGGGATGGTAAAGTAGTTAGGGTTAGGAGTTATGTAACCCACCTTAAGCAAGCTCCAAGCTCCTAGCACCACCAAGCTCCAAGGAAGAAGAAGACTCCAAGGTAGATCGGCCACCAAGCTTTCTCCTCCAAGGGTGTCGTCCACCAAATTGCAAAGGAGAAGGGTGTGTCGTGCACACCAAGGAGAGGGAGACTAAAGAGCTAAAAGGGATCCTTTGCAAAGAAAGGGAAATTCATATATAGAAAGAAAGGGAGGAGAAAACAAGGTAGATCCAAGCAAGGTGTCGCCTCCCTAGGGACACTTGTCCTAGTGCACGATCCACCACTCTAGCAAGCCGTAAACAGATGTCCAAGGTCATTGCCACATGCAAGCATCATGCACCAAGTGTCCACTAGTGGTGAAACAAATGAGGTCAAATCTTGGTCAAAGACTCTAGGGTGACACACTTGGGCGATACACCACCAGGGTGACACAAACCCTGGGCATCACAAGCTCAGGCCGACACAGCTGGCTCTTGCCCGACATAGGGCACAAAGGAGCAAAGGCAACACTCAACAAGGCCCAACAAGCTCAACCAGGCCCAAAAGGACTCCAAGCGACTAGCCCAAGCCTTCCTCTCTACACTAGAGGAAGCAAGGAGGAGAGGAACACCTCACAAGGTGGCAAACTTGCCCACAAACCCTAGACTTGGGTTAATTGCAAGTAGCACCTCCAACTCTCAACAAAGCACAACCAAACCCTAATCACCACTAAAGGTGATTAGCAAGAAACTAAGCATCAAGGTTAAGGAAAGCAAATAGGGTAAACCCTAAACGAAGGTCAAGGTCCTTACAAGCTAACCCCCTTCAAGGGATTTCGTCCCCGAAATCTGAAGAGAAAAGTGAGGGATACTTCCTCCTCATCTCTTCCTCAAGCTCCCACATGGCTTCCTCAACGCCACAATGATGCCAAAGAACCTTCACAAGAACCAAGTCCATCCTCTTCAGCTTCTTAACCCTTCTATCAAGGATCGCCACAGGACCTTCCTCGTAGGTCACATCTTCATCAAGCTCAACTTCCACTGGATGTATCACTGTTCCCGAACCTGGATGACTTTTCTTCAGCATAGTGACATGGAACACTGGATGTAACCTGTGCAACTCTGGAGGCAACTCTAACTCGTAAGCTACCTTGCCAACACATGCTATAACTGGGTAAGGCCCCATATACCTGGGTGCTAGCTTACCCTTCCGACCAAATCTTAGCACTCCTTTCCACAATGAGACTTTAAGATACACTTTGTCTCCTACCTGGAACTCCAAAGATCGTCGACGATTATCTGCATAAGACTTCTGCCTGTCCTGTGCCACTTTCAACTGTTGTTGTATCACCTTGATCTTTTCTGTTGTCTGTTGTACTAACTCAGGACCTAAAAAATGATATTCACCAGACTCATACCAACACAAAGGGGATCTACACTTTCTCCCATACAAAGCCTCATAAGGAGCCATATCAATGCTCTGTTGATAGTTGTTGTTGTAGGCAAACTCTATCAAACTAAGATGTACATCCCAGTTGTCCAGGTTTTCTAACGATCGTCTTCTGCCCTCAGCAGAAGAAGAGTCAAGATGTCTGGAAACCATGAAGAACATGCTCCTGAGTTTAGCGATGCTGCATCAGCTGATGGAGCTGAGGGTCAGGCACATGAAGATCGGGTGCCTGAGGTCCCCCAACCTAACCCAACCATTCTTGCACATCCTGCCTATCAACAGCTTATGGGGCAGATGATGGCTACAATGAATCTCATGGTAGAAAGAATGCCAGTGCCTCCGCCGAGAGTACATGCTCCCCATGGTGAAACATCGGGTATTGGGAAGACCTTTGAGTGGTTTCGCTGAGTCGGAGCTTCGGATTATGCTGGAACGGCCGATCCAGTAGATGCAGATCTGTGGCTGACAAGTCTTGAGAAGGCTTTCTGGATCCTCGACATCCCCGAAATAGACAAAGTAAAGCACACTGTCTACCTTCTGAAGGGTAGTGCTGGTCACTGGTGGACCATCGAGGAAGAGAAGCGGCCTGGTGAGGTGATTGGTTGGGATGTTTTTCAGTGTGAGTTCGTCAGCAGATACTTCCCGAAGACGTATCTGGATGATAAGATCAGTCAGTTCGAGCGCCTGTGACAAGGAATGATGAACATCACCGAGTATGAGGCCAATTTCATGGATATGTTGAGGTTTTGTCCTCATATGGTAGCGACAGATGAGGAGTGGATCAGACGTTTCGAGAAGGGTCTGAGTTCTGAGTTGACAACACCTATTTCTGCGTTAGAGAACAGAGAGTGGTTTGCTATGTTTGTGGAATCTGTCCGGAGAATTAAAAGGTCAGTAAGGGAGAAAAGAGAATCCATGTCTAAGAAGAGGCCTGCTCAGTTCCAGGGACAAAGGTTTGGTGGCTTCAAGAAGCCAAGGTTTCCAACACCTTTTGTGATGAGAGGTTCCAGTGTACCTTCACAGTGGTCTCCGAGTAAAGGAAGAGGTTATGTTTCTTCGTCGTCTAAGGCACGTAGTACAACTTTAGTGACAGTGACAAGGCCATCTAGGCCACAGCTTGAAGATAGGGCATGCTATCTTTGTGGTCAGACCGGGCATCTCAAGTTACATTGCCCAAACAGAGATGATGAAGTGACACAGCAGCCGAGGCAGAATCAAGAAGGATCAGATAGATAGAAGCCCAGTAGTAGAAAAGGACAAGGACACGATCAAGCGTCGCAAGATGGATCGTCTGCTCAAGGTAGCAAAGGACGTGGACAGCAAGCAACGGCTCGATTCTATGCTATGAGTCAGCCGGAGGCGATAGTCAACCCGTGAGTGGTGACAGGTCAGATGGAGTTATTTCATTCTGATATGTCTCCTTCTTGCTTTATATCTATTCTGGTTGACCCGGGTGCTACGCACTCTTTTATCACCTATAGTATGCTTGAAAACTGTCGTTTACCTGTTAGCTGTAAGAAGTATAGCTTGTTGTTAGAAACCCCTCTTGATGGTTCCTCTTTGCTTCAAGAAGAGTGTCCATCGTGTGTCTTGTCTTTTTTGGGACACAACATCCAAGTGGATCTTATACCACTTGATATGCATGGTTTTGATGTTATCCTTGGGATGGATACCTTAGAGAAGTATGAGGTTGTCTTGGATTGTGGTTCCAAGCAAGCTGTGTTTGATGATGCGGGTAAGAAGTGGATCTTCCAGGGAGATAGGAAGATTCTTTCGACGTGTTTAGTACCAGCTATGGTGGCAGAGAAGTTGCTACGGCAAGGATGTGAGGCGTTCTTAGCTCACGTAGTGGATACCGTTGTGGCTACCAAGGCGAAAGGTCCTAGTCTCGAGGAGGTATCAGTTGTCTGAGAGTTTGAGGATGTATTTCCTAAGGAGTTTCCTGGTGTTCCTCCACCCCGAGAGATTAAGTTCGAGATCAATCTGGTCCCAGGAACACAGCCAGTTGCATAGACACTGTAAAGGATGGCTCCAGTATAGATGGCAGAGCTTAAGAAGTAGTTACAAGAGTTGTTGGAGAAAGGTTTCATTTGACCAAGTACGTCGCCTTGGGGTGCTCTAGTGTTGTTTGTCAAGAAGAAGGATGGATCGATGTGGTTATGTATAGATTACTGGCAGTTGAACAAAGTCATGATCAAGAATAAGTACCCGTTACCGAGGATAGATGATCTGTTTGATCAGTTGCGTGGTGCTACAGTGTTCTCGAAGATCGATCTACGGTTTGGATATCATCAGTTGAGGATTAAGGCGGATGACATACCAAATTCAGCTTTTAGGATGAGGTATGGTCACTTCAAGTTTGTGGTTATGCCGTTTAGGCTAACCAATGCGCCTGCTGCTTTCATGGACCTGATGAACAGAGTGTTCCATCCATTCTTAGATCAGTTCGTTGTAGTCTTCATAGATGACATCTTGATCTATAGTCGGGACAAGCAAGAGTATGAGTGACATCTTCGTCTTGCGTTGACTCTTCTTCGCCAACATTAGTTGTATTCCAAGTTCAGTAAGTGTGAATTCTGGTTGGAAGAAGTGACTTTCTTGGGTCATGTGATATCTGCGGAAGGAGTCAAAGTAGACCCGAAGAAGGTGGAGTCCGTTGCGGATTGGGAACAACCGAAGACGCCGACAGAAGTTCGTCGTTTCCTTGGTTTGGCAGGATACTACCAGAGGTTTATCAAGGACTTCAGTGCGATTGTGTTGCCGATGATGAAGTTGACTAGAAAGGATGTACCTTTTGTCTAGAATGATCGATGTCAACAAGCTTTCCAGAGGTTGAAGGAGAAGCTAATCAGTGCTCTAGTATTAATCCTGCCAGAGCCTGGGAAGGGCTATGTTGTTTTCTATGATGCTTCCAAGAAAGGTTTAGGTTGTGTGCTGATGCAGTAAGATCATGTGGTTTCTTTTGCTTCATGACAGCTTAAGAAACACGAGGAGAACTATCCGACTCATGATTTGGAGTTGGCAGCAGTGGTTCATGCGTTAAAGATTTGGAGACACTATCTTTATGGGGAAGTGTGTCAGATCTTTACAGATCATAAGAATCTGAAGTACATCTTTTCGCAGCAAGAGTTGAACATGCGACAACGTCGATGGATGGAGTTGATCAATGATTATGACTGCACCATCGAGTATCATCCTGGTAAAGAGAATGTGGTAGCTGATGCACTTAGCCGAAAGTCTTCTTATCTTTCTTCAAAAAAGGCACAGTTGAGTTCTCTGGTATGCCATAGACGGGATATGCTTGTTTCTTTGCGGCAGATGAATGTACAGATGGAAGTTTCTTCGTTAGCTGGACTATTAGCACAGATGCAAGTCAAGCCTACGCTAAGACAACAAATCAAAGATGCACAACAAACAGATGATGCAGTACAGTTGATCAGATCAGAGTTCGACAGTGAAAAGTGTGATGGGTTTCATGAGTCAGAGGATGGGCTAGTTTTCTATCGTGATAGGATGGTGGTTCCAGATGCTGAGGATCTGAGGAAGTTAGTGCTCGAGGAAGCACACACATCAATGTATGCTATGCATCCAGGTTTCACCAAGATGTATCATAATCTGAAGGACTTGTATTGGTGGCCCGACTTGAAGAAAGATGTAGCTGAGTTCGTGGCGAGATGCGCGGTATGTCATCAAGTGAAGGCTGAACATCAGAAGCTGACAGGTACATTGCAACCCTTGCCAATACCGCAGTGGAAATGAGATCACATAACTATGGATTTCATAGTTGGTCTGCCCAGGACAACTAGGAATCATGATTCCATTTGGGTGATAGTGGACAGATTGACGAAGTCTGCCCATTTCATACCGGTAAAGACGACATATACAGTTGAGAAGCTCGCTCGAGTATATGTAGATGAGATAGTGTGTTTGCATGGTGTGCCAGTAACAATAGTTTCCGACAGAGGTCCACAGTTTACGAGTCATTTTTGAGAACAGTTGCACAAAGCGTTGGGAACGCAGTTGAGGTTCAGTACCGCCTTTCACCCGCAAACTGATGGACAATATGAAAGGACTATTCATACTTTAGAAGGTCTCCTTCGAGCTTGTGTTTTGCAGTTTTTAGGCAACTGGGATGTACATCTTAGTTTGATAGAGTTTTCCTACAACAACAACTATTAGAGGAGCATTGATATGGCTCCTTATGAGGCTTTGTATGGGAGAAAGTGCAGATCCCCTTTGTGTTGGTATGAGTTCGGTGAATATCAGCTGTTAGGTCCTGAGTTAGTACAATAGACAATAGAAAAGATCAAGGTGATACAAAAACAATTGAAAGTGGCACAGGACAGGCAGAAGTCTTATGCAGATAATCTTTGATGATCTTTGGAGTTCCAGGTAGGAGACAAAGTGTATCTTAAAGTCTTGCCGTGGAAAGGAGTGCTAAGATTTGGTCGGAAGGGTAATCTAGCACCCAGGTATATGGGGCCTTACCCAGTTATAGCATGTGTTGGAAAGGTAGCTTACGAGTTAGAGTTGCCTGCAGAGTTGCACATGCTACATCCAGTGTTCCATGTCAGTATGCTGAAGAAAAGTCATCCAGGTTCGGGGACAGTGATACAGCCAATGGAAGTTGAGCTTGATGAAGATGTGACCTACGAGGAAGGTCCTGTGGCGATCCTTGACAGAAGGGTTAAGAAGCTGAAGAGGAAGGACCTGGTTCTTGTGAAGGTTCTTTGGCATCATTGTGGCATTGAGGAAGCCACGTGGGAGCTTGAGGAAGAGATGAGGAGGAAGTATCCCTCACTTTTCTATTCATATTTCGGGGACGAAATCCCTTGAAGGGGGTTAGCTTGTAAGCACCCTGACCTTCATTTAGGGTTTACCCTATTTTCTTTGCTTAACCTTGATGCTTAGTTGCTTGCTAATCACCTTTAGTGGGGATTAGGGTTTGGTTGTGCTTTGTTGAGAGTTGGAGGTGCTACTTGCAATTAACCCAAGTCTAGGGTTTGTGGGCAAGTTTGCCACCTTGTGAGGTGTTCCTCTCTCTCCTTGCTTCCTCTAGTGTAGAGAGGAAGGCTTGGGTTGTTGCTTGGAGTCCTTTTGGGCCTGGTTGAGCTTGTTGGGCCTTGTTGAGTGTTGCCTTTGCTCCTTTGTGCCCTGTATCGGGTAAGAGCCAGCTGTGTCAGCCTGAGCTTGTGATGACCAGGGTTTGTGTCGCCCTGGTGGTGTATCGCCCAGGTGTGTCTTCCTAGAGTCTTTGACCAAGATTTGACCTCGTTTGTGTCACCACTAGTGGACACTTGGTGCATGATGCTTGCATGTGGCAATGACCTTGGACATGTGTTTAGGGCTTGCTAGAGTGGTGGATCGTGCACTAGGACAAGTGTCCCTAGGGAGGTGACACCTTTCTTGGATCTACCTTGTTTTCTCCTCCCTTTCTTTCTATATATGCGTTTCCCTTTCTTTGCAAAGGATCCCTTTTAGATCTTTAGTCACCCTCTTCTTGGTGTGCATGACACACCCTTCTCCTTTGCAAGTTGGTGGATGACACCCTTGGAGGAGCAAGCTTGGTGGTCGATCTACCTTGGAGTCTTCTTCTTCCTTGGAGCTTGGTGGTGCTAGGAGCTTGGAGCTTGCTTAAGGTAGGTTACATAACTCCTAACCCTAACTACTTTACCATCCCTTATGTTCTTGTTGCTTAGAATTGGTTATGCATGTTAGTAGTTTAGTTTGTTGTTTAGTATCCATGTTGGCAGATCCTTGTGTTCTAGGGTTCTTGGTGAGCAATACTCTCTTCTCTCCTAGGTCTTGAGGAGTGAGCTTGAGCTCTAGTGGCTTAAGAAACACCCTCCTCTCACCTTGGACTTGAAGGGTGAGCTTCGTACTAGTGGTGATCTTTGCTAGGGTTGTCCTTGTGTTGGCCGTTTGGTGGCTAGAGATGTGCAAGACCCCTCTCTCATTTAAGTTGAGAGGTGAGTCATCCTCTTGATCCATTAGGGTTTCCATGCCTTGTGCTTGAGGTAGATGATGACCTTGTATAAGTTGCATCATGGTCGTTAGGTGCTTGGGGAGGTGCTGCCTGACAACCCTCTTGACCTAGACCCCTGGACGACACATGTGTGGACGATACCCCTTTGGTCCCTGTTGGTGACGGGCGTCACAACCTCACTCTGCTCTGTGACGGCCGTTAGGCCATGGTTTAGATGGCTGGATGATATGTCCCTCGATGATAGTTGTGTTGCACCCTTAGACGATACACCCTGGAGTGGACGTTGCTAAGTGGCCCTTGTGACGAGCGTTGCTAGTAGTTCTGTGTCAGGCGTTGCACGACACCAGTTGTTGCACGATACCCCTACCAACCCGACACCTCATCACGCATCGTGCTTTCTATGCTGAGTTGCACATTTAGCTGCAATTGCTCTGGGTGGTGACGCTGTGTCACCCGACACATGATGTGCACGACATACCCTAGAACGCTGCGTTGCGCGTCATGTTTTGCCGTTATGTGGTGACCGACATGAGCTGGGCAATAGGGTGAGTACCCTACCCGATACCACTTGTGGTGAGGGTAGAGGATACTTTTAGTGAGGGTTCCGTCAGTCATAGAAACCGAGGTGCTGATCTTATATCACGTTTACAATGATGGTGATCCTTGCTATGCTTAATGATAATGGTTATGGTAACACTAGTCTGTTTTAGCTAACATGACTATATGCATGAATTTGATCATCATGATTATCTGTATGATGCTAAGGAAAATGATAAGTATGTAGTATGGGATGCTTAGTAATGTGCCTGATACATATGATTATAAGTTGAGATAATGGTAAGCATATAAATGGTTTGCCTAATGATGTGTCTTATGCACATGATCATCAGTTGATGTATGATTGATAAAGTATATAATCTTTAATGTCACCCTATATTGGTAAGCATAGTCTTTCTGTTAAGCCTATAATTATTGTGTATACTAACCATGCAGGTGATGCATAACAAAAAAAAAGGCTATGACATATAAATGATGAGTAACTCTGCTATGATGATGATGTAGGCCTTGAGAGGCAGTGGCACTATGTGATGAGGGATTGAGATCCCATGACAATGTGATGATCCTTGAAATGGATCTAGATGAGTGGGAAGAGGCCAAGTGGTAACATGTAGTGATGGATCCTTGTGATGGACCAGGATGGTGTTGATTACAATAAAAGTATAATTTTGAGTCCTATATTATCTATTCTTGTTATAGTTTTCATATACAACTTGGTTGAATCTTTCAATCCATATAAAAGATACTAATTAATTACAATGGAATATATCATGTAGTTGCCCTGGACATAGATCCATCATCGTCAGGAGCTGGTGATGGTGAAACGGGTTCTCCTACAGGTTAACTCGGAGCGCATATTGTTGACTATGCGAGGTTTCTCCTAGCCTAAAGTGAGGAGGTAAGAGTGCAACTTCGGTTTTAGACTCGGGACACGTGATGAGCATGGTGAACAGGCCCATGGCTCCGAATATGTGATATGAAGAGCATGAATGCGTTCATGGTTCAGAGTATGGTGATCAGGCCCGTGGCTCAGTTATACTAGCGTTGTGACTTGTATCGAGGCGGGCTAGAAAGGGTAGCCTATGGAGCTGACCCTGTGGTTGAGGCCACTGAAGCATGAGACTGCGGTCCTTCTTGTGTTGTTCTCATACACTGACTACGAGGGGGAAGGTCGCGGAGTCCGGCTCTTCCATTGACCTTGTATGGCACCGGCTATGGGCTTCACAGCCGAAGGTTGGATTTGAATGGTATGGTTCACTTCCTCAGGGCATAATAATATGTAATCCAACCGAATAGTATTTATTGCTTAAGGCAAAAACATAGAACATTGGTTGAGGCCTTGCTTGTGTAGTAAATTCTATTATATCTTACAGTTACTTATATGTTCCTCATGTTATGCAATAAGATCTTATAATCTTATGTTACATAAAGAGATAGTTGATGATATATCTTCCATACATCCTGGCAAGCTTGATGATATGAATAGCCTTGCGGTATAGATTGTTATTATTCTACATTTTACTATTTATCTTCTGTTGTTGCTTTATCCTTCTGGTTTTATAGTTTCGGCGGGGAGTTATGTTTCTCGCTGGGACAATGTTCGATTGTCTCACCCCGCTGGTTTTCAGGTGTTCGCGCTAGATGTGGTGGTGGTCACGGAGTTGCGGCCGAGCAGCCAGACAAGAAATAGAAGGCAAGAGATGGATATGTTGCTGTTTTGGTGTTTTGCAGTAGAGTCTAGAGTCATCCCTGTACTCTCAGGTTCTTGGAGGTGTTTTGACATTGTTTCACGATGTATAATCGTTGATGTTTTGTATGCCCTTCTGCTGGTTGGATGTGGGCCTTTATGTATGTATAAACAGGTGACAAAGTCATGTGATGGTTAGACAATTGTTCCTTTAAGCTGTGGACACGTATCAAGGCTTGTATATGTTTATATAACATGTTTTCCTGTAGGATGAGGACTTATATGTAATAGTATCACAATTTATCCGTTTTCCGCAATCAGTTTTAATTAACCTGTGTTTTTGATAATCTGTGGTTATGGTGATTTTCACACGTTTTTGCGTAACACCTTGCTGTCTGTGTGATAGTGGGATACCAAAACTTGTGGCAACACATCCCACTATCACACAGACAGCGAGGTGTTACGCAAAAACATACATAAATCACCATAACCACAGATTACCAAAACACGGGTTAATTAAAACCGATTGCGGAAAACGGATAACATGTGATACTATTACATATAAGTCCTCATCCTGCAAGAAAACATGTTATATAAACATATACGAGCCCAAATATGTGTCCACAACTTAGAGTAACATCTATCTTGTCATCACATGAGTTCATCACCTGTTATATAGACATAAAGGCCCACATCCGGCCAGCAGCAGGGTATACAAAACATCAACGATTATACATCGTGAAACAACGTCAAAACACCTCCAAGGACCTAAGAGTACATGGATGACTCTAGACTCTACTACAAAACACCAAAATAGCAGCATATCCATCTCTTGCCTTCTACTGCTCGTCTGGGTGCTCGGCCGCAACTCCGCGACCACCACCACATCTAGCGCGAACACCTGAAAACCAACGGGGTGAGACAATCGAACATTGTCCCAGCGAGAAACATAACTCCCCTCCAAAACTATAAAACCAGAAGGATAAAGCAAAAACAGAAGATAAATAGTAAAATGTAGAATAATAACAGTCTATACCGCAAGGATATTCGTATCATCAAGCTTGCTAGGCTGTATGGAAGATATATCATCAACTATCTCTTTATGGAACATAAGATTATAAGATCTTATTGCATAACATGAGGAACATATAAGTAACTGTAAGATATAATAGAATTTACTACAGAAGCAAGGACTCAACCAATGTTCCGTGTTTTTGCCTTAAGCAATAAATACTATTCGGCTGGATTACGTATTATTATGCCCTGAGGAAGTGAACCGTACCATTCAAATCCAACCTTCGGCTGCGAAGCCCATAGTCAGTGCCATACAAGGTCAATGGAAGAGCCGGACTCCACGACCTTCCCCCTCGTAGTTAGTGTACGAGAACAACACAAGCAGGACCGCAGTCTCATGCTACAATGGCCTCAACCACAGGGTCAGCTCCATAGGCTACCCTTTCTAGCCCGCCTCGGTACAGGTCACGACGCTAGTATAACTGAGCCACGGGCCTGATCACCGTGCTCTGAGCCATAAACGCATTCATGCTCTTCATATCATATATCCAGAGCCATGGGCCTGTTCACCATGCTCATCACGTGTCCCGAGTCTACAACCGAAGTTGCACTCTTACCTCCTCACTTTAGGCTAGGAGAAACCTAGCATACTCAACAATATGCACTCCGGGTTAACCCGTAGGAGAACCCGTTTCACCATCACCAGTTCCTGACGATGATGGATCTATGGCCAGGGCAACTACATGATATATTCCACTGTAATTAATTAATATCTTTTTTATGGATTGCAAGATTCAACCAAGTTGTATATGCAAACTATAACAAGAATAGACAATATAGGACTCAAAATTATACTTTTATTGTAATCAACATCATCCTGATCCATCACAAGGATCCATCACTACATGTTACCACTTGGCCTCTTGCCAATCATCTAGATCCATTTCAACGATCATCACATTGTCATGGGATCTCAATCCCTCATCACATAGTGCCATTGCCTCTCAAGGCTTACATCATCATCATAGCAGAGTTACTCGTCATTTATATCTCATAGCCTTTTTCTTGGCAATGCATCACCTGCATGGTTAGTATACACAATAATTATAGGCTTAACAGAAAGACTATGCTTACCAATATAGGGTGACATTAAAGATTCTATACTTTATCAATCATACATCAACTGATGATCATGTGCATAAGACACATCATTAGGCAAACCACTTATATGCTTACCATTATCTCAACTTATAATCATATGTATCAGGCACATTACTAAGCATCCCATACTACATACTTATCATTTTCCTTAGCATCATATAGATAATCATGATGATCAAATTCATGCATATAGTCATGTTAGCTAAAACAGACTAGTGTTACCATAACCATTATCATTAAGCATAGCAAGGATCACCATCATTGTAAACGTGATATAAGATCAGCACCTCGGTTTCTATGACTGATGAAACCCTCACTCAAAGTATCCTCTACCCTCACCACAAGTGGTATCGGGCAGGATACTCACCCTATTGCCCATCTCATGTCGGTCACCACATAAAGGCCAAACGTGACGCGCAACGCAGTGTTCTAGGGTATGTCGTGCACATCATGTGTCGGGCAACACATCGTCACCACCCAGAGCAACAACAGCTAAACGTGTAACTTAGCAAAGAAATCACAACGCGTGATGGGGTGTCGGGCTGGTACGGGTATCGCGCAACAACCTGTGTCGTGCAACGCCTGACACAGAACTACTAGCAACGCTCATCACAAGGGACACTTAGCAACGTCCACTCCAGGGGGTATCGTCCAAGGGTGCAACACAACTATCATCGAGGGACATATCGTCCAGCCATCCAAACCATGGCCTAACGGCCATTACAAGGCAGAGTGAGGTTGTGACGCCCGTCACCAACAAGGACCAAAGGGGGTATCGTCCACACATGTGTCGTCCAGGGGTCTAGGTCAAGAGGGCTGTCGGGAAGCACCTCCCCAAGCACCTAACGACCATGATGCAACTTATACAAGGTCATCATCTACCTCAAGCACAAGGCATGGAAACCCTAATGGATCAAGAGGAAGGCTCACCTCTCAACTTAAACGAGAGAGGGGTCTTGCACATCTCTTGCCACCAAACGGCCAACACAAGGACAACCCTAGAAAAGACCACCACTAGTACGAAGCTCACCCTTCAAGTCCAAGGTGAGAGGAGGGTGTTTCTTAAGCCACTAGAGCTCAAGCTCACTCCTCAAGACCTAGGAGAGAAGAGAGTATTGCTCACCAAGAACCCTAGAACACAAGGATCGGCCAACATGGATACTAAACAAGAAACTAAACTACTAACATGCATAACCGATTCTAAGCAACAAGAACAGAAGGGATGGTAAAGTAGTTAGGGTTAGGAGTTATGTCACCTTCCTTAAGCAAGCTCCAAGCTCCTAGCACCACCAAGCTCTAAAGAAGAAGAAGACTCCAAGGTAGATCGGCCACCAAGCTTGCTCCTCCAAGGGTGTCGTCCACCAACTTGCAAAGGAGAAGGGTGTGTCGTGCACACCAAGGAGAGGGAGACTAAAGAGCTAAAAGGGATCCTTTGCAAAGAAAGGGAAACACATATATAGAAATAAAGGGAGGAGAAAACAAGGTAGATCCAAGCAAGGTGTCGCGTCCCTAGGAACACTTGTCCTAGTGCACGATCCACCACTCTAGCAAGCCCTAAACACATGTCCAAGGTCATTGCCACATGCAAGCATCATGCACCAAGTGTCCACCAGTGGTGACACAAACGAGGTCAAAGCTTGGTCAAAGACTCTAGGGTGACACACCTGGGCGATACACCACCAGGGAGACACAAACCCTGGGCGTCACAAGCTCAGGCCGACACAGCTGGCTCTTGCCCGACACAGGGCACAAAGGAGCAAAGGCAAGACTCAACAAGGCCCAACAAGCTCAACCAGGCCCAAAAGGACTTCAAGCAATGAGACCAAGCCTTCCTCTCTATACTAGAGGAAGCATGGAGAGAGAGGAACACCTCACAAGATGGCAAACTTGCCCACAAATCCTAGATTTGGGTTAATTGCAAGTAGCACCTCCAACTCTCAACAAAGCACAACCAAACCCTAATCACCACTAAAGGTGATTAGCAAGCAACTAAGCATCAAGGTTAAGAAAACAAACATGGTAAACCCTAAACGAAGGTCAGGGTCCTTACACTTGTGGTATGTGAAAATATGGAATGTTTCTCCATAGAGATAATGTCTCCAGATCTTCAAAGCATGGACCACAACGGCTAGCTCTAGATCATGTGTAGGATAATTCTCCTCATGTTTCTTAAGATGTCGAGAGGCAAAAGAAATCACTTGATTATCCTACATCAACACACATCCTAGGCCATTCTTAGATGCATCACAGAACACTATATACCCCTTCCCTTGCTCAGGTAACACCAGCACAAGTGCACTTGTTAACCTTTCTTTCAACAGCTGGAAAGAATGTTGACACTTGTCATTCCAGACAAAAGGAACCTCTTTCCTGGTCAACTTGGTTAGGGGTAAAGCTATAGACACGAAGTTCTTAATGAACCTTCTGTAATTTCCTTCCAATCCTAGGAAACTACGTATCTCTATTGGTGTCTTTGGTTGTTCCCAATGTAGAACAAATTCTACCTTCTTAGGATCAACATGGATACCTGAGGCAGATATTATGTGTCCTAGAAAAGAAACTTCTGATAATTAGAACTCACATTTGCTAAACTTAGCATACAACTTATGCTCTGTTAGCAAAGTTAAATCTTGACGGAGGTGCTGCTCATGCTATTGAGCATCTCTACTGTATACCAAGATGTCATCTATGAAGACTAACTATGAACTGATAGTGACCATACCTTATCCTAGAGGCAGAGTTAGATATGTCACTCTCCTTGATACGCAGTTGATGGTATCCTGACCTCAGATCTATATTAGAGAAGATAGTTTCACCACGCAACTGATCAAATAGGTCATCGATCCTTGGTAAAGGATATTTGTTCTTTATAGTTACTTTATTTAACTACCTATAGTCAATGCATAGCCGCATAGATCCATCCTTCTTCTTAACAAAGAGAACTGGAGCACCCCATGGTGAAGTACTCGGTCAGATAAAACCTTTTTCAAGCAACTCCTGTAGCTATTTCTTGAGCTCTTCCATTTCAGCAGGTGCCATTCTATATGGTGTTTGTGCTATTGGTTGTGTGCCCAGGATTAGATTAATCTCAAAATCAATCTCTCGGGGTGGAGGTACACCTGGAAGTTCCTCAGGGAACACATCTTCAAACTCCCTAACTATTGGAACTTCAGAAAGATTAGAACTCTCTATCATGGTGTCTACCACATGTGCCAAGAACGCAAAGCATAATTGTCCCATCAGCTTCTCAGCTACCATAGCTGACACAAGACAGGTTGGAAGAATCTTCCTATCTCCCTGAAAGTTCCATGTGTCACCATTATCAGTGAACACAGCTTGCTTGGAATCACAATCCAAGACAACCTTATACTTTTCTATGGTTTCCATCCCAAGGATTATATCGAACCCATGCATTTCAAGTGGTATAAGATCCACATGAATTCTGTGTTCAGAAAAGGAAAGAATGCAGGGAGAATGCACCTCCTGCATCACTGCATATCCCAACCAAGGGGTTTCTAACCACAGACTATCCGCTCTATGACTAACAGTCATATTGCAGTCATGAATCACTCTTCGAGTGATAAAGGAATGTGTAGCACCCTGATCAATTAAAATAGATATGAAGCAGGATGAAGACAAATCAGAATGAAATAGTTCCATCTGACCTGTCACAACTCGAGGGTTGACTACTGCTTCGGGTTGATTCATCGCATAGAATCTCACTGTTGCTTGTTGTTGACCCTGTGCTCGGTTGTTAGGATCCGAAGAACCAGCTTGGGATGCTTGTCCATGTCCTCTAGTGCCACTAGAAAACTACCTCCTCTGAGAGACTTGCTGACTCTGCCTCTGGGGTTGAGTCACCATTGAGTTCCTGACTGGACAATCCCTTACCAGATGTCGCACTTGTCTACACTGATGAAAGATCCTGGTCTCAGGATAGGGTCAATGAGGTCTAGTGACCGATGTTGATGCTGCACTGGGAGCTCTACTTGGAACAAAACTACAGACCCTACCCCTACTTGACGTCCATTGTGTCTGGGTATTGAATCTTGATGGTGCTGCCGGTGCAGAAAATATTGGCTTCTTAAATCCCTTAGACCTTTGTCCTTAAAACTGAGTGTACACCTTCTTACCACTGGTCTGTCGCTTCTCAATCACAGACCTCTCTATCCGTCTGACAAACTCCAAAAATGTGGCAAACCTCTCCCTGCTCTCCAAACCAGACACAGGAGTTGTCAATTCAACATTCAACCCCTTCTCAAAATGCCAAATTCTTTCCTCATCAGTAGCTTCCATATGCAGACAGAATCACAAAATCTCCATGAACTTAGCCTCATACTCGCTAATGTTCATCAGTCCTTGTCTTATCTTCTCAAACTGAGATATCTTTTCATCTAGGTAAGTCTTGGGGAAGTATCTAGTGATGAATTCTCATCATAATTCTTCCCATCTGACCTCGACATCTGGCCTCTTTCCCTCTTCTATTGTCCACTAGTGGCCATCACTCCCTTTTAAAAGGTACACTGCATGTCTCACATTTTCGGCTTCCAGGATATTGAGGATTCTGAAAGCCTTCTCCAACTCAGTCAGCAACAAGTCAGCATCTGCTGGGTCAGATGTACCGGCATACTATGTGGCTCCTACCCGGTGAAGCCTCTCAAAAGTCTTGCTGGCTCCTAGTCCCTCATTGTGGGTTGGTGCTCTAGGTGCAGGTGGTGGCATCCTGTCTGCCATATGCATCATGGTTGTCGTGAACTGCCCAAACAAAGCATGGAAAGCTAGGTTCTCTATCATGGCTGGGTCAAACTGGGGATGTTCAGGTGCCAGTTCCTCCCTAGCACGATCCCTTGCACCTCCCCCTGGTGCAGCAACGCTGCTCTCAGCAACATGTTCTTCATGTGATCCAGACATCTTCAAGTTCTTCTTCTTCTCCTATATGAGCAGAAGACACTATCAGATAAACTGGAAGATAGTAGAAAAGACTCAACAACCTTAATTTTTATGTCTCTATAGACTCAGTGAACCTAGAGCCATGATACCAATGAACTTGTGACACACTGTTGCAACAAAACATAATTAACCAAGAGGAAGTGATCGTTAGCAGCAGATTACTGAAAATCACTAAAAATTAAAACCATTTACAAAGAGATCCATACACTGGAAAACTCTTTAAAAAAGAACCAAAGTAATTCAATTACATTCTGGTTTACATGTACATATCTTGTACCATTCCTTCTCGAGGATTACAAGCATCAACTGCCCTATTTAAAACTATACACAGGAAACATAAAAACATTGAGGCATCAAGCCAAAATCTCAGATCGATTCATTAAACTAACGACTGACTCTGAGGACCTGAGATTACAGAGACGACACATATGACTCTATATACAAGATATGATAGCCAATGCCTCTACTTGAGTGTCACTGTTGTCCCTGTTGATGCTACTGCTACTCTTCCCCTACTATAGGGTTTCTTCCTCTTCTTCCACGTCCACTTAAAAAGTGTTGGTGACCAATGAAGTGAGACCCAGTCCCAACGAGAGATATAACTCTCGGCCAAAAACATTATTATCACAGTTTATTAGAATAAAACTGATCATAGGAATTATATATATTCAATAGTAGTTAAATCAATGTCTAAGCATGTTAGAGAAATATTCTTATTTAAAACATTTCATCTATAACTTGATAAAGCAGCATGTCACTTATCCAATAAGGAATATGAAGAACATGTATAACATTTATCTGATATACTAAGAAGGATAACATCAACCAATGATTCTCATATTTCAACCTTAAGCAAATACACTACAAGGCCGATTACATTTTACAATCATACTTAATGCCCTGAAGAGATGAAGTATACCTTACATGCTCCATCCGACCACGATTACGTAAAGCATTGATACCACACAAGGTCAATGGAAGAGCCAGACTCCAAGACCTCAACCTTCTCGGTCAGTATGAGATTATATGGCAGAGCCATCACATGTCAAACTACAATTAGCTTGTCGGGGTATATTGGCATGTTCACTAAAGAATTATAGCCGACAACATATACTCTCTTCAGGGTTATGGCCCATAGCCAATGACTGGTATCATATCATGAAGTCATGGCATGTAGCCATACTCATATTGGGGTATGGTCCGTAATGAATCCCGTGCATAGGACATAGCCCACATCCATTCCTATAGGGCATAAGGATATAATTGCCCAATTACCCCGACATATTCAAAAATATGTACTCCAAGTTAAACTCATTTCACCATTTAGCAAATTGTGACGTTGATGGATCTGTGGTCAGGGCAACTACATTATATGATATCACTTGATTAATGAAGTGTATTAACATATTCTTTTAGCATCAAACAAATTTACAAACATCAATTATTTTAATAATTGCTACAAAGAATGTGTAATACTTTCATCAAGTATTGTTCAAATCTTTAATAAAGCATTGGGATCTCAATCCCTCATCTCATCAAGAGTATTCTCATCCTTTCACAAACTCATCACCATAATTATAGAAAATGGGTATTCAAACCCTCAGTTTATCAAGTAACACTTGTTACCACTTATCAGGTAACTAATACCTTCAGGTCATCTGACCATGGTAAACAAGATACTTGCTACACAAGCATCTCACATGGCTCACATGGCCCATTTCATCTCTTGTTACCTCTCACTAGGGAACAAAGCATGTAATGCCTCACAAGTCCCATTAACAATTTTCAAATAAATGAAACAACATAGCTCATACCTGGCTATGCTCGTCATCTCATGATACCTTCATGGTTAGTACACATGGTAACAATTATATCACTTTCATACCAACACCCTACCATATAAGGGTAACACCACTAATCCTTTATAATGGTTAGGGATTCCCATTTCATGTCAATCGGGGTTAATCATCCCTTTACACAAATTAGGGCTATTGTTAATCATCTCATTTCCCAAGATTAGGGTTTCATGCACTATAACCCAAAATTTTGGTTTCACATACTTTCACCCTATATTAGGATTAGGATTTCATATTAGTGTTTCACATAGTATTACATAGCATCACCCTGGATTAGGGTTTCACATCTCATTACCTTGTATTAGGGTTTCTCATCACATCATTACCTTGATCTAAGGTTTTCTTATAACATTTCCCCTAAAATTAGGGTTTTCATGAAGCATCCTCTTAAATTAGGGTTTTTCATTAAATTACCCTGAATTAGGGTTTAGGGTTCATCAACATTCTTGATTAGGGTTTCATGATCTCATCATCATGGATCAAACCCTAATTCATACCCTAAACCTATTGAAGGTGTCAATGTTGCACATTGCATATTGATTATTCAAGTATGAGTTTCCCTCTCTCATCCTCTCTAGGGTGTCGATTAATTCATACTTCTTTTAGTTGGCTCAACCTTTCTCTAAGATACCTACACCTGTGATTATTTTAGTGTATTAAATTTATCATATTCATAGGCATCAACTGACAATCACTCCAAGTGTACTCATTCACCTAAGTGCTTTTGAGGTACTTCCATTATAATCAATCTTAAGTTACTTTAATAGTACTCATTTCATTCTGAGATCAATTGAACCATCAACAGTTTTGACTAATAAATCTTCAAATGGTTTGTATCCACACCTCAATATGGTTTGAGAACGTTTGCACCTTCAAACGGTCTGAGACCGTTTAGACCTCCAAACGGTCTTGACCAATTGTAAATCGAATCAACCCATTCAGTCTTCAAACCGAATCATCATCAATTGATTATGAAACCAAATCAACCCATTCGGTCTTGAAACTGAATCAACCCATTCGGTCTTGAAACCGAATCAATCTATTTGATCTTGAAACCGGTTCAATCCATTCGGTCTTGAAACTGAATCCATCCATTCGGTCTTGAAACTGAATCATTAACCATTGATTTGAAATTGAATAAATCTATCAATTGAACTATTGAAAGTACATCAGATTGTAGCCCTTGGATCTCCAACCATCCACCACGATCAACCATTGACCTCCAAACGGTCTTGAGACCATTTGGGTCAATCAACCTTGAAATTGATTCCCTCAACTAGGGTTTCAATCAATTCAATTGATTAGGGCTTGCAATTGGTGGATCATATCTTCATGGGACCTTTTAAATTTCAATTAATTGGAACCATTCGATTATCATCCAACCACATCAGTATTTGACCTTCAAACGGTTTGAGTCCTCTTGACCTCAAACGGTCTTGAGACCGTTTGATCACCAAAAAGCAAATCCGTTTGCACATGTTCTATGTTGAGGTGTGTGCTTAAAATGACATCATCATCATCAAGCTTGAAACCTTCGAAATCCATTATGATTCTTGTGGTGAATTCAACAACCAATCAAAAGGAAATCTGAAAGTAAAGGAGGAATCAACATATGGTTAAGGAATGAAATCAATAACAATGTTTAAGGGTTCAATTTATATAACCCACATTCAAAGTTGAATCCAAGCTTCAAGATTCACGTCCTCAATGGTGAATGAAGCTTCCTAAACTTCCCAAGGCTCGTCCTCACGTCTTTGAGTGAAAAGAATGACCAAGGTTGAAGATTGAATGGAGAAAAGAAGAAATTAAGCATTGAATTTCGATTTCCACCATGAAATCAAGGTTGAAGATGACTATGGATCTTACCTACAGGTTGGGGCACGTCCTTCTGTTGCTCATAAACTCCCTTGTGTTCAACCAAAGCAAGGAAAGAAAAAAGGGTCGAAAAAGCCTTTCAGTTGAGTTGGAAATGAGATGTTTATAAAGGAATTTCAATGAGAGAGAAAGTGATATAATAATCTTTTAATTCCCTAAATTGGTGCCACATACTCCCCTACATCCCTTTAATACGAATCCATCTCCCCCACCTTGTAATTCCTCTTCATTATCCATGAATTAAAAGAAAACAAATTAAGCACCTTAACCATTATAATAATAATATCCAAAATTGAGTGGATATTACTTTTCCTTTTACTAATGTGAGTGGGCTCTCCACTCCCTTTAGATATTTCATGGCTATTGCAAGTCACAAGGTCTTCCACACTTATAAAAATTCAACCATCCCATTTTTGGTTGAAGGGCACTTCAATTAATATATTTATTTTTTCATTAAATTGAATTAGGGTTTCAATTATGCTTAAATCTTGATTATTTTAATATCAAGATTCTCTCTCCTCCAAAGTGATTCAAATGAGACACCCCTCTCATTTTATTTTCTCTATATGATGCCAAGAAACATGAGGGACTCTATAGAGGTGGTATTTTGCATATTGAACCCTAGGTTTTGGGTAAATTGCACATTACACCAAAACTAGGTTTTAATGCACAAACATTGCTTAATAAGCTCTGTCTTGGTACTCCGGCTACCACAAGCCATAGCTCAGCATCATTCTCATCGTTATTATGCTTCAACACCTGAGGAACATTTTATCATGTAATATTTGCAAGTTAACCCCTCAACTTGGGTAATTTGCACTTTAGTCCAAAAGAAGCAAAACATTGTTTCAACATTATTCAAAAAGAACTAAAATTGAAACATAAGTTCCTCTTGAGACTTAATTACTTTTCAAGAGATAAGAGCAAGCATATAATTAACTTTATTAAGAGAAACATCTAGGGTTAAGGCATAACCCAGATCAGGGATGTTACAAGTACTATTGCTCACTAAGTGGTATACTAACTTTTATAATTTTGTACTATTTTTCTATAGTGTGTATTGTTTAATCCGTATACTATTTTTTATACCTCTTGTAGTTTAGTTTATTATTTTTTGTAAGTAGTACATTAATTTTCAATGCATTATGTACTACTTTTAAATAAATTGTGTACTACTTTCAATAAGCAAAGATCTAATACAATTTAGTTTTCACTAATTTGACCTAACTCATGACTAAATTCCCCTAATCTCCCTACACTGACCCGAATAAGGCCAAAATTCATCAAATCCTCTTAATTAAAAATCATGCCTAATTTCACCAAATCATACCTAATTTTCCTTTATGATGTATGTACTCAATTATGTGCACATTATATGGAAACATTTTTCATATTGACCTATCAGCAACCAAATAATTTTCATGCATTATGTTCTAGTGTACCATTTTCATTGCCTTATGCATTGTATTCCAATTAATTATGTATTATTTTTTCAATAAATTGTGTATGAGATTAGTTTTGTATTATTGTTTTCAATAAATTGTGTCCTGACTTATAATTTGTATTGAACAACCTATAGTCTAATATCCTTAAACAAAATGTCACTAGATGTATATTAATATTTTGAATAATTGTATATCTATTATACACAGACATAGACTTCTATTACATAAATATATACATAAATATATTCATAAATACATTTTGTGTCACTTCATGTCTGGGATGGCCTTCCATTGATTATTTTTTCTTAGATTTGGTTGTTAGATTCAATAAGTTTTGATCTTCCTATAGCCTAATATTTTTTTATAAGATTACAAATAGGTTTAAAACATGTTTCATATATCAATGTATTATGTACATGGTCATTATTGTGTAGTGTTGCTGGTTAAAAACTATTGAGTTGCCTATATCGTAATATTTTTCTTCATAAGTTGTATACTATTTTTCTATGTTTAGGACATTCTTAAAATAAGTGGAGAAACATTTTATAGGTTTAGTTTATTGCTTGTCAAAATTTATGTGCTTTTAATAGTGTTGATTGTTATATCCATAACTATATTTCATGTCATCTTCATGTCTCCCATTCACTTCACATGATTATCATTGGTCATATTCTTTTTTTAAATTTAATATATGTTTGATCTTCCTATATCTTTATTCATATGATTACATGTGGGTGTGGAACATGTCTCATATATCAACATGTTGAGTACTTGTTCAATATTGTTGAGTACTAGTGGAAATAACTTTTGAGATTCCTATAAATTGATCATTTTTATAAGTTGTGTATCGTTTTCAATAATATTAGGATTTTTTTTCAATAAGTTGAGTACTATTTCCCATTAATTGTGCATTATCTATCATATGTTATGTGTTTATACTCACCTCTCATTGTATTCATGATTCTTGGGTCATAAATCAAGCATATCAGTGTTCCTTGACCAAATGACTAACTGATAGAAATGATACTCTCATTGGTCATACTTAAAATAAGTAGTTCATATTAATTGGAATAGAAACATGTAGTTTCTATGTGAGTAGTTTATAGTTTGCAGTATGTAGCTGGCAACTGTGGAAGCATAGAAACCTGCAAGTGTTTGAGAAGAAGAAGTTAACTGTCAGTCATATGCAAGCTCTAATTTCCAAGGAGGTGTTACTCAATATGAAGGCATGGTATGCAAATGAGCAGATCACGCACAACAATCAAGATCATGTGTGCTACAACAAGCCGCAACAAGGAACTTTGAAAATAAATACTAATGCTACATTTAATACTACTACTCATCGATCTGCTATTATAGTCGTCTGCCGTGATGAAGGGGGATGTTAGTGTGGGGGTTGGGGAAGGATTTTCAAAGCTGATAGTGCCCTAGAGGATGAGGTACGAGCTCTGGAACTAGCTGTTGAAGTTGGACAGGGTCTAAACTGCGATAAGATCTCCTTTGAAACCGACTCTCTGATCATCGTGGAGGCTATGGTAGGCAAAGGCCCATGCTACCCGAAGTTGATCAGATGGGTAACAACTACGAGAAAGAGGTTCAAACTGGGTTGGGCATGCTTGCACATTAAATGAGAGGGGAATAAGGTTGCGTACCAGTTGGCAAAGTTTCATATTAAAAAAAATTGTGGCTCTTATTACTATAGGAGTCCACCTAGTCATCTTGTTGATATTATCAACACATATGCATGTAATGGTAGAAGTACTACCAAGTTTATTTCTATTTCTAACAATTCTACTTGTGATGTTCTTATTGGTTTAGCTTGCATGAGAGGGGTGAGGTGAATAAAAATACCCTCTAACTTCCTTTTACAAAAAAGAAAAAAGCAATTTCTATGAATATTGGGTCTGTTAGCTTATTGTCCTCACTCCACCATGGTATTCAATAGGAGGCATGTGTGCTAATAGTTGATCACATAAGAATAATGGTTGTTCATTATTAGTGGCTGGTTTACTCTTTCAGTTTTGATTTTTGTGGTCTATCTTGAAGATTGGTTGCCTAACCTTAAGTATTGTGTTATATTTTCTTTCTATTTGACTTAGATTGGTGTTCTTTATGTGTTAGATGGTTGGATATTCACTCATAAATTGATAAAATATGATGGTTTTTAATTGATGTGTCATTAGTTTATTTTATTTTAAAATAACAAATCATTTAGATTTATTTAGATACAAAATGTTTTGATTTGCTAAAGTTGTAACTTATTATCTTAAATTATGTGGTGAAATGAATATTATATCTCATATTTGTTTCTTGTTCTATTAGAAGGTGTGGTTCAAACTTTTTCAAAATTAGAAATGCTTATGCTCGTCACATGGAAGTTTCTTGTTCAACCTAGGTGGGTGCTACTGTTGTCTAGGTTTTTTTATTGTCCTATGGTCTTTGGTTGTTTGTTTATCTTGATTGGGTGGTTATTGGCATTTTGGTTTGGTTATGAGATCCTTGTTGGGTTTTCTGCAATTGTTAATGCTATTTTACTATTGATCTTGTCTCTATTATGAGCTAAAAGTTGTGGTTCAAGATGTATTACGTGATTTGAGCTACTACTTGAATCATTTTGATAAAGAAGTGTTGTGCTATTCCTATAATGTATTTGGTATAAAATGTCATCTATTCTCCATAAGTATTTTATTAATTTTGAATAAGTTGTGTACTTTCATATAATATTGAGTACCATTCTTTATATTTTTTAATGAGCTTCCTTAACAAATTATTTTGTTCAACTTGTCATCATATCCTTAAGATCATGTATTACAATTCTAAGGGGAGTTTTGAAGTTGAAGCTAGAAAAATGTTATGTCACAAAGAGGATTGATAATAATATGTACAATAAAACTATTTAGAATGATTATGGAAATGTCTTCTATGAACTATCTACAGATAGAACCTTTCTCAATTTGTTGGAATGAAGGTGTCAATACAAGTGTGACACAATACTTGTGGTTAATCTTCTCTTGGAATATTTCCCAAAAGGTAAGGGATTCAAGAATGGTGGTAGTATGGTCAAAGTCAATCAAAGACAAGTTGGATTGAATCTAGAAATTATGAACAAGGGTAAGCTAAATTTGAAGTAAAGTTCAAAATATGTGTATTGTTTTAATCCTTGGGATGTACTACTTTGTTTTGAAATTCATTATATTTATATGGGTTACAAGTGCTGGATTTTTGGGTATGCCACAATCATATTTTGATGATGCAAATATTTCTCATTTGTGTTATATAACATATGTATTTACCATTTCAGATGATGAAGGAAATTATATAAGATCCAATAATAACGACATGCTATTATATATGTCTATGGATGCTTGTATGTCAAGATGTACCATCTATACACTTTGCACAGGTGCATTTTGTACCACTTACTAGGAATGATATAAGAACAAGTGATGGCAGACCCAATCCTATCCTAAACATTATTCTACACTATACCAAGTCTATAGGATAGTTGGTGTCATTACGAAATTTATTTGATATGTTTTCCAAAAATATAGTAGTGTTTTTACATGGAATATCTCGGTCAAATTCTTCTTTGATCGATATTGTACACAGTCAACGTCTGCAGTTATTTTTCTAGTCATTGTAAACTTGTCTTTTGACTTATAATATCTACTTTAACATTTATCTTGGTCAAAACACTCCCAACAGCTAGAGTGACCATTCCTAAGTGTTTCCTATATATAGGAGTGCCTAAGAACGTTTAGGATACACACTTGAGAAAATCTATTACATGTTATATTTCTCCAAGCTTAGAAATTTATATTGCTTTCTTCAAATCTAAGCCATAGCTCAACAATAGTGTCATACTCCATCGAATATAACCTTGCATATCCTTCTGGAGAGTTGATCATCACTTGTTTATAGAGGGCTTCATATTGTAATTTTATGAAGAGTTGCAATTTCTTCTTCCTCTCTTATTCACCTTATTGGTTCTTGGTACTTCTCATTACTACTTACAAGAAGGTTGTGAAGAAGATTCTTGGTTCTACTTCTTTGAGAAGGCTACATCCAAAGTAGGAGGTTGATTGCAATTTTCTCTATATTGTTTCCAACTATATCTAGTGAGAAGGTTGTTGAGAAGCCTATTGCAACTACTTGTGAGAAGGTTGCGTCCAAGGTGGGAGGTTGATTGCAATCTACTATGTTTCTTTGCTTCCAACTACTTCGTGGAGAAGGTTATTGGTAAGGCTATTTGAGCTACTTCTTCTGAGAAGGTTGCATCCAAGGTGGGATGTTGATTGCGATTTACTCCCTAGAGCAGGTTCTCCTTGATCTGCAAAATGAGTATTGTCTTGAGCTACAAAAGATACTGGTTGATTTTATGTATTTTTTACCAGTTAAAGAAAAGGAACAAAGTACATGTTGAAAATCTTGGTTGGAAACAACCCAGTGATTGACGAACATCTTTTGATGGAACCACTCTACATCGGATGTCTATTGTGATTTTCTTTCATTGTTTAGTTACTTACTTTACATTTCCACTACATTATCTATTTAGAAAGTTGCAATCTAACCTTCTTAGTGTTTGAAATTGCATAAAGATTTTATTATCTCTATTCACCTCCTTATAGAGATGATTAATTGGTATAAAAGCAGGCTTCAAGGAACTTTAACAAGTCTTGAAGATGGGGGAAGTCTATTGGGCCAACTCAACCTTGAAGAATCACACATCATTTGGCTGACTATCTCTTATGGATCCAACTACACTCTTTGGAAGAAAGATATGCAATTCTTCATGAACGTGTTAGCCCTGATTTTTGGAAGATGGCCATCCATCCATATGTGCCTCCAACAATAGATTTAGAAGAATGGGATGAGGCTATGGTAAGAAATGTCACTCTTGATTCTAGAGCCATAGACTTGGTTTATACTTTTTTCTTTCTTTTGATGAATTAAATTATATTTCCTCTTGTGAAACTACTTATGATATTTTTAGGAAATTATCTATTATTCATGAAGGAACTAAGAAATTTAATGATTCTAAAATTAATATACTTACTCATAAATTATATTTTTTTCACATGAAAAAATGTGAAATTATTTTTGAAATGAGCTCTAAATTTTCCTCTACTAAAAGCCATAAAATCTTTTGGGAAGAATATTGAAGAATGTGATATAAGAAAATGATCATCATATAGTTGAATGCCTAATAACCAAAAATAAATAAAGTACATAAAGTGATACAAAAGATATATCTTTTTCAACTTTTTCTTAAAATGAAATTTTTAAAACTAAGATAAAGATGAAAATATAACAAAAGAAATTGGTTGGCATTTCCTTAAATGTAAATGTAAATGAGATAAATGATGAATATCATTTTCTAGAAATTGGTTGACAATGGTTATTTTTTTTGGCAGACTACCTCTTGGTCAAAGTATAGTTCGATGGAGGTGTAGCTTTGGTCAAAATACGATCTGACCAAAATACTAACTATAAGTTTAGTTTGGCTATCTTGGTGTTATTAACCTTTTTACACATTTATTTGGTCTTTTAGGTCTAAAATGATTTATTTTACATATTACAAACATTGTATTTGCTCATGTGCTTGATCAGAGTAGCTCAGTCAAATATGATAAAATTGAACTCCATTGCCTTAAATAGTGATTAGAATAAACCTCCCTGATAGCTTTCTATTCTTGACGCTTACAATAAAATTTTTATTTACATGCATATTGTAGTGTCATAGATGGAAATACTTTTTGCGTTAATATTATGCAAGATAAGCATGGAGTCCAAATGATAAGTATACAGAGATGTCCAAATCTCAATAGACTTTGCTTGGAACCACAATGTTGTTTGAAAATGGGTAATAAATCATTTTATGTTCCTTTATATTTTCTCAAATTTTCAATTATAGTTATTCAGTAGACTTTGACCATCATTAATGAGATGGGATTCTTTATGAAATAGTGCATATAGAAATATTTAAATGGTCGATGGAGTTGTTTGGAAACATGTTCATAGTTGCTAAATTGTCATAATGAAATATTAACTTCTTTCTATTCATTTTCCCCATCTTGCACTATTTTGATGATCACTCTTAAATTTGGTCAAAGTTTGTAACTTTCCATTACAGTCAATTGTTGAATTCAACAATATATTAATTACTTTATATGCTTCCAAATAATATAAAATTATTGGATTTTGGTATTCTTTGGTCGAAGCAGCTTTGATAGACATTGAATGTATTGCTAGAACTTATTGACAATATGTCCACAATTGACAAGTTCAAGGCATTGCCGCAATTCATATCGTTAATATTTTTCCATGTGGTTTGCTCACATCATGCTTAAATATGTTGCAATATTCATTACAGTCAAATATATTAATGGTATTCCTACTTTCCAAACAATGTAATTTATTGATTAATTTCTTTTAATCACATGACTACATAGATAAATTTATGTTGAAGTACTTGCAAACCAAAAATTAGATTTATTAAGGATGTGTATAAAAATGACTAATTATGAAAACACTAAGAAGTAAGCTGTTAAAGGCATATCTTGCGATGTATATAGCCATCATTATTTATGTTCTTAATGGATTCTCTGTATTATTTATGTCCTTAATGTCCCCTATGTTTGGTCTAGAGATTCTTTGTTGACCTTGATTTTATTCTTAATAAATTCTCTATATAATTTTTGGGTTTAACATCCTTTGAATTTATTTTTATGAAAAATTTATGTATCATGAACTACTTAGCATTCCTTGCATTGATATTGAGATATTTCCTTATAGAATTGGTTTTATTCATTGTATCTGTATATCATGGTGGACTTGTCATTCATTACATTGACTCAGAGTATCTTTTTGATATGTCATGCTTAATGGAATGTTTTTATCATGACGGATTTAACATTCCTGACATTAGTAATTAGACAAATTTTAAATGTTCCTAAATTAAATATAAATTTTTGTCTATGGAATGTATCTCATTTCAAATCAGTACATCTGTATTTTTTCCTTGGATGTATATATTCCCTTTCCAAGATGACCATCTTGTTGTGGGGGAGTGTCTCCTTGAGTGGGGTTCATTGGTTAGTATAACCCCTTTTTGACTTTGACAAAGGGGGATAAAAATCTACGAAGATAATTTGAAGTTTTAAATATAGATCTCTACTTCAATTTACAGGTATGATGATCTAAATTGTCTACTTTTCAAATTATCTTATAGAAATATTTGTCATCATAAAAAGGGGAGATATTGTTTGCTTTTTGGATATTCCACAGTCATATTTTGAAGATACAATCAAGGAACTTAGACAAGATCCAAAAATAAAGACAATGATATTATGTATGTGTTTGGATGCTTATAGGTCAAGTTGTGCCATGTATATGTTCTACAAGTGCATTTTGTACACCTTGCTAGGAATAATATAAGAACAAGTGATGATCGGTCCAATCCTATCCCACACCTTGTTCTACACTTATAACAAGTCTTTAGGATAGTTAGGTGTCATTGGATAAATCATTTGACATGTTTTCAACAATATGTTTATGTTTTTACATGGAATAATTTGGTCCAACTTTTCTTTGACCAATATAGCATGCGATCAAAATTTGTACTAATTTTTCTAGCCGTTGGAAACTTTTTTTTTACTTATAATGCATAGTTAAGCCTTTATCTTGGTAAAAATGCTCCCTACATCTATATTGACCATTTCTAGGTGTTGACTATATAAGAGTGCCTATGAACACTTAGGATACACACATGAGAGAATCTATTACATGTTATCTTTCTCCTACCTTAGATTTCTACATTTTTATCTTTGTATCTAAGTCATATCTCAACAATAGTTTCATAATCCACCAAATATAGCCTTATCTATCCTTATATAGAGTTGATCATAACTTGTTCATAGAGAGATTTATATTCTAATTTTCTAAATAGTCATAATTTATTCTTCCTCTCTTATTCATCTTGTTGGTTCTTAGTGCTTCTCACTACTTCTGTTAGAAGGTTGGGAAGAAGATCCTTAGTGCTACTTATTAGAGAAGGTTGCATCCTAGGTAGGAGGCGGATTGCAATATACTCCATCTTGTTGCATCCAACTACTTCTTGTGAGAAGGCTACTGAGAAGCCTATTGGAGATACTTCTTGTTAGAAGGTTACGTCTAAGGAAGGAGGCTGACTGATATATTACATGTTGTGTTGATTCCAACTACTTCTTGCGAGAAGAATATTGGGAAGATTATTGAAGCTACTTCTTATGAGAAGGTTGCGTCTAAGGTGGGAGGCTGATTGAAGTACTCTATTGTGTTGCTTCCAACTACTTCTTGCAAAATGTTTGATGGGAATCCTATTGGAGCTACTTCTTGTGAGAAGGTTTGTCCAAGGTGGTATGATGATAGCGATCTACTCCCTGGAGAACATTTTCCTTAAGTTAGATAATGAGGGTTGTCTTGAGCATAAAAGATACTGGTTGATTTTATGTATTTTGTATCAGTTAATCAAAAGGAATAAAATACAAGTTGAAAATCCTAGTTAGGAACAACATAGTAGTGGATGGACATTTTTTGATGGAACCACTCTACATCGGGTGTCTCTTGTGATTTGTTTTCATTGTCCATTTACTTAATTTACATTTCTGCTGCATTATCTTTTAAGCAAGTTGCATTCTAACCTCCTTAGTGTTTTAAATTGCATAAATATTTTATTAGTTCTATTCACCATCCTTCTAGAGCACATCAACATGTGTATGGTTATTAATCTGTTATGTTCTAATATTGCAATATCTTGTATCATATATGATTTATTCATTGTTATGTACTATTTCATTATAAGTTGTATAATACATTTGTTGATCCCGAGTGATTACAAATTTTTGATGTCTAGTTTGATTCTACACATATTAAAATATGGTATATTTTCTAACTATCATGACTCCTTCCTAGAATTATGGTATTCTTTTGGAAATCTCTTTCTTTATCTATATATTTTACCAATGCATGATTGGATAAGTTTTAAGCTATTATTTCTATAATTCTTTTGAGGATTTAATATAAGGATCCAAATTATGTTAAAAAAAACATCTAAGGATCTAGTATGTTTCTGCATGATGTATTCTTATGTACTAGTTTGTATCTACTCTTTTAGAGGGGGGATAAAATTACATATACAACTATGTTTCCTATAGATTGACTAGTTGGGTTGTGTATTGATTGATGCACTATAGTCTAATCATGTTCTCAACCTTTTCACTGCAAACTATAAGGCAAAGATGTTTACTGGCTATTATTTGCGTTTATGTTCATGATATCGTGTTGATGATGTTTTTTTACCTGAACTCCATCAATGTTTTTCTCGATGACTTTCGATTATTGTCTATTTTCTTTTTGATGTTGAGCATGTAAGGCTACAACTGTGAATTTTCATGTTGGTTTCCTATCATGTAGGATGAGGAAAACTCAATATGTCATATTTCATCTGTGTATGGCTCATATTTGTTGATTAATAAGTCATTATAATATCTGATAAATTGTTGTTTACATTGTTCCATAAGTAGTATACGTTGTATTATGAGTTTTGTTAATTTTTTCAATATATGTGTAGTTTTTAATTACGCGTTGCATACTATTAAAATGTTTTAACTATAACTTGATATTTTTCCTACAATGCATATTAGGGAGTATTTCATTTCATAATAAAGTGAAATATAGTATTAATATATAAATTTTAAAAGAATTATTTTGGAAAAAATAACACCAAATTATCAAAAGCTGAGATTGTTGGGGTGAAAATTTCAGTAAATACCAATAAGGAGAGAATTAGAGTTTTTTGAGGCTATAAAGAGTTTCTCCAATGGAAAGCTTTCTATTCTTGTGCTTGAAATTTGCATCCCATGAATGTATTTTTGTATATGTTGAAGATTTACCTTCCTTAGGAAGTTAATATTGGGGTCAACCTATGACATATTTTGTGTGTGTTGTTATGTTTGGGGCCATGTCAATGAATATGTTGAATAAAAAATGTTTTGAGGATACAAAGAGTAATACTATAAATGTGTATTTTATATTTAATGTATTTTTGTATTGTTTTTGGTTCGATTTAGAAGGAAAATAAAGGTTTTCTAATGGATTATCAAAAATAGAGACAATGATGAATCATTAGAAGTATACTACAAGAATAAGCATCGTGTTGACAAGGGAAAATTACAATATTGACAACCATGATTGTGATCACTTGAGTAGATCAGAGAATGAGAGAGAAGGAATGATAAAAGTCAAGTGATGTAGAATTTCAAAGATCCCTAGGTAATCAAGAAATTTCTGGTGGATAGGCATTTTAATTAATGATACTTCTACTATCTGTTGTCTATTTTTTATTTATTATGTACTCACTACTAATATTTCTAATAATAGAATTTTGTAGTCAAAGATGGATAAGTTGTACAAAAATAGTAGTTGTCGTACAAAATCCAACGATTATCCCATGAAGGAAGTAGAAGAATATGGAAAAATTGATATCATCAAATACAAAGAAAAAGACATTCAAGAGAAAACTAAGCAGTCATAACTATAAATCATTGAGATGAGAAACTTTTGACAAGAATGAATTACTTGCACTCTATTCTTACATAGCTAGAAGTGATTTTGTTGATGATGTAATTGTTTCTAGTGAAGTCAGGCATCTAGTTATTCATCTTGCCTTTCTAACTCAAGAAAACATGGCAGTGCTACTAATGTTAACATTTTCTTGAGATAGGAGATCCATGATCTCAGTGGAGGATTTACATAATCATAATTCTTATAGGTATATTTTAAGTGAATATTCACTTTGGAATCAGCTATTCTATTCTTCTATCTATAGGCATATTGCAGTCCCGTCGTATCCTTCTTTAATATTACGATTCTTATTGGCCAATGGGTGAATTTAGGATAAACACATATGTCACTCTACACGATCTTATGTGCCATTAAACTATCCATTTCCATAATCACATTGCCCATTTCCTTCGTGTCTGCATGTACCATTGATGAGTGGATCCCTGCGAGTTCTTCTTCAATAACATACTTGGTGTTAATCTTCTCTCCATGGCCCCCACACTATTCCCCAATGTGTGTATGTGTGAACGTGGCCATAGGAGCTCCCTTCTTCCCCATCATCACATCATATTTGAGCTTAATGCATGTCTAAGGCAATGGATCCCACACCTCTAATCTATTTACACTTCCGTCCTTATCCTACTCCCATCAAGTTGTCTCATTTAGTTCAGTAAATTTCTCGATGTAGCATATTTGATGTTCAATTGATTTCACAACCTTCTCAAAAATGTGTTGATTTTTACATTACCACATATAGTTATAGGAAATGAGTATTTCTCTAGTGTGCTTTCATACTTTTAGAAACATTGCTTCAACCAACTACTTGTGTCTTTTGTTCCCAAGCACATGTGTAACTCACAAGTTTGTAAAATGCCTTTCCATATGTTTCTATACATGGTATCTAGAATAGATTCATCTTCTTTTGTGCATCTCCTACATATATTGTTGTTTGTTAGGTGGCGATTCTTCCTTCCTTATTTATTCAGAAGTGCATTATGGCCACCAATTTTGGCAAAAACACACACTCTAATATATATGTTCTTCTAGATAGCCTTACATTCACTAGTGTGTTTATTATCCATTGGAATCCATAGAAATATCTATGCAGATTTGGTCAAGAAAGTACCATGAACATTGTGATTCTACACTCACAAGTCCTTCTAGTTTTCATTAATTAGGAGTGAAGACTTGTACTACTTCTTTGAGTGTCCCATGTGTGATCCATTCTTCCAGGATTGTTGTGTCCCACTAGGCATTGAATTGATAAGGATACTAACTTCCAAATTGAGGAGCTCCTCATGCACTGGTTTTATTGTGTAATTATTGAGGTAGAGGTTTGGTTCGACCCAAAAATTACTCCAAACATTTATATCCTTTCCTCTCAAGAGGATGATAGTAGAGTTGTCTTTAATAAACTGTTTACATTAAAATGTTGCTTTTTGCAACCTAGCACGTTGTAGATTTAAAGTTTTCATAAGATTTGAATTTTTCTCTTTAACCCCATGCACCATATAGTGTCTCACATGATGATCATGTCCTAATTATTCCTCATCCAGAGTGTGTAATTCCAATCCCTCATGAATTTAGTACCCAAACCTCTACAGCTTTTCTAGCTTGGCACTTTTCATCATGCGGCCAAGGAGAGGGGTTTGGCTTTATGGTTGTTTCCTCATATACATATTCAAACTAGCCAATCAATCATGTCTGAAATAATCATGGGTACTATCACGGTCGACACAATGTGGGTAGGGATTGTAGTGAGCAAAGTCTTGGCAATACACACCCTACTAGCAAGGGGAATTCATCTTTTTGCCTAGGCATTGATTCTGCTACTAGTCTTATCCAAACGTTCCAAGCATGTGTCCTTGATGACTCTAGAATGGATGATTAGGATAGTAGGGTACTTCCTAAGATCTTTTCTGACTTGAAATTTGCATACATCCTATACATGGTTAACATTTATTCTAGTAATGCTCTGTGAGACATGCACTTTTATTTTAGATATAGAAATATTTTGTCATGATGCCTCCTCAAACTACTGGAAACAATATAGATGTCATAATGATGCATTTATATGAATAGTATTTTATCATCTTAAGTAATTTAATTTATCACAATATTATTTAAGACAATATAGGAAATCGAAGAGAATTTTGATTGTAGAGGCAATATGGTTAAAGTGGAACAAAAACCAAAAAACATATATAAATAATTTCAAATCAAAAGATGGATCCCCAAATGAATACAATGATGGAAAATAATATGCATATTACAAAGTTATTGATATATGGAGATAATGATCTAGAAGTGGTTGATATGGAAGTCAATAAGTGTACATAAACAAGTATCTCTATAATAAATTTTATATAACAAGTTTCCACAAATCTTGTAAATAGATATATGTAATTAGTTTTACATTACAATGTTTTATAGGAACAAAATAAAGAATTTAAAGGATTTGAGAAACTAAGTATGCATGTTTTGATGAAACAATTACCAAGGAAAAATAAATTCTTCTAAAGTAAATTATAACATACAAACTTGAGTATTAACTCTTAGAAACATTTGAAATGTATACACTTTTGTATGTAATAATGTTCTAAATGTTTTAATTTTGTTATACCATAAAAACTTTGAGAAGAAGCATTTGCATTTCAACCACGAAGTGGAAAAACTATGATGGTACATGTAAATGTTTGTGTCAAAGGAGAAACTTACAAAGTGAGTAATATGCCATGATTAAATATAATTCATATGCATTGGGACTACGTGTATGATTATATTTGTCTATGTATATTTAATTGTTTAACAATAGTCATGCAACCTTTATTCCCTTTTTAAATTCTTAGCAGTGTGAGTGGGTGTTTCCATTACTGCATGTTGTTTCTTGGGTCTGCAAATAGAATGTGCTTTGATTATCATTTGGTGTCTAATTTTGTAGCATTCACATGCAAGGAGTCAACATGCATCCCTTCACTTTATCTTTCTTTTTTTTCTCTTTAGGCTTTGCGTTCTTGATGACTACCTCATATTTTTGTTGTTGTCTTATTTTGGTCTAGGATGAGTTGAAATCCATGATTGGGCCCTCCTTATTGCCTTTACTTCTTCTTCATATGCTTCTCCTTCTTACAAATTTTCTTCTTTTTCTAATGCCTCCCTTTCCAAGTCCTATATATGTTCTATAGTATTTTTTTGGCAAGGTTGTTACAAATATATGTCTATAGTTGTATACATTAAATATGCTTTATTATTTTTCTTCAACTCTAGTTTGTTCTTGTTCAATTTTCATGATTCTAAATAATTATATGCTAATCGTGACTAGTTGATTACTAGACATTTTAATTTTGGGTTGATGCATTCATTTTTAATCAGTTTTCATAGCCAATTTTCTAGGCTTACTTTGCATATATGCTCATTTTAAGATATGTTTGGGCATTGTTTTTCATTATGATTCTGTGTACACAATTGCATCGATTATTTAGTATTTTTGTGAATCATTTCAATTTATTATCCATATCTTAGACTTGCCATTTTTCCATCTTTTTAGGTGATTTGAGCACTGAACAAACAACTCGGTTCTACTGACATATGTTTCGGTGGTGCCAAAAAATCATGATCTATAGCAGCAAAGGAGGGTAGACTTGATGCTATCGAGATGATACTCAAATCTACTAAGAGAGTCATCAATGCTATCAAAGCCAGTGGTCGATACTGTCAACTCACTATACATGGAGAATTAGAACTCGAGATTTGTTGTCTCGATGCTATCTACTTGCATGTCAATGGTACCAACTTCAACATCCAATCCTCTATGAGAAACATGTTGGTCTTACTGACACAGTTCAAGGAGGCACAAATTGGCCAACCACTCGATGCCACAGACACTACCACTACACGATCAAAGCAGATTTGACATTAAGTCTGACTCAACAACCCTAAATTAATGAGGACAAATGCCTTCTTTACGACTTAAGGAGTGTGGCCATATCACATTATTACAGAGCATAGACACAAGGTTGAGGAGACGAAGGAGTTAGCCGCCGATCGGATGCTATGGACACTTCTGGAGGACGGATTTGCAGTTGTAAGTATTAGTGTTCATCAGTTACTAGTTATTGGTTCACACTCGAACTACATACTACAACAAGTCCACTTCACCGTGTTTAGATTGAAAATAGATCTTGTGCAAGGTGCAAGAGTTTGGGGCTTCGTCTTAGAAGCTCATCCAAATTCCCATACCATAGGAAGAACAAGAATATGCAATAGATATGAATCTAAATAATGATGAGAATGTGGAGGATGTGAGTGAGGAATGGACAGTTTGGGAGAAGATAAAGGCATCATCAACTACGACTCGTCTTGGTGCTATCAAACACCATCTAATGAATGTCGGCAGCTAAAAAATTGATCCTAGACTGGTGATGTTAATTAAGTCACAATCATTTCATGGGCACAACATGGATGACTCGATGGTGCACATCAACAAATTTTTTGAGAGCTATGGAATTCTTAAACTGGACATGTTCCCAACCATAGTGATTTATTTGAAGTAGTTTTCAGACTCTCTATTAGAAAAGGCAAAGGCATTATTTTGCAGTTTACTTCTAGAGTCAATTGAGACGTGGGATGAAATGATTGAAATTTTTTTGAGAGATATTTTCCACCACAGAAGACAAATGAAATGGTGAGAAAGATCTATAACTTCAAGAAGTAGGTTGATGATTCCTACTATGAGGCATGGGAAATATTTGAAAACATGCTTAGAAAGTACCACATCATGGGATTGATTTGTGTTGTCAAGTGATGCCATTTTATTATGACTTGCATAAAGGGGAAAGGATTTCCCTTTATATTGTAAGTGCATGATTCTTCCTAAATAACAAGGTGATAAGATGTCACGAGATCCTAAAGAACATGGGAAAAAATCAATCATCAAGAGAGGAGAGAGAAGCACCATCATTATCTAGAAGTGAATTGGAATCACTTAAAGTTGTGGAGTTGAAGACTCAGATGGCACAACTCACAAGGAAGATTGATCAAAAATCCAAAACCTCATCTGGAGGTGAAGAGTAAGAATGTATGTACTTGTGGTAGAAAAATAGCAGGGGAAACAATGAATATTCATGATAGAGAGATCCTAATTTTTCTTAGAAGAATCCTACCAATTTTCAGTAGGACCAATCACAAGCACAATAGCCCAAACAACAATAAGGAAATACCTCACAGAAATATCAACATGATAAGGTCCTAGTAAGATGAACATGATTGAAGACATGCTTCAAAAACTAATGAGACAGATTGAGGCATAGTTGGACCAATACAAAAGGGACCAATGGAATCAAGGGAATTCACAACATAGAATGCACACTTAGCAGTAGAGTTGGCAACCATGACAAAGTCCAACCAACAAGGATTTCCTTGATGTTCCACCTAATTACAAACAAGTAAAGGCAGTGCTTTTTCACAATGGTAAAGTGTTGGTGAATTAGTAGAAAGTGATTCTAGAGCAGTATAAAACACCATTTGACACTAGGGAAGTGACAAACATGATTCCTCTAGAGAAACCACAAGACCCTACACCTCAGGAGGCAACTATAGAAGAGGAAAGCATTGAAAAAATAGAAACTAGAAAGGAGTCTTATGTTCCACCCATCGGTGCAAAAATGTGACTCTAGTTTAGTTCCCTAATAGCTTGATGGTCAAAATTGTTGATTAGTAGTTAAAAAAAATTGGATACTTTCAAGAAGCTTCGCATCAACCTACTACTAGTAGATTTCATTGAACAATTTCCCTCCTCTGGTAAGTTCCTTGAAGATATCATCAAAAAGAAGAGATGGAGCCTCTCAAGGATTATCTTGTGGTTGTCACAATGCATTGGAATAGATGGATCAACAAAAATGCCAAAATCTCATAGTAGACTGTGTATCCAGAAACATTCACAGGTGGTGTGAGTCATAGCTTTATTTTTTGCTTCAACACTAGAGCGAGCAACTATAGTTTTCTTCTTTTTGTACCAAGTGACCAAGTTAATACCTATAAATGTGTAGTAACCAGAGGTATATCTATGATCTATTCTTCTTCCAGCATAGTCAAAACCTGAATATCCAGTAAGGTGACAATGCCCATGTTTTTTTGTAAGGCATGCCTTTTCCAGGAGAACTTTTCAAATATTTCAGGTTATGGCAGACAACATCCCAATGGAATTGATGGGGCTTATCCAGATATTTACTAACCAGGCCAACAATAGAAGTGATGTCAGTCCTATTACAGTAAGGTAGATGAGTTTCCCAACCATTCTACGATATTGATGATGGTCAGGATAAGGGGGACAAGTATCATCATCCCAGTTAGTGTTGGGATCCAAGGATGTACTATCCGGTTTAGCCCCAAGCATTCCTATCTCAGATAGGAGGTCTAAAACATACTTTCTTTGTGACAGAGACCAGAAGAGGAACAAGAGTCCTCAATGCCCAAAAAATACCTCAGTTTTCTAAAATCTTTTGTAATAAAGCGCTTCTCCAAGTATGTCTTAGTAGCTTGGATGTCTGCTGAGTCACTTCCAATAAAATAATGTCATCAACATAGACAATAAGAACCATAAGACCAGAGGTAGAGTTTTTATTAATCAGAATGATCAGATTGAGAGGGTCAAATTGTTGAAGAATAGAGTTGATTTTGTCAAACCAGGCTTGGGAACATTGCTTAAGACCGTATCACTTTGCAAAGAAGAGAGACTTTTGAAGATTCCCCCTGAGTCACAAATCCAAGAGGCTTCTCCATGTAATCCTCCTCATGCAGGTCCACATACAAAAATGCATTTTTAACTTATAGTTGAAATAAGGGTCAGTCAGAGTTTACAACTACAAAAATAAGCATACAAGCATAATTAAGCCTAGCCACATGAGAGAGTATTTGAAAGTAATCTACTCCATAAGTCTGAGTGTAGCCTTTATCTTCCAAGAGGGCTTTAAGTCATTCAATAGTGCCCTTGGGTTGATATTTGATTGTTGATGAATGCATATTCATCATAATATTCAATCGCCATCTTGGGCTCAATTCGACTTAATACATCCGATTTCATCTCCTAAATATCACAAAATGCAAAATGGCTTAATTGGTTCAATTGTCAAGATTATTAACTGAGTTTATGTTGATTTTATGCAATCCATGATGAGGTTCAACCATCATAAGGAACCAACCTCCTTTTAACCCTAATCCACCTTCAACATAATCATCACCACTGCTTGCTTCATTCCACCTTTATCTACATCAACCATCATCTGAATCAAACCCTAATAAGTGAGGCCCACCTTTCTCGACCCTTGATCTACCTTCACTCATGAGACTCTGACCAAATGGTCTTTCCCAAATGGATTTATCCATACGGTTTAGACATCTCTCAGTCTTATCCATTTATCCATACAGTCTCAGACCGTGAGCCTTTCCCCACCATCAGATCATGGATCTACGGTCCTCTTTCACTCGACCCTAGCAGTTTCCTTCATTTTGTCTCTTGACCTTGTGATTCTGGGCTAACAATTTTGATACCGATCTGCCTTATCAGTCTTCTTTCATTTAGTCTTCCCCTTCCTCAGTCTCAAGACCGTTTGGGTAGCCGTCAAACCAAGACCGATTACCACCATCGCGCTGTCATCCTGACCACCAAACCCTGATCATGCACCTTTCCTCTGCCTTCCCGACCTCTTCCTTCCTCTCCATCCACCCGCAAACCCTAAACGGCACCTGCAACACCACTTGCAACCTCCTCACATCACGCAACATCAACACCTCCTCTTCCACCGCCATCATCCCAACCTGCAACCCCTGCAGCATCATCGACGCCGCCGCTCACCAGTAGCAATCACCTCTGCGCTATCTTCCTCCACCGTGCCTAGCACCCTTGTCGCCTACCTGCCACCATCGTGCACCCTCTGGTCTTCAAGACCGATCAGAGGAAAACAATCCTCAATACTGATTATAGGCAAATGGTCTTCAATACCGATCCACATCAAACTGTTAAAGCCGCAGTGCCGAGATCATTTGAGAAGCAGAACGATAGGCACAAACCGTTAGAACAGCAAGCCATGAGACTGCTTGGGCATGTGAATGATTGTCGAAGACCGTTTGGTCAATATCACTAGAACGCATGACCAAGACTATTAGGGCATAGTGATCCCAAGACCGATCGGATGTGAAGATCGGTTGGCGAACAAAACCAAGAAGAGTAGGACCGCTAGGGCACATGAAAGGTTGAAGGCAGTCTGTTAAAACTACAAGACCGTTTGGTCATTAAACGGTCTCCAAGACCAGTTGGAGGCTAACACTCCAAACCAAATCGTGAGAAGACTTAACAATTTCTGAATCGTTAAACCTCAAGACCATGAGGAAATAATAAGAAGTCCAAACTGTGAAAATTGCAATAGGGTCCAAAACATAAAGACCCCATCCGAGCCTATAAATAGGACCAGCATGGTCCTCATTGGAGGAATTAGATCTGGGACGCCGTCAGGCTACCCAAACGCAAGGTTTGATCTAGATACATCCACGTCCACACCATTGCTACTCCACCTGCTCCTCCTTTTGATGCAAGTAAGAAGGCCTAGAAAAGAAAAGAAGGAGGATAAGAAGGGTTGCCTGGTCTTCCTTGGTGGTTCTTCCTTCTTGTCCAATGCTACTCTGAGACGAAGTAGAATACCACATCATCTTCACCGAGCTACGACTACCTTCTCCATCATGATCATGATGGAATCTTCCCTCTCTCTTGTTTTTCTTATTTCTCGCATCATGAGAGAGTAGTTCCTTTTTGCTGGGATGTGGGGACTAGCCCCGCTGCCCATGCTTCCATGTCTTTTCATTTTAACATCCCAATGCAATGTATATAAATTTTCATTTCATTGTTAATCGTCGATGTTTGCCTATAGATTGATCACCTGCTTGCTTTTATTTTGTTCTTTCCTATGTTACGAGAACTTCAATATGTAGGATAGAATGTCGATTAACACGGTTGACTCCCAAACTAGAAATAGAATGGGATCCATTGAGGTCGTAAGTGTATGATCCGTGAGGGGATGAGACATCTAACCTATAGTGATGCTTCTATGTGTCTAAACATCCCTCAGGGAGGTCCACAAATCCAGTTTGATTTTGTATCTTCAGAGCCATAAGTATGTGACCTAGATGGTGACTAGACATCCAATTCCTAAGGTGATTCTTACGCAAACCTAACGCCCATATGGGGGGTTTTGCAGTAGCTCTATTTGAATAGTTAGATCTTGCCTAGATGTTATGTGTTTGGATGTGTTTGCATATGTAGTGGTGGTGAAATCCGAGATCACCCCAGTGATCCCATATCATAAATCTAGATCAACTTAAATTCTGCTTTTTACTTTCTTACACTTAGTTTAATTAACCTCAAATCAATCAATCGTTCTAAATATTAGTCTTACTTGAGCTAGATTTGACTAAAAATGATGATTAAAAACATTGTCTCTTGGGATTTGATCCACAACTATATTGCGATAAGACTCGTCCGCTTGTGGGTGGGATTATTGCACAAGGTTTTGGTAAAAACTCAGGGGTTTCAACCCTGAGTGAGTTTGTTAGTGTGATGATATTCCACGTCAAATTCTGGTGTCGTTGCCAGGGATAACAAAATCAGTTAGTTAAATCTAGTTCTTTTGAGGCTAATCTAGGATTTTGTTTTTCTTTTGATACAATTGATCATTCACTTGAACTCGGTTCTACTCCATCAAATCTCACTTCTGAAAAAGATTTCCATCCCAGGTACCAACAAAGACTAGTGCATGCACCGCTCAAACAGTCTCGGTCTCATTGCTAGCTTTGATCCTGAGATAGACAAAAATTTTCATCGTCAGAACAGAGAGAACCAAAAAATGATGGCTCAAGAGGATGAAATAGCCTGAAGGGTTGCTCAAGCCCTTACTGCACAAAGAGATAGGCTTATGCAAGAAGCTAGAATTGTAGTTGAAATAGAGATCTGAGCATCTCAAGCAGCAGCGCAAGAAGCATAACTGTAGAAGGACCTTAGAAAGTTCTCCATCCCTAAAGCTACTGTCATTCATCACCCAGTACAACCTCCTCTCATCAATGCTCCAAATTTTGAGATCTGGGCACATTGGATCACCTTGCTTCAAAACAACCCATTCTATGGTAAGAAAGGAGAAGATAGTCAGGAACATCTTCTGAGGTTTATCGATCTATGTGCTATGACAAAGAAAAATGGAGTATTAGACGATGCCATTTGACCCCGTCTCTTCAAGTATTCTCTTACTGATAAAGCTATAAGTTGGTACAAGTCATTGCAATGCGAACCCATCATCACTTGGGAACTACTTCAAAATATTTTTCTAGAAAAGTTCTATCCTCCTTCTCTCACCTATGAAATCAAGGAACGTATAACTCAATTCACTCATGTCCCTGGAGAATCCCTTGCTGAAACATGGGAAGGATACAAAGAGCTTCTGGGCAAATGTCCACAACATGGCATTCCTAAGAACCAACTCATCAAGATTTTCTATAGGGGTGTTGTAACATCCCTGACCTGGGTTATGCTTAAACCTAGATGTTTTGCTTAATAAAGTTGATTATATGTTTTCTCTTATCTATTGAAAAGTAATTAAGGCTCAAGAGGAACTTATATTTCAATTTTAGTCCTTTTTGAATAATGTTGAAATAATGTTTTACTTGTTTTGGGCTAAAGTGCAAATTACCCAAGTTGAGGGGTTAAATTGCAAATGTTACATGGTGAAATGTTCCTCTAGTATTGAAGCATCATAGGAATGAGAATGATGCAGAGGTATGTCTTGTAGGAGCCTGAATAATAAGAAAGAGCATGTTGAGCAATGTTTGTGCATTAAAACCTAGTTTTGGTGTAATGTGCAATTTACCCAAAATCTAGGGTTAAATATGAAAAATACCACTTCAAGAGGGTCCCTCATGATTCTTTGCATCATTTATAGAAAATAATTTGAGAGGGGTGCCTCATTTGAATGATTTTGGAAGAAGGAGAATATTGATATTAAAATAATCAAGATTTAAGCATAATTGGAACTTTACTTCAAATTAATGCAAAAATAAATATGTTAATCGAAGTGCCCATCAACCAAAATGGTAATGGTTGAAATTAGATAAGGTTGGACGAGCATGTGCCTTGCAATGACACGAAAATATGTAAGTGAGTGGAGAACCCACTCACATTAGTTAAATCAAAAGTAATATCCACTAAAAATGGGATATTAGTATTATATGATTTAAGGTGCTTAATTTGCTTTTTCTTAATTCATGGATAATGAAGAGGAATTCGAATGAGGGGAATATGGATTTGCATGCAAGGAATTTATGGGGGAGAGGTGGCACCAATTTTGGAATTAAAATGATTTTATAAAATATTTTCTCTCTCATCGAATTTCTTATAAAAACACCTTTTACAACTCAATTGAGAGGCTTTTACGAAACCACTTCCACTCTTTGCTTGCAAAACGACCAAAGGATTTTTGGAGGATCAAGAGGATGACCCCCAACCTGTTGGTAAGCTCCATGACCTCTTTTCACCTTGATTTCATGGTGGAAATCGAAAATCAATGCATTATTTCTTCTTATCTCCATTCCATCTTCAATTCTAACCATTCCTTTTCACTCAAAGCATAAGGACGAGCTTGGGATAGTGGAAGGTGTTTCTTTCACCATTAAATACGTGGAGGTTGAAGCTTTTAATCTCAATTGAAGGCGGGTTATATAACTTGAACCCTTGAATGTTATTATTGATTTCATACCTCTATCAATTTTTGATCCTTTCTTCATTCTCGAAATTTGATTTGATTGATTGATGCAATCACCATTTAAATCACCAGAAAGCTTCGTGGGTTTATATATTGATTATGATGACATCATAATAATCACACACCTCCACAAATATCTATTGCAAACGGTTTCAAAATTTGAGTCCAATCGGTTTCAATAAAGTTAGCCAAACGGTTTCATCAAACCGTTTGAAACCAAATGGTTTCAAAACCGTTTGGAATAGTTGACCACAGTTGACCATTTGCTGATTTTTATGGACCATATGCTGATTTTTATGGTTGATGAACCATTAAATCCAATTGATTGGTTTCAAAGGGTTCATCAGTTAAAGGTCCATCAAGTATCAAACCCTAATCGGGTTGAGTGCTGAAATTCTCAATTGATTGATTTAATTCTTGGGTTGACTAACCCAAATGGTCTCAAGACCGTTTGGAGGTCACCCAAACAGTCTCAAGACCCTTTGTAGGTCAACCAAGACCGTTTGGAAGTCTATGATGAAGTATGATTAGATGGTTGAAGATCCAGTGATATCAAATTGAAATACAATCAATATCTCAATTGATGATCGATTCTATGATGCAAACCCTAATTGAATTTCACAAATTTCAATGATGGGATTAGTCAAACAATCTCAAGACTGTTTGGAGGTCATCCAAATGACCTCAAGACCATTTGAGGTCAGGTCATGACATGGCTAAGTGGTGATTCAATGATTTCAATAGAATTAGTCCTACTATGTCAACAATTGAAGGTATCTCGATTTCAAACCCTAATTCAATTAGGTTAAAACCCTAATTGATGGTTTCTTAATTTTAAAACCCTAATTTATGGTTCAATTGAAGGATGATTTAATGGTTCAATTGAGGTTAATTTAATGTTTCAATTGATAGGAGGGTTCAACCGGTGAAACCCTGAAATCGATTTAGTTGATGGATATCTTTTGGTCCATTCGGTTTTGAGAGGGTTTGGACCAAATAGTCTTAAGACCGTTTGAGTCCAAACAGTCTCAAGACTGTTTGGGATCAAATAGTCTCAAGACTGTTTAGGACTAAATGGTCTAAAACCGTTTGGATACCTAAGTTCATTCAGTTTCAAAATGTTTTTTTAAACGGTTTTATATGTCCAATCGGTTTCAACTTGATTTGGCTAAATGGTTTCAAACTGATTGAATGGACAATGTAATCAAGACCGTTTGGAGGTTATTATAGTAAGACCATTTGGAGTCTATTTGGTCAAGATCGTTTGGGGTCTAACTGACCAAGAATATTTGGGAATTAATTAATCAAAACCGTTTGGATATCTAAGGTGATTGTAGGTCAATCAACTACTTGATTATTTATGATGAAAATCAATGATGATTACAATGGTTGTACCTTTAAGGTACTAGAGTGATTGGTACCCTTAGTGGGGTTAACCTTTGATGCATATTAATGCAATAGCCCAATACATTATGATAACCCTAATTACATATATTTCAATAAAGAATAGACTCAATTTGGTTAAGATTGGAGTAGAGAACATCCTAGAGAGGATGAGAAAGGGAAATTCATACATGTATAATAATCATGTAGCAATCAAGCCCAACACATTCAAAATGAATGGGATATATAATTAGGGTATGACTCTTGATAAAGAGATCATAAAACCCTAATTGAGTTGATTGATGAACTTAAACCCTAATTTAGGGCAATACTGAGTGAAACCCTAATCTAGGGGAATGATGTGACCCTAATATAGGATAATGACATGAGAAACCCTAATTCAGGGCAATTATGAGTGAAACCCTAATTCAGGGTAATGATGTGTAAATCCCTAATATAGGGTGATGAATGTGATACAAAACCCTAATCCAGGGTGATGTTATGTAATGTTACAGTAAACCCTATTTTGGGTAAAAGAACATGATAAACCCTAATCAGATGTGAATAATGCATCCTAACCCTAAATTGGGTAATAGGATATAATAAACCCTAATACATGGTAATGCTATGTGAAACCCTAATACATGGTAATGCTATGTGAAACCCTAATATAGGGTAATGCTATGTGAAACCCTAACACAAGGTAATTCTATGTGAAAACCTAACACAAGGTACTGCTATGTGAAATCCTAATACAGGGTGATGCTATGTGAAGTCCTAACACAGAGTGATCCTATGTGAAGCTCAAATACAGAGTGATGAGTTATGAATGTAATAAGAAAACCCTTATATTGCATGGTACTGATATATAATGGATATAATTATTATCATGAGTACTAATCATGTAGATATGTTGAGATGATGAGCATATCCAGGTATGAGCTATGATGCCCTATATATTGAAAATGTTTTATAGGCCTTATAAGCCTTCATATGCTGTGTTGTTTAGTGAGAGGTAAACGAAAATTAATGAGTCATGTGTGCCATAAAATGTTTTAACTATTGAAATTATTTATGGACTTCATATGACATAATATGCCTTGTTGCCTATTAAGGGGTAACAAGAGGTGATATGAGCTTTGTGAACTATGTGGAATGCTTGTGTAGTAAGAATCATGATTACCTTGGTCAGATGACCTGAAGGTATTAAGTTACCTGATAAGTGGTAACAAGTATTCTATGATGAATTGAGGGTCTAAATACCCATATTCTATAATGAAGATGATGAACTTGTTAAGAAATAAAAATGTACCTAATGAGATGAGGGATCAAGATCCCAATACTTCATTAAAAGGGTATGGCTACAAGCCAGGACTCCACAATACAATACCATGCATTAGCTGTGTGATCTAAGCCTGAAGTGAGTATATGTTATGGCTATAACTCTATAGAGAAGATGTCAATATACCCTGGCAAGCTAATTGTAGTTTGATACATGATGTCTCTGCCATATAATCTCGAACTGACTGAGAAGGTTGATGTTACTCTGCTTAGCATATCCTAGAAGGATAAATGTTATACATGTGCTTTAATTCCTCACTAAATAAGTATCATGATGACTTATCAAGTTATAGCTGAAATGCTAAAAATAAGAATATTGCTTTAATTTATTTATACATTGATCTATCTACTGTTAAATATATAATTCCTCTGCTTAGTGTTAATTCAATAACTGCAATAATAATGTTTTGGCGGAGAGTTATATCTCTCGTTGGGGAAATTTACAATTGTCTCACCCCCGTGGGATCCACATTTTTAGGTGGACGCAGACGGGGATGAAGGAACCCTTCAGTAGGTGAAGGACAACAACAACACCAGGAATAGCAGTGAATTCTCAGGTGGAGACACTGGCTATCAAGTTTTGTATATGTGTGAATAGAGTCCTATGTGTCGTCTCTGTACTCTCTGGTCCTCAGAGTCCGTAGTTGGTTTTAATGAATCGATCTGAGATTTTGGCTTGATGCCTCAATGTTCTTATGTTGTCTGTATACAGTTTAATAGAACAGTTAATGTTGTAATCCTTGAGATGAGATGATACACAATATGTACTAGTGAAACAGGATGAAATCAAATTACTTTGGTTCTTTTTGAAAGAGTTGTCCTTTGTGGATCTCTTTGAAAAAGGTTTTAATTTTTAGTGATTTTCAGTAATCCACTGCTAACGAACTCTTTCTCTTAAGTAAATTATGTTTTTATGATCGGTGTTCCACAATTTAGTGGTATCAGAGCTCTAGGTTCGCTGAGTCTACAGAGACATAGCATTAAGGTTGTTGAGTATGTTCTAAGTGTCTTCCAGTTTATCTGATAGTATCTTCTGCTCACATAGGAGAAGAGGAACTTGAAGATGTCCGGATCACATGAAGAACATGCTGCTGAGAGCAGCATTGCTGCACCAGGAGGAGGTGCAAGGGATCAAGCTAGGGAGGAGCCAGTACCTGAACATCCCTAGTTTGACCCAACTATGATAGAAAATCCAGCCTCCCATACACTGTTCGGCCGGTTTATGGCGACCATGACACACATGGAAGACAGGATGCCACCACATGCACCTAGGGCACCAACCCATAATGAGGGATAGGGAGCCGGTAAGACTTTTGAGAGAATTCACTGGGTTGGAGCCATAAATTATGTTGGTACATCTGATCCAGCAGATGCTAATTTATGGCTGACGGAGCTGGAGAAGGCTTTCAGGATCCTTGATATTCCTGAAGCCGAGAAGGTAAGACATGTCGTGTACCTCCTAAAAGGGAGTGTTGGTTAGTGGTGGATTATTGAAGAAGATAAAAGGCCAGGTGTTGAGATTAGATGGGAAGAATTCCAATGAGAATTTGTCATTAGATACTTCCCTAAAACTTACCTAGATGAGAAAACATCTCAGTTTGAGTGGATAAGACAAGGGCCACTAAACATTAGTGAGTATGAGGCCAGGTGCATGGAGTTGTTGCGGTTCTATCTACACATGGAAGCTACCGATGAGGAAAGAATTCAACATTTTGAGAAGGGGCTGAATGCTGAATAACCCACTTCTGTGTCTGCTTTAGAGAACAGAGAGTGGTTTGTTACTTTTGTAAAGTCTGTGAGATAGATAGAAAAGTCTGTAACTGAGAAACGACAGACTAGTAATAAGAAGGAATACATTCAGTCTCAAGGATAGAGATATGAAGGTTTTAATAAGTCGAGATTTTCTGCTTCGGCAACACCATCGAGATTCAATACCCAGACACAAAGGACGTCAAGTAGGGGTAGGGACCGTAGTATTGCTCCAAGTAGAGCCCCCATCATAGCATCAACATCGGTGACTAGATCTCACAAACCCTATTTTGTTACCAGGGTCTGTTACCAATGTAGACAACTGGGACATCTAGCAAAGGATTGTCCAGACAGGAATTCAATGGTGACTCTACCTCCAAGGCAGAGTCAGCAAGGCTCATAAAGGAGGCAATTTTCTAGTAACAATAGAGGATGTGGACAAGAGTCCCAAGCTGGTTCATCAACACCTAACAATCAAGCACAGGGTCAACAATAAGAAACTGTGAGGTTCTATGCAATGAATCAATCTGATGCAATAGTCAACCCTCGGGTGGTGTCAGGTCAGATGAAATAGATTCATTCTGATATTTCATTTCATGATTCTATGTGTTAAAAATAAGAAAGTAGTTGTTTTTTAGCTTCCTCTGACTAGTCCTATAAGGACACAAGGAAGATGAGAATTTACATTTTACTCAGTATTCCTTAAAATGCTTTATAATCTCTCTTATCTGTGTGATAAAAGATGAGATATAGAGGTGATGCCTGAAGAAAATCTAGGAATGAAAAATCCTTTGTGTATAATGATATGAAAGTACTACCTAATCTCAATACTTGTATACCCTGGCCAGGTATATGATTATTGGAGATAGGGCAAGTATGGAACTCTTAGGTTGTTATCTTTCTGATTACTCTGATAAAGTAGTCATTCTGAAACAATCTAGTGAGTATAATGAAACCAAATAGGGATGGCTGAGTGAACTTTCCCAATTACATAGGGATTGCTAAGTGAACTTTCCCAATAACATAGGGATTCCTAAGTGAACTTTCCCAGTTAGGGATTGCTGAGTGAACTTTCCCAATTACATAGGGTTTGCTAAGTGAACTTTCCCAATTACATAGGGATTGCTAAGTGAACTTTCCCAATTACATAGGGATTGCTAAGTGAACTTTCCCAATTATATAGGGATTGCTGAGTGAACTTTCCCAAATAACATAGGGATTGCTAAGTGAACTTTCCCAATAACATAGGGTTTGCTGAGTGAACTTTCCCAAATAACATAGGGATTGCTAAGTGAACTTTCCCAATTACATAGGGATTACTGAGTGAACTTTGCCAATTACATAGGGATTGCTAAATGAACTTTCCCAATTATATAGGGATTTATAACTGAACTTTCCCAATTACATAGGGATTGCTGAGTGAACTTTCCCAATAACATAGGGATTGCTGAGTGAACTTTCCCAAATAACATAGGGATTGCTGAGTGAACTTTCCCAATTACATAGGAATTGCTGAGTGAACTTTCCCAATTACATAGGGATTGCTAAGTGAACTTTCCCAACTAATGAGGAATGGCTAAGTGAACTTTCCCAACTAATTAGGGATTGCTAAGTGAACTTTCCTAGCCACATAGGGTTTGCTAAGTGAACTTTCCCAAACAAATAAAGGATTACTGAGTGGATTACCTCTGTTAAATATATATGTTTCCCCTTTGATAAACAACCTTGGGTAATAATAGGAGTATGTTTCTTCCTTTCATTAACATGACAATCAAGTATTATGACATTTGATGTACATGGATTAGAAATAATCCGTTGATGGATACTTAGAAAAGTATCAGTTTTCTTTAGACTTTGGTTCCAAGATAATGATATATGGAAAAAGCAATGTCCTAAAATAAAATAAATACCTTGTGCATGTATACCTTCGGTGGTAACAACAAAGAAATGAATATGATAAAAATGAGATGTGTTCTCAACACATATGATGAATACCAAAGTAAGGATTATGGTACCTGAGAAATAATAGATGATTTATGTTGGTTACCTATATTGGCCAACTATGAAATCAATCTAGTTACATAAAAATAATATGGACATCATATGTTAGGGGTTTATGCTCTGCATAAACATAAACATTGATAAAGTTGAACTAATGGAAGGAACAATTGTAATTGGTGGAAAAGTTTATCAAGGTAAAAATATTTCCTTAGAATAACTGTGTGTGGAAGAACTTTGTGTGTATTAAAGATCTATGATATCTCCATGACATTAAGATGTTATGTGGAGACTTGATGGTATGATAAATGAATAAAATTTGTCTCTCCTTTTCCTGTGATTTCAGGGACGAAATCCTTGTTAGGGGTTTATAATTTGTAACATCCCTGACCTGGGTTATGCTTAAACCTAGATATTTTGCTTAATAAAGTTGATTATATGCTTTCTATTATCTATTGAAAAGTAATTAAGGCTCAAGAGGAACTTATATTTCAATTTTAGTCCTTTTTGAATAATGTTGAAATAATGTTTTACTTGTTTTGGGCTAAAGTGCAAATTACCCATGTTGAGGGGTTAAATTGCAAATGTTACATGGTGAAATGTTCCTCTATTATTGAAGCATCATAGGAATGAGAATGATGTAGAGGTATGGCTTGTAGGGGCCTGAATAATAAGAAAGAGCCTGTTGAGCAATGTTTGTGCATTAAAACCTAGTTTTGTTGTAATGTGCAATTTACCCAAAATCTAGGGTTCAATATGAAAAATACCACTTCAAGAGGGTCCCTCATGATTCTTTGCATCATTTAGAGAAAATAATTTGTAGGAGTGCCACATTTGAATCATTTTGGAAGAAAGAGAATCTTGATATTAAAATAATCAAGATTTAAGCATACTTGGAACTTTACTTCAAATTAATGAAAAAATAAATATGTTAATCGAAGTGCCCATCAAACAAAATGGTAATGGTTGAAATTATATAAGGTTTTATGAGCATGTGACTTGCAAAGGAACGAAAATATCTATGTGAGTGGAGAACCCACTCACATTAGTTAAATCAAAAGTAATATCCACTAAAAATGGGATATTAGTATTATATGATTTAAGGTGCTTAATTTGCTTTTCCTTAATTCGTGGATAATGAAGAGGAATTTGAATTAGGGGAAGATGGATTTGCATGCAAGGAATTTATGGGGGAGAGGTGGCACCAATTTTGGAATTAAAAAGATTTTATAAAATATTTTCTCTCTCATTGAATTTCTTATAAAAACACCTCTTACAACTCAATTGAGAGGCTTTTTCGAAACCACTTCCACTCTTTGCTTGAAAAAGGACCAAGGGATTTTTGGAGGATCAGGAGGACGACCCCCAACCTGTTGGTAAGCTCCATGACCTCTTTTCACCTTGATTCCATGGTGGAAATCAAAAATCAATGCATGATTTCTTCTTATCTCCATTCCATCTTCAATTCTAGCCATTCCTTTCCACTGAAAGCTTAAGGACGAGCTTGGGATAGTGGAAGGTGTTGCTTTCACCATTAAATACGTGGAGGTTGAATCTTTGAAGCTCAATTGAATGTGGGTTATATAACTTGAACCCTTGAATATTATTATTGATTTCATACCTCTATCAATTGTTGATCCTTTCTTCATTCTCAAAATTTTATTTGATTGATTGATGCAATCACCATGAAAATAACAGAAAGCTTCGTGGGTTTATAGATTTATTATTATGACATCATCATAATCACACACCTCCACAAATATCTATTGCAAACGGTTTCAAAATTTGAGTCCAATCAGTTTCAATAAAGTTAGCCAAACAGTTTCATCGAACCGTTTGAAACCAAACAGTTTCAAAACCATTTGGAATAGTTGACCACAGTTGACCATTTAGAGTTCATATGCTGATGTTTATGTTTGATGACCCATTAAATCCAATTGATTGGTTTCCAAGGGTTCATCATTTAAAGGTCCATCAAGTATCAAACCCTAATCGGGTTGAGTGTTGAAATTCTCAATTGATTGATTTAATTTTTGGTTTGACTAACCCAAACGGTCTCAAGACCATTTGGAGGTCACCCAAACGGTCTCAAGACCATTTGGAGGTCAACCAAGACCATTTTGAAGTCTATGATGAAGTATGATTAGATGTTCGAAGATCCAGTGATATCAAATTGAAATACAATCAATATCTCAATTGATGATCGATTCTATGATGCAAACCCTAATTGAATTTCACAAATTGCAATGATGGGATTAGTCAAATGGTCTCAAGACCATTTGGAGGTCATCCAAACGATCTCAAGACCTTTTGAGGTCAGGTCATGACATGGCTAAGTGGTGATTCAATGATTTTAATAGAATTAGTCCTACTATGTCAACAATTGAAGGTATCTCAATTTCAAACCCTAATTCAATTAGGTTAAAACCCTAATTGATGGTTTCTTAATTTTAAAACCCTAATTGATGGTTCAATTGAAGGGTGATTTAATGGTTCAATTGAGGTTAATTCAATGTTTCAATTGATAGGAGGGTTCAACAGGTGAAACCCTAAAATCAATTTAGTTGATGGATATCTTTTGGTCCATTCGGTTTTGAGAGGGTTTGGACCAAACAGTCTTAAGACCGTTTGAGTCCAAATGGTCTCTAGACCATTTGGGATCAAACGGTCTCAAGACCGTTTAGGACCAAATGGTCTCAAACGGCTTGAACACCTAAGTTCATTCGGTTTCAAAATGTTTTGTTTAAATAGTTATATATGTCCAACCAGTTTCAACTTGATTTGTCTAAACAGTTTGAAACCGATTGAATGGACAATGTAATCAAGACCGTTTGGAGGTCTAAACGGTCCTAGACCATTTGGAGGTTATTATAGTAAGTCCGTTTGGAGTCTATTTGGTCAAGATCGTTTGGGGTCCTAGACAATGTAATCAAAGATGATTACAATGGTTGTACCTTTAAGGTACTAGAGTGATTGGTACCCTTAGTGGGGTTAACCTTTGACGCATATTAATGCAATAGCCTAATACATTATGATAACCCTAATTACATGTATTTGAAGAAAGAATAGACTCAATTTGGTTAAGATTGGAGTAGAGAACATCCTAGAGAGGATGAGAAAGGGAAATTCATACATGTATAATAATCATGTAGAAATCAAGCCCAACACATTCAAAATGAATGGGATATATAATTAGGGTATGACTCTTGATAAAGAGATCATAAAACCCTAAGTGAGTTGATTGATGAACTTAAACCCTAATTTAGGGCAATACTGAGTGAAACCCTAATATAGGGGAATGATGTGACCCAAATATAGGATAATGACATGAGAAACCCTAATTCAGGGCAATTATGAGTGAAACCCTAATTCAGGGTAATGATGTGTAAATCCCTAATATAGGGTGATGAATGTGATACAAAACCCTAATCCAGGGTGATGTTATGTAATGTTACAGTAAACCCTAATTTGGGTAAAAGGACATGATAAACCCTTAATCTGATGTGAATAGTGCATCCTAACCCTAAATTGGGTAACAAGATATAATAAACCCTAATACAGGGTAATGCTATGTGAAACCCTAATATAGGGTAATGCTATGTGAAACCCTAATATAGGGTAATGCTATGTGAAACCCTAACACAAGGTAATGCTATGTGAAACCCTAACACAAGGTACTGCTATCTGAAACCCTAATACAGGGTGATGCTATGTGAAGTCCTAACAAAGAGTGATCCTATGTGAAGCTCAAATACAGAGTGATGAGTTATGAATGTAATAAGAAAACCCTTGTATAGCATGGTACTAATATATAATGGATATAATTGTCATCATGAGTACTAATCATGTAGATATGTTGAGATGATGAGTATAGCCAGGTATGAGCTATGATGCTCTGTATATTGAAATTTTTTTATAGGCCTTATAAGCCTTCATATGCTTTGTTGCTTTGTGAGAGGTAACATGAAATTAATGAGCCCTGTGTGCCATATAATGTTTTAATTATTGAAATTATTTATGGACTTCATAAGCCATAATATGCCTTGTTGCCTATTAAGGGGCAACAAGAGGTGATATGAGCTTTGTGAACTATGTGAAATGCTTGTGTAGCAAGAATCATGATTACCTTGGTCAGATGACCTGAAGGTATTAAGTTACCTGATAAGTGGTAACAGGTATTCTATGATGAATTGAGGGTCTGAATACCCATATTCTATAATCAAGATGATGAACTTGTTAAGAAATAAAAATGTACCTAATGAGATGAGGGATTAAGATCCCAATACTTCATTAAAAGGGTACGGCTACAGGCCATGACTCCAAAATACAATACCAGGAATTAACTGTGTGATCTAAGCCTGAAGTGAGTATATGTTACGGCTATAACTCTATAGCAAAGATGTCAATATACCCTGGCAAGCTAATTGTAGTTTGATATGTGATGTCTCTTCCATATAATCTCGTACTGACAGAGAAGGTTGATGTTACTCTGCTTAGCATATCCTAGAAGGATAAATGTTATACATATGATTTAATTCCTCACTAAATAAGTATCATGCTGACTTATCAAGTTATACCTAAAATGCTCGGAATAAGAATATTGCTTTAATCTATTTAGACATTGATCTATCTGCTTTTAAATATATAATTCCTCTGCTCAGTGTTAATTCAATAACTACAATAATAATGTTTAGGCAGAGAGTTATATATCTCACTGGGGCAATTTACAATTGTCTCACCCCCGTGGGATCCACATTTTTAGGTGGACGCGGATGAGGAGGTAGGAACCCTTCAGTGGGTGAAGGACAGTAGCAGCACCAGGAATAGCAGTGAACTCTCAAGTGGAGACACTGGCTATCAAGTTTTGTATATGTGTGAATAGAGTCCTATGTGTCGTCTCTGTACTCTCAGGTCCTCAGAGTCCTTAGTTGGTTTTAATGAATCGATCTGAGATTTTGGCTTGATGCCTCAATGTTCTTATGCTGTCTGTATACAGTTTAATAGGACAGTTGATATTGTAATCCTTGAGATGAGATGATACACGATATGTACTAGTGAAACAGAATGAAATCAAATTACTTTGGTTCTTTTCGAAAGAGTTGTTCTTTGTGGATCTCTTTGAAAAAGGTTTTAATTTTTAGTGATTTTCAGTAATCCACTGCTAACGAACACTTTCACTTAAGTAAATTATGTTTTTGTGATCGGTGTGCCACAAGTGTGGATGACGATATCAAGAGGTTCTTAGACTCCTCATCTGGAGGAAACTTCATGCGTCAAAGTTATGACAACGCATGGAAGGTTGTCACCATTGGAGATGAAAATCAAGCTAATTGGGGTAGGTCTGTAGGTATAGGCATATTGAATGTAGCTATGGATGAAGTTATTCCTGAATACAACTCTATCACTGAGACCCTCAAACTCTTAGTTGCCAAGCAAAACCATATCAAATCATCTCTTGCTGCATTTGGAAGGGGGCGTTCACCCCCTCAACAACAAGAATAGATCAAGTCAGCTTCATTGTTCTGTGAAGCATGTAAAGGTGTTGATCATTCCACTTTAGCATGCAATGTTCTCTATGATGTTTTTCTAAGAAATGCATGTGGCCAAGAAGATAATGGTCAAATGGAAAATCTTAATGTTGTCAACACCATCCCTGGTCAAGGATATTTCAATCCGAATCAGAATAGGAACCATCCTGGTTTTCAATATGGAAATCCTTCAGGAGAGGAAAACTCATGACAACTTGGTTCAAATAATTAGCAATGAGGCCCACCAGGATTCCAGTATAATCAACAACAAAATTTCAGGAACCAAGGGAGTTACAGGGGTAACTTGCATAACAGGAACTACAACAACTACCAAAATAACTCTTAGTTCCAAAATCCCAGCCAAGTCCCATACCATAACCCACAACAAGGCAACAAGTCAGTACTATCTCCCCTGATGATAAGCTAGCAACCATTGAAAATATGTTGCAGTCATAGCAAACCATGATAGCTAACCAGCAAGCCCATCAGAAGGCTATTGAATCTCAACTAGCTCAACTTGCAGCTGTATGAAACCACCTACTGGAGCCTTTACTGGCCAACCAGAAAATAACCCTAAACACCCTAAGAAGCTAAAGGTTGTCACCACCAGATCTAGAAAAGACTATTCTGATCCTCCTATCAAGACACCTATGGTTATTACAGACGAGGATGAACCGATGATTGTTCAAGACTCTAAAACACCTAAGTCTCAACCAAAAGGGCCAGCAACAATTGATAAGACAGATGAGGAAAGTTCTGAAAAACCTACAAACATCGAGAAAGAAATACCAGAGCTGGATGTGCTAGTGTACAAAACTCGTCCACCTTTCCCTGCCCGTTTAAGGCAAACCAAGCTTGATGCTCGTTTCAATAAGTTCAAGGAAGCCATGAAAAAGCTTCATGTTGATATACCTTTTCTAGATGCGTTGGCTGAGATACTAGCCTGAACAAAGTATTTGAAGTCACTTCTCACCAGGAAATATATAACTGAAGAGTATGAGACAGTCAAGTTAGAAACAACCACTTCAGACATCATTCAAAGTAAGATGCCAAAGAATTAAAAAGATCCAGGATCTTTTGGGATTTCTTGCCATATCAGTGATTCATCATGTAAGAAGGGATTGGTAGATCTTGGAGCTAGAATCTCTATCATGCCGCTCATCCTTTGCAAAGTCTAGGGTTTGTTGAACTACTCCCGACTAGTATGACCATACAACTTGTAGATAACACGGTAACCCTTCCCTTGGGAATCATTGAGGATTTACCTATCAAGGTAGGCAAAGATTCCTATGTTCCATGTGACTTCGTCATCATGGACATAAAGGAAGATGCTAGATACCCTCTAATCTTTGGATGTTTGTTCCTTGCCGTTACAAGAGCTCTGATGGATGTTGAAGCAGGAACCTTGCTACTCAGATTAGGAAAAGAAACCCTAGAGTTCAAAGTTTTTGAAAGTATGCGAAAACCAAGTATGCAAGAAGAAGTCTACTTGATTGAGTGCATAGAGAAGATGACACTGCTTACGTAAGAGGATTATGAACAAGACAATCCATTAGAAGTGGCTCTAACAAGCCTATCTACTGATAACTCCATTGATAAATAAATAAAGGATTGTATTCTCCACCTTGATACTGCTGAAGTAGATCCTGAAGCCAAAATTGAGGAACTCAAAGGTATGGATGTTACTGAAGAAACATGTGAGAAACCACAAGCTCCTGAAATGAAACCCCTACCCGAGGGATTGAAGTATGTGTTTCTAGATGACCTCAAAGTCTACCCCATTATCATAAATTCAGATCTAACGACAGAACAAGAGGATAAACTCCTAATGGAATTAAGGAAAGAAGAAAATCCATCGACTACAAGATGAGTGATCTCACCAGGGTCAGTCAAGCACTTTGCATGCACAAAATCCCCATGATGGAAGATCACAAGCCAACCGTTGAACATCAAAGGAACCTTAATCCAAACATGAAGGAAGTATTCTGGCGTGAAGTCATTAAACTGCTCACTACTGGAATCATCTATCTGATATCTAACTTGCCATGGGTAAGTCCCGTACATGTTGTCCCGAAGAAGGGTGGAACTATTGTGATATGAAATAAAGACAATGAACTTATCCCCACTCGAATAGTCACTGGGTGGAGGATGTGTATCGATTACAGGAAGTTGAACAAGGCGACACAAAAGGATCATTTCCCGATGCCTCTTCTTGATCAAGTCTTAGAGCGGTTGGCTCATCAAGAATATTTCTTCTATCTCGACGATTACTCTGGATTCTATCAAATACCTATACATCCAGATGACCAAGAGAAAAAAACTTTTACTTTCCCATTTGGAACATATGCCTTTAGAAGGATGCCGTTCGGACACTGCAATGCACCTTCAACTTTCCAAGGTTGCATGGCAGCTATATTCGCTGGTCTCACTGAAACTATCATGGAAATTTTTATGGATGATTTTTTAGTATATGGAGATTCATACGACTCATGCCTAAAGCACCTCTCCCTTGTCCTTAAATAGTGTGAAAAATCACATCTTGTGTTAAATTGGGAGAAGTGCCACTTTATGGTAAAGGAAGGCATTGTTCTTGGCCATAGAGTCAGCAGTCGAGGTATTTGAAGTAGATAGAGAGAAAATATAAGTGATTTCCAAACTCTCTATCCCAAAAAATGTAAGAGAAGTTCATGCTTTCCTTGGTCATGTAGGCTTTTACAGATGTTTCATAAAGGATTTCTCCAAGATAACCAAGCCAATGACAAACTTATTACTAAAGGATTTTGAATTCCATTTTGACGAAGACTATGTGAAGAGTTTCAACAATTTAAAACATGTTCTTACAACAACACCCATCATCAGGGCTCCCGACTGGGATCACCCATTTGAAATTATGTGTGATGCTAGTGATTGCACTGTGGGTGTTGTCTTAGGACAATGTATAGAAAAGAAACATTATGTGATCTACTATGCATCGAAAACCCTCGATGAAGCTCAGAGGAATTATGAAACTACCGAGAAAGAACTTCTGGAAATCATGTATGCCTTTGACAAGTTCAGATCCTACCTCATAGGTTCAAAAGTCATTGTATACACAGATCATGCAACTATCCATTACCTCCTGGCAAAGAAAAATGCAAAACCCAGACTGATAAGATGGATTCTCCTTCTACAAGAATTTGATCTAGAGATAAGAGATAAAAAGGGTACGGAGAATGTTGTGGCAGACAACCTAAGTCACATCCACACCTTGCGAAATGAGAAGATCCTGATTAACGATTCTCTTTCGGATGACCAATTATTGAAAGTTTCAGAATCTACCCCATGGTACTCAGATTATGTGAACTGCCTTGTCGCTAGTGTCATCCATCCTGTATGCACCAGAAATGCACTGAAGAAATTCATGCATGATGTGAAACAATATCACTAGAATGATCAGTACCTATTCAAGCTCTATGATAATGGTCTCTAGAGACATTGTATCACTAAGGAAGAAGCCAAACCCATTTTAGAACAATGCCACTCAGTCCCAGTTGGAGGCCATATGAGTTCTAAGAAAACTTCTTTGAAGGTCTTGCAATGTGATTTCTTTTGGCCAACCATTTCAAAATATTCCTACAACTTTGTTTTATCATGTGACAAGTTCCAGAGAACGGGTAACATAACAAATAGAGATGAGATGCTGCTAAAGTCGTGGCAAGAAGTCGAGATATTTGATGTTTGGGGTGTGGACTACATGGGTCCATTCCCATTTTCTCATGGATTTTCCTACATCCTAGTGAAGGTGGATTACGTCTCAAAATGGGTAGAAGCCATACCAACCGTCACTAGCAATTCCAAACCCATCATCAAAATGTTCAAAGATATTATTTCCCCCCATTTTAGAGTCCCACGCACCGTGATATCCGACGGAGGATCTCATTTCCTAGAAAGAAGCTTTGAAGCATTGCTGAGAAAATATGGTGTAACACACAAAGTATCCTCACCCTACCATCCACAAACAAGTGGAAAGGTAGAGGTTTCTAACTGTCAACTCAAGGCTATTTTGGAAAAGACAATAGGCGGCAATTGAAAAGATTGGTCAGTGAAAATCAATGACACATTGTGGGCCTACCGAACCGCTTGTAAGACTCCCCGTAGTACCACACCATTTCAATTAATCTATGGGAAGTCATGCCACCTGCCTATAGAACTCCAACACAAAGCATGGTGGGCAATAAAACAACTAAATTTTGATATGAAGAAAGCAGGCGAAGCTAGGATTCTGCATCTTCAGGAGTTGGAAGAACTCCAGATGACAGCTTATGAAAATGTAGAAATCTATAAAGAACATACGAAACTTTGGTATGATGGTCATCTGAAAAGAAAAGACATACAAGTGGGAGACCAAGTTCTTCTATTCAACTCAAGACTAAAGTTATTCCCAAGAAAAATCCATTCTCACTAGACTGAACCTTACATTGTCAAGAGTATCTACCCACACGGTGCTTTCTCTTTATGGAGTGAAAAGTCAGGAAAATTTGTAGCTAATGGTCAATGCTTGAAGAGATACTTCACCTCATCCGACATAGGCACTTAAGTAATGCTGGAACTCAACAATCCAACATATCCACCGTAAAGTCGATGGAATCAAGTCGAGCCATCGACGTAATACAAAGGTGCTTGTCGGGAGGCAACCCAATCAATAAATTCGTTTTACTTTTAATTTTGAATTAGAAATCTTCCTTAAGTTTGTTTTTAATTTTAAATAATTTTGTAGTTTTGATTAATCTTCATATTTGAGATTCTCAGATGGAGGATGCACGTTGATTGGAATGCAACCACATATGGTGGTCCAAACGACACAAAATTTCCCCTCCATCTCAGATTTAGAGCTTTCCTGGGATGAGAAAATTTCTATGTTTGGGGTGGAGGGTGGGTAGTACGTACTTTACTTTCCACCTACACCCATCTATCTCAGACTTAAAGATTTCACCACCACATTTTTGATATGATCAAAGTTTTAAAAAAATTTAAGTTTTCAAAGAAATTGTATAGAAACTGGATGAAGTTTTGACACTTTTGTACATTTCGAATCATTATACCCTCCTTATCCGAATCAGATCCTCAAAAGGACCTTTTTCTAAAAACTAGCCTATGCTTGAAATCATCTTGTCAAGCTTATGAACCCTAACATCATGATTCTTATGAAAAAATGGCTAGTATCTGTCGAACTGATAGGGACCAAACATGTCGTGCTTCCTAACTGACTAGTGGAACAACAACATGGAACCCTACCAGATCCTCATCAAGTCATTATTTGAGCAGAGTACGATAAAGGGAACAACTCAGTGCACTGAATTGTAAATCAAGTTGCATTCTGATCTGAACTCTCTTCTAGACTTCTTCTATCATCTTCGTACCCCTCCATCCATAAAAAAGAAACGAAAACAACCAAAATAGTTCCAAAACCTAAGTTTAGGGTGGCACACCACTTCCCTCTATATCCGCTTATTCCATACCCCTCACAAATTAATAGGGGCATACCACCAAGAAAAGATGCCAAAGCGCACATAATTAAATGCAATCTCGAGTCAAATAGAGGAGAGATTCACATAAAAAAATGTAATAAATGAAATTGCAAATCATATAATAAAAATCGTGAGTCAAATGGAGGAGAGATTTATTTCTTCCTTCCATACCACCCTTCACTCCCTTTTCTACCTAAAGGCACAATGAATGCCTCCACTACCCTGAAAAACACCAATGTCAGATCAAGTGCACACTTGTTGTTCTGCGGGTATCTTTGGACTCTTACAAAACTCTTAGAAATGCTTGTTGTTGGGAAAAGTGAGAAGGAAGTGATGTTGGAAAACAAACTCAGGAACAAAGATATGGTAAGATGTGTTTAGTGGTATCAGGAGGTTAAGATACTTAGTCATACTAAGCAGAAAGAAAACAATCGTGACGTGAAGAGGAGGCAATCGCACAACTTGAAAGTATTCATTCGATGACTGTTTTATATCTTGTGTTACTCGAGGATGAGCAATGTTTAAGTTTGAGGTGTTTTGATGAATGTATATTAATCATAATGTTCAATCGCCATCTTTGGCTCAATTCGACTCAATACATCCGATTTCATCTCCTAAATATCACAATATGCAAAATGGCTTAATTGGTTCAATTGTCAAGATTATTAATTGAGTTTATGTTGATTTTATGCAGGCCATGATGAGGTTCAACCATCATAAGGCACCCACCTCCGTTAAACCCTAATCCACCTTCAACATAATCATCACCACTGCTTACTTCATTCCACCTTTATCTACATCAACCATCATCCGAATCAAACCCTAATAAGTGAGGCCCACCTTTCTCGACCCTTGATATACCTTCACTCATGAGCCTCTGACCAAATAGTCTTGAACAAATGGATTTATCCATACGGTTTGGACATCTCTTGGTCTTAGCCATTTATCCACAAAGTCTCAGACTGTAACCCTTTCCACACCATCAGATCATGGATCTATGGTCCTCTTTCACTTGACCCTAGTAGTTTCCTTCATTTTTTCTCTCGACCTTGTGATTCTGGGCTAACGGTTTTGATACCAATCTGCCCTATCAATCTGCTTTCATTTGGTCTTCCCGTTCCTTGGTCTCAAGACCGTTTGGGCAGCCGTCGAACTAAGACCAATTGCCACCATCACACTGTCGCCCTGACCACCAAACCCTAATCATGCACCTGTCCTCTGCCTTCCCATCCTCTTCCTTCCTCTCCATCCACCCGCAAACCCTAAATGACACTTACAACACCACCTGCAACCTCCTCACATCACGTAGCGTCGACACCTCCTCTTCCACCACCATCATCCAAACCTGCAACCCCTGCGACATCATTGACGTCACTGCTCACTAGCAGCAATCACCTCTACAACACCCAATGCCCTCGTCTCCTACCTGCCACCATCGTGCGCCCTATGGTCTTTAAGACCGATCAAAGGCAAATGGTCCTCAAGACCGATCAGAGGCAAACGGTCTTCAAGACCGATCAATAGCAAAGCGTCAAAGCCGCAGTGCTGAGATCATTTAAGAAGCAAAACGATAGGCAAAAAGCATTAGAACAACAAGCCACGAGACCATTTGGGCAAGTGAATGATTGCCAAAGACTATTTGGATGATATCACTATGCCCTAATGGTCTTTTGTTTTCCCTAAAAAAAAGACCATTAGGGCATAGTGATCCCAAGACCGATCGGATGCAAAGATCAATTGGTGAACTAAACTGAGAAGAGTAGGACCGCTAGGGTGCGTGAAAGGTTGAAGGCAAACTGTTAAAACTACAAGACTATTTGGTCATTAAATGGTCTCCAAGACTGGTTGGAGGAAAACACTCCAAACCAAATCGTGAGAAGACTTAACGGTTTCCAAACCGTTAAACATTAAGACTGTGAGGAAATAATAAGAAGTTCACACTGTGAAAATTGCAATAGGGTCCAAATCATGAAGACCCCATCCGAACCTATAAATAGGACCAGTAGGGTCCTCATTGGAGGCATCAGATCTGGGACACCGCCAGGCTACCCAAATGTAAGGTTCGATCCAAATACATCCACGTCCACACCATTTCTACTCCACCTGCTCCTCCTTTTGCTGCAAGCCGAGAAAAGAAGGAGGAGGAGAAGGGCTGCCTGGTCTACCTTGGTGGTTCTTCCTTCTCGTCCAAAGCTGCTCTGACACGATGTAGAAGACTGCATCATAATCAATGAGCTGAGACTACCTTCTGCATCATGCTCATGGCGGAATCTTCCCTCTCTCTTGTTTTCTTATTTCTCACATCATTAGCGAGTAGTTCCTTTTCTCTAGGGTGTGGGGACTAGCCCCTCTTCCCATGCTTCCATGTATTTTCATTTTAACATCCCAAGGAAATGTATATAATGTTTCATTTCGTTGTTAATCATCGATGTTTTCCTGTAGATTAATCACCTGCTTGCTTTTATCTTGTTCTTTCCTATGTTGTGAGAACTTCAATATGTAGGATAGAATGTTGATTAACACGGTTGACTCCCAAACTAGAAATAGAATGGGATTCCTTGAGGTCGTAAGTGTATGATCCATGAGGGGACGAGTTATCTAGCCTACAATGATGCTTTTGTGTGCCTAAACATCCCTCAGGGAGGGCCACAACTCCAATTGGATTTTGTATCTTTGGAGCTGTAAGTATGTGATCTAGATGGTGATGAGACATCTGATGCCTAAGGTTATGCTTACGCAAACCTAATGCCCGTATGGGGGGTTTTGTAGCATCTCTATTTGAATAGTTAGATCTTTCTTGAATGTTATAAGTTTAGATGTGTTTGCATATGAAGTGGTGGTGAAACCCGAGATCACCCAGTGATCCCATATCATTAATCTAGATCAACTTAAATTCTACTTTTTAGTTTCTTGCACTTAGTTTAATTAACCTCAAATCAATCAATCGTTCTAAATATTAGTCTTACTTGAGCTAGATTTGACTAACAACGATTCTTAAAAAAGTTGTCTCTTGGGATTCGATCCCCAACTATACTGCGATAAGACCCGTCCTCTTGCGGGTGGTATTATTGCACAACATTTTGGTAAAAACTCAAGGGTTTCAACCCTGAGTGAGTTTTTTAGTGTGATAATATTCCACGTCAATTGTTAAAATCCATTTGCAACCAATAGGGAAGCAATCCAAGGGCGCATCAACCAAATCCCAAGTATGTCTATCAGTGAGTGCCTGCATCTCAATCTCCATGGCTTGACTCCATGGAGGATGTTTAAGAGCCTGGATAACATTCTTAGGGATAGTAACAACATTTAAGGTAGAAGTGAAATTCACAAAATTATTACCCACGTTAGCAGTAGTGCCAAAATTCCCAATAGGATGTTGGGTACAAGATTGAGTGCCTTTGTGTAAACTAATAGATACATCCAAGTCAGAATATACCTAATAGGTAGATGGAGGTATATATGAGGATGGAGGATGTGATTGTGCCCGAGAGGAAGTATGATCCTATGGAGGAATAATATTAACTGGTGGTGTAGGATCAACAAGAAAAGGTAAAGGAGATTCTGATATTAACTCATAAGTCATAGTCGAGCCAACAGAGGAATAAAATGACATATGTTCAAAAAATACCACATTAGCCGAGACCATCAATTTCTTAGAAATAGGATCAAAATAGAGATACCCCTTTTGTGTTCTAGAGTACCCCAAAAAAACACATTTTGTGGCACGAGGATCTAGTTTGGTAAGTCCGAGAGGAAGATTTTTCACAAAGCACATACTCCCAAAGATACAAGGAGGCATAGTGAACAAGGGAGCCTCAGGGTATAGAATTTGAAAGGGCACTTGATTGCCAAGAACAGAGGAATGCATGTGGTTAATCATATCACACACAGTGGAAACAACTTCGGGCCAAAAAATTTGAGGAACATGATAATGAAATAAAAGAGTACGTGCAACTTCAAGAAGATTGAGATTCTTATGTTCAACCATGCCATTCTGTTAGGGTGTATATGCACATGAGGTTTGGTAAATAGTACCCATTATGGTAAAAAAAAATAGATTGACACATCTTTGCATAAACTCAAGAGCATTATCAATCTGAAAGATTTGTATAGGTTTATCAAACATGGTACATATCTCAATAAAGAATGATGCGATAGTATCAAGTATATGAGATTGATCTCTTAGTAAAAATAACCATGTAGTTCTAGTAAAATCATCAATAAATCTCAAGAAGTACCAAAATCTAGCAAAAGCGGCAACTCAGCATGGTATTCAAATATCATCATGAATAATATCAAAGGAATGTTTTGAACTAATATAGTTTTTCTTAGAAAAAGTAGATCGAGTTTGTTTCCCTAACCAGCATGTGTTACAATGAAAGACAATATTTGAAATGTTAGGCACTAATTGTTTCATTTTTTTTGGTGAAGGATGCTTCTCAAAATAGGTGCTACCAATGGTAATGTCGGTGCTAATAGAAAAGGATTTTCACACAATCTCTAATGATAAAGATTTGATGCCACCGACCAATCTATTGGTCTAAAGTTTCCAAATTTCATAATGGATTCTTGGATGATGGGTTGGTGCTACCAATGGTGGCGTCAATAGTAGAGACATTGTGAATTCTACACAACACACAAAATGCATCAAGGAACCTTTTTTCTTTGTAGTAACTAAACAACTACGTATAAAGGAGTATGAATTGTAATAAAAAAGAAGAGTAATACAAACCAAATAACAAAAACTAAAGTGGGTTTCTTCCCATAAGCGCCCTGTTTAATATCCTAGGCTTGAAAATCGTCCAAATCCACAAGGAAGCTTAATGAGCTTCAATTCTTCCTCATCATGGACAACTTCTCAACTAATATAATGTTTGACATGTTTTCATTTGTCAAGAACATCTTGTCTCCATCACTAATATGTACCAAACCATGAGGAAATGCTTTGACCACCACATAAACTCCACTCAATAGGTACATGAACTTTTTAGGATGTAACAACATCCTTGAATTAAACAACAAAAGAAATCACAAAGCTATAGAAAAATATTTTCGATACCACCAAGAGGTTGCTTGGTGGTACTGACCCATCAAACTCACATAAAGGATGAAACAACTCAGTTCCACTAACACACATGTAGGTGGCACCCATAATTTCAGTCAAAGCCCCTGATGCTACTGGAAATCAAGTACCGAGAATAGGCTCGGCACCACTGAGAACATGCTCAATAGAACCAACTGTACACTTGGTAATACCAAAAAAAGCCCTCAGTGGAATCGACAAAGAGATCATAGGCAAGCCAAGTTAAACTTGGGTACCATTGACACTAAAGTCGGGGGCACTAACACAAAAGACTAGATCCGTGGCATCGACACCAAAGATCGATATCTTTCACATCCAATGTTCAGTGGCATCAATCCTTGTGCAATAATTTAAGCAGACACCAACATAGATGTATCCATGGATCAGTCTATTGACGATGTGAAGTCATCAGTATCAATAGATGACACTAAGATTCTCACAGATAGCAACAAGTATGTACCACCAAAATTTTGTGTTTCTAGTAGTGACACTATGCGGGAAGAGAAATCTCCAACTATAAAAGGGGATACAAGGGTTGACCATAAATCAAACCTAAGTGTTTCTCTCTCATTTAGAAGGAGAAAGAAAATCCCAAGAGATAACAAAGCATTTTGATGCTCAGAATCTTTACCAAGCTCTTTGCTTCATCTCTGACTTCTCTTCTTTAAGAATGCCAACTTGACGACAAGCTTCATGTGCCACCATCATATCTGATCAGTTGGTACCCACCCATGCTCAGGGATGCATCATCCCTTTTGTGTGGCAAGGAATTTGTAGGCGATCTTAGGGAAGGTGGGCTAGTTACTAAAGAATGGGGTGATCGCCCACCATTCCTTATTTGGGGAAGGCATGTTGGAGGATTTCAGTGAAGCTACTTTGGAGAGGAAGGCCCGATCCCCATACGGAATTGGTATCAGCTCCCTCTTCAATAGCGCAACATGGTGATTCTTTTGTGATTCATCCAGGAAGGCTACCTTCATTGGATACCATCACTAGATGCCCATCACAGAAGTAGTCATGTAAGCCATCATCTTTGGTGCATCAAAATAGTAAAGTTCATCTGGTCCCTTATGGACTGAACCAATCTTCATCTTTGTGGCCAGATCCTAAAAGATAATACCATCTAGATCAAAGGTAATTGATCACTATAGGTTCTTTACATTTCTACTCATAGATAACAAGTTGATAGGATATTTAGGAACATAAAGAGCAAAGTGTAAAGCAAGACGACCAGAAGTACAAATATTTCCAATCCTTGAAACATATATCTGAGATCCATCTTCTACAATGACTAGTAGAATAGTATTAGCTTTATGCAAAGTAGAGAATAAAAATGGATTGCCAATAATATGAGAAGTGGCACCAGAGTCAATAACCCATGTATTTTTACCAAATTGTGCCTGGAGAGCAGATTGTGTTAGAAGAGAAGAACTGCCAGTAGTAGATGTTTCAACAGAGGAAGCATGATGTTCCTGAAGAAGCTTGTCAATTTTAGACCAAAGCCAATCAATAGAAGGTGGAGCAATTGCAGAGGTAGTAGTGTTAGGTTTCTCTGAAGGAACCTGATTTGCCCAAGCACATTTGTCGTGCTTGATCCAGTAGTGGACCTCAGTATGGTTGTTACACTTGTAGAAGTTACGGTAACATGATTCAGTAGTAGAGTCAGATCCAGAGAGGTATGAACCATGGCCAACAATAGGAGTGGAGCGATCACATCCACAACCATGATTGCAACCTCGACCATGGTAAGAGTCCCCTGAATGGAAAGCTAGAGCAGTAGTATCAGAAAGATGAGGTGTCACCTGAGAAATAGAAGGTAAGCATTGTACGTATTTCAAAACATCACATAAACTGGGCAGTGAATTATTAGAGAGGATTAGATCAATCACACCCACAAAGGAGGGTGGTAGGCCAGTAAGAAACCGAACAAGCTACAATTCATTCCGTTGTTAGTGGGCTTCTTTAATATCAGAAGATATAGTTTGATACATATCAAACTCATCCCAGAGGGTACAACATTGATTGTAGTAATCTTCAATAGAATCCATAGTAGAGTATTCTTTCTTGGTGAGTTGTTTGAAAATATTACACACCTTTTTTGGATTTTTTTATGAGAATATATGAAAGAGTTGATCCGACATATCCTTGGTTGCGTGCAGGCACATAAGGGTTTGGCAGATTTTGGGGTCCACATTGTTGACCATCCAGGTCATAACACCAGAATCATCCTTAGACCACAAGTCATAACCCTATTTAGTCTTGTCATCAGCCATATAATCTGCGATTTCCAGTCCTTTAGTAGAAAGATGGGAATAGCATCCCTGAGCCTTGACGTAGAGGGAAAATGATGTTGCCCAAATGTGATAGTTAGAACCATCCAACTTGACATTCGTCACACAAAGACTGCATACAAGATCAGAGATGCCATAGGGAATATAGATGCAGGAGACACAATAGCAAGTCATAGCAGATAGTAGATAGATCAGAGGTAGACACACAATAGTCAATAAACAAAAGCAGTAGAAACCCACATGGGTAGATCTAGAATAACCTATAGGTGGACATAAGACAATAGAAGGAGCTCTGACACATCAAATCTCAAAACCTACATAGGGTAGTAATTGATATAGAGAACCTACACCAACATGGAGGAAGACTTATCCTACCACGAGGTGTATTAAAAGAAAATTCATGATCCAATTAAGCCTTCAAATTGCTATGATGAACAGAATAAGAGTGGATGAAGGGTGGAGAAGAAGAGAAGTGGGTTGGTGGTTGCGGTTGTGTGATTACAGAGTGGTGGCCGGTGGGAGTGGAGAAGAACCCATGTAGGGTAGTATTGGTTTATTGAGGTGATTGGATGGAGGGGTGGATCAGGGATGCCGATGGCAAGGTCAAGTTGTAGGTGTCGCTGGGAGGTCGGGCTACGCTGGACGGTCGGGTGTAGATGAGGAGCAATACGGGTTGGTCGCAGGTCTTATGGATGGATGACGTCTCGGTAGGGGTGGATACTAGAGGTTGCAGGTGCATGGATGGGCAAATAGGTGAATGGTGGATGGAGGAGCAGTAAGAGATAGTGGATGGGCAGGAGTGCAAGTAGGTGTTCTACGTCGGGTAGTTTGAGGATCAATAGTGGGAGGTGAGAGACCATGGAGTAGTCAGGTGAGGTGTGGTCTGATGGTGGCAGCGGAAGGGATTAGCATGTTAGGGTGTGGTGGTGAGATGGTGTGGCTGCGGGTGAGCGGGTTGCATGTGGCGGTCGATTGTAGAGGTCCATATGTTGTTGATGGTGGTGAATCCCAATAGCATGTGGTTGGTTACAGATGTTAGGATGACGGCTGGAGTAGGCGGTGTGTAGTAAACGATTGGGTTGGCATGGCGTACATGATGCGGTAGAGATGCGGAGTGTAGTATGTGATGTAAAGGTCAAGATGATGGTTGGGATGTGAGATGGCTGGGTTGTGTGATGGGAATTGGTGTATGATGGCGTGTTCAAGTTGGGGTGATGGTGTGATGGTGGAGAAGAAGAAGAGAGGGAGAAAGGAAATATGGTGGATAGGGTTTAGGGTGTCATGGGTTAGGGTTAAGATGGGAGGGTCTCAAGATGGATCATGCTCTGATACCATCTAAATTATGAAATATATTTTATACTAGTTGATCAAAACAAGTACAAGAGACTCTCCCATATAGGAGTTTAGAGAGTAGGAATAGTCTAGAACAAGATTATTCTATAATAAGGAAAAAGGCTAATGAGATAATAAACAAAGACCCATAACATAATAATATGAGAAAAATTAGACAAATAAATCCTAAAAAATATATATACTAATAGGAACCATCTTTTTGAACTAATGTGTGGCATATCAACCTTTGTTGTTGGAGTTGTTTACAGACAATAACAAATATTTGCTCATTCTATCATTTATTGTGTGTTGAAAAATTTAATGATGCTTAACTATATTATACCACCACTGAAAAGGAACTTTTAGCCATTGTCTTGCCTTATATAAGTTTAGGCAATATTTAATAGGGGCATGGTGATTGCAACTATGAGGCTATTATATACTTATTATAAAAGAAGAATGTGAAGTCAAGATTGATCTGACACATTTTGTTACTACATAAGTTTCACATAGAATTCAAGGATAAAGAGGGAGCATAGAATGTAGTCATAGATCATTTTTCTCAGCTACAGAGGGTGAACAAGTTGGGGCTAGAGATACTGACTGTTGAGAATTTTTCCGGCAAGCAACTTCTTGCTATGAGAGACAAAAACCCTTGGTTTGAACAATAGTGAATTATATGGCTTATGAAGCACTACCAGGAGATTAAGGATATCCAGAGAAGAATCTATTTTTCCATTCCTTGAGATATTATCTTCTACATGATCACATCTTTCTTAAGCAATGTAGAGATGGAAAATTGAGGAAATGTGTTTTCTATGAGTTTGAGAGCATATTTTCCAATTTCCACTCTCTACCCATTGGGAGACACTATGATAGCTAAACAACAACAACCAAGGTGTTGGAGAGTGAATTCTATTGCCCATTCTTGTTTAAGGATGCATATGACTTTGTGAAGAGCTGTGATAGATTTCAAAGGGAAACATCTCTAGAAGACATGAAATGTCGTTGAGTACATTTCAAGAAGTTGAGATTTTTTATCTTTGGGGCATAGACTTCATGGAACCTTTATGTCTTCTAAGTCTAATGTCCATATTTTTCTTGTTGTCGACTACATATCAAAATGGGTGGAAGAAATTCCATCCTAGACTATTGAAGCACAAGTTGTATGTTCCTTTGTGAAATATCACAATTCATACAGGTGTGGGGTACCTAGGATGATTACAAGTGATGGAGCTTATCATTTCACGAATAGGAAGCTTGGAGCTCTGTTGAGAAAATATGCAGTGAAGCATAGGGTAGGAACTCCGTACCACCCCCTGACTCAAGGATAGGTTGAGGCGTCCAATAGGGAGATTAAGATGATATTAGAGAAGACCTCTTTGAGTAGTAGGATGAACTAGATCATGCAATTGAATGATGCTATTTGGGCCTATAGGATAGATATCAAAACACCCATTGGCACGATTTCATATAGACTGGTTTATGGGAGGGCATGCCATTTACCCTAGGAGCTGGAATATAAAACCAAGTGGGCCTTGAGGAAATAGAATTTTGATTTGTCTAGTGCAGGGATGAAATACATGTTAGATCTAAATGAATTGAATGAGATTAGGAATATATTCTTATGAAAATTGAAGGATTTATAAGGATAGGACAAAGAAGATACATGACCGCAATATATTTCATAGGACATTCCTACTACGTCAGTGGGTTGAAGCATGGGAAGCCAATTTGGTGCAGTTCTGATTATACAAAAATGAGCAGCAACTGATCTTAGAGGAGTCCAACTCCATCTATGATTGGTCCATGGGTGAGGTGCTCTTCACACCAGGCGACTTCAAATTCTATTTGATTTGGAGACAAATTACATCACTACCTCAAGGATTCATCATCAACTGGAATGCACCGTTTGCCTGCATTCTTCACTACTACTTGGAAAATATCATCTTTTCCGAGTCGCACAAGGACAAGGGAAGTTCCATTAAGTATACTTCTATGTGCTCTAGTCATTATTGACCTTGGGAAGACAAACGGTCAATCTTTTCTCATTCTTCCTTATTCACATGTTGTCTGCAAAGATGTGGATTCATAGGAACCCCCATTCACTTTGGGGCATGCTCACTCCATTGGCCTTGCATCTCCGCCTCGAGCTCTCTAGGGGCTACTTACCCTCAAGGTGTCATCTTCTCTGGATTTTTAAGTACTTCAAGTGGGCTCACCTTGTCTCCAAGTACTAAGGCAAGGTGTAGGCTTGTTGGATCATAGATGACTAGATGAAGGATATGGTTCTTCCTATCCCCATATTTTGTTAAGTGGAGTGTGCCATCGTAGGTGTTCAATAGAGGATACAAAAGTCTTACTAGAGAGGGAGTATATCAACCAACCATTTGAGGATGAAGATGAATCGGAGGAAGAGGAAGAAGAGGTGGCATCAATGCCTTACGCACCGTGTAAGGGGATGCACCACATTCACCACTAATATGTAGATTTGAGGCCATAGAGCCAACACCTCCACCACCATGAGATTCATTCTCCATGGAAGGAATGTATGGGATGTTACATCCCATGTAGCAAGGTAAGAAGTAACATTCAATCACTCTGACTCAAACTCAAGGAGTTCAACAGCAGTTTCTTCAACATCAACAAGCCATCTACAACAACAAGAGTCTTGTCTTAGTCAACCAAGAGAACATCCACACTCGTTTAGAGTGCATTGAGTACCATTAGCATCTTCTCTATGACCACCAATGGAGTCAGGGGAAATTTTCTAGCTACACTCAACTGTCTGACATTCCAACCCAAGCATCCTAGTTCACGAGCACATGCTATCCACCTGATCGATAAATGTCACCTGGAACATTCCATACACCACCACCGTTTTGAGTTTTGCATACCATTGTTCCACCTATTAGTTTGATTTTGACTATGAGGACATGTCGATTTCAATCATAGGGAGATGATGGAACATATTTCTTTTGCATTACCTTCTTTCATAGTTAGTTTTCTTGTATGTTTTTGTTTTCCCTTTGATTCCTTTCTAGTGGTAAGATCCACAATCTATCTAGTGTAATCATGGAGCTTAAATTCTTATGAGTGCATCATATAAGTAAAAAGAATGTACTTTATACTCTTGCAATGAATTTGCAATTTTGATCTAATGCTCTATCTTTTAAGCTTACAACCAAAGTCTAAGAAACACCAAGTCGAACAAGTGTTTGGGTTAGTCAGCTTGAGGAAATTTTTATGAATGAAAATATAATTGTATCTAAGGCATGTGTATGATGGTATTGTTTGAGACCATACCAACCAAATAGTAATAGATCTTAAATAGGAATTTTAGAAATAAACTCTAAGGTCACCTTGTACACAGGTTCATAGGAGAGGGATATATGGTAGTTAAGAAAGGCATAGTCTCTTATTCGTGTGATTTCATCCATCCTTCATGTAATTTCATTCATCACCACATGATGATCATGTAATCCAAATTTTTTCCCTCTTGACTACTTTGCATAGCATAGTAGGAAGCATGTTAGTTAGTTTTTTTCAAGTACATTAGAAAAGGAAAAAAATAAAAATATGCATGTCATTGTGTTTTAGTTGAGAAATTTTAGTTACATAACTTACATATAAATTGCATTTACCTTTACATCATATTGCATAACATGTAACATGTATCTATTTATCTTTCTCTACAAATAAAGATTGAAAAGGAGATACTTCCATATTCCTCAAATGAAAAAAAATGAAAAAGTTATATATTGGAAAGGAATCCCAAGCATAAATCATGAATCATGCTAAAAAATGAATAGGGCAGAAATTGTTTTGAGAAAATTGCATTGAAAACGAAATAAAGGGAGAAGGAAAAGATATCGTGAACTCAATTTGAATTTTTCCTAAGGGGAAAGTGAAAATAACTTAATGTATGCATACTTTGACCCATACTCATCATTAGGGTGAGACATTTGTTGCATTGATCATCTCATCATAATAGTTTGGACATGCATTATCATTTCAGACATTTTGTAGGTGCATCATATTTTATCTATGCACAAATAGTTTGGATTTTACTTGTGATTCTTGTTTCATATCCACCCATCTTTTCCTCCCATTGCTTTGTGTGGCAGGCCACATATATAATTATTCCCCTCATTCATGTTTATATGGAGAATTGTTTCTCACATAGTTGTGTAGATAGATAAAAGAAATATAGATAGGGGAGTCATATGGTGCATCAAGTGCGTGCCCTTTTGAGTATTATGTTAATTTCTCCACAATAATACATTTGTCATTGATATTATTGTGGATATTTTTAATGAACACACATCTAATTGTTCTACAGTAGTTACATGTTTATTGATTAGTAAGGGCCGGGTCTGGACAGACATGTGGGGGTAATTGAGAGAAGTATTTATAAGATTTGTCTCCTTGCTAACTCTTTCAAACAGATCTAAAAGTAGCTTTGATCAAGGATGAGCAACATTCAAGCTTAGGTGATTTTGATGTAATGATTTTCAGTCTCTTTTCACAGGGTATTTTCTTAGTTTTTTTGCATATATATTCACTTTGATATATGTTTACACATTGTTTTCCATTATGAACAAGTGAATCATTATTGAATCAATTATTCACTAATTTTACCGAATCATGTTAATTTATAATCCATATCTTAGAATTATCATTTCCCCCTCCTATTAGGTGATTTGAGCACTGAACGAATAGCTAAGTCCTACCAACATATGTGTCGATGGTACAAACAGATCACGATTTACAACACCAAAGGAGGACATATTTAGTGCTATAGAGAGAGGCATTGATGCTATCAAAGATAGTGGTTGGTGCTACGGAATCACGATCCAAGGAGAATTAGAACTCAAGATTAATTGTCTTAATGCTATTGACTCGTCTATCAGTGGTAACAAGTTCAACATCCATACCTCTATGAGAGACAACTTTGTTCTACCAACATTCATGTTGGTAGTACCGACACAAGTTCACTGATCACTCAGTGTTGTAGACACCCCATCAATGGTAATGAATCTATGCGATCAGAGAAGATCTAAAATAAAGACAGATCCAACAACCACGACTTAATAAGGACAAAAGCCTCCTTTATGACCTCAGGAGAGCAGTCACAAATAGATTATCACATTATTGTAGTGTGAAAATTGAGGAGGAGGAGATGAAGAAGATAGTCACTGACCAGACACTCCAAGAAATTCTAGAGGATGGATTTGCATCGGAAAAGCTATAGATCAGAGTCTATGTTAGAAGTGATCGGAAAGACAACTTCTCTAGGGGTTTTCATATCAGTTTTTTTGAAGTTTAGTCTATTTTTTCCCCTTCCTCCTCTTTCTTTACGATGATGGCAATCATGTGTGCCTAAATTCCTTATTCTTTAGGAGCCTAGAGTAGCACAATGTTGCATTGTATTTGAACTCTTTGAGTTAATAATTTATTTTATTTGTTTTGGACATGAATCTATAATCTCCTCAATGATTTTTATGCTTGATCATGATAACCAAAGTAATATACCATTGATTGCTTTAGGAAAAGGATTAGCAGTTAGACAAGTTATTGATTCATATAGCCTATACCACACTTTTAGAGAAGGCTTACATCTAAGAAAGAATAACCTAGATATTTTGATCATGCATATGAACTAATTCCTAAACTACTACAAAAATGGAGTTCACTTTAGTTTAGATGGTATATCACACTGCATACTACTTGATGCAGGCATTTAGTCCATAATAAAGGGTTAATGGTTATCAATAAAATGGAACTTTCATGTAGTGTATGTCGTGGTGAAACCACAAGTCCTAAGAAAACCATTCATTTCTGATAAGAAAACATCTTAAATTATGTTTCAATCTCTGTTCTTAGTTTATCGAATAGCCAACCAACACTTTCTAGGTCTAGATGACTGGTCTCAATAAATAGTAATTGTTGGTGAACATTTCCTTTAGTGTAACACTCATACCTGATATGCCTATATTACACGACATGTGCACATGCATATTACATGCACGATTTACGTATGTGATTGGTCTATTTCCTTACTATCCTAACTCCTACGTTGGAATGGTGGTTCTAGTGTTTTAACATGTATGGTACTATTTTGGCATAAGTTGTGTAGTTGTTCAATATTTCTTCAAAAATTAAGTAAAATGTGGTGCTTTTCAATTTATGTAAAGTATCTTGGCTAGGGTTTAGATAGACAATTGGCGAAGAATATATTTGTAGAAAAGCATTATAAAATAAGTTATCGATATACGTCACATTTGGTTACCTGGATTTTATCGTATTGGATTGTATTTTGGACTCGAGTTCAGCAAATTTTATGTTTGGTTTGTGGGATTGGAGAAATTGGGCTAATCTTGGGATTTTTAGAAAAAATAGGAATCCCGCATTTTGGTCTCCATCAAAATTCTCCCGGACGCCAAAATCGATCATGGACAAGACATCAGGCATGAAAACAAAATCCCTCACTTACAAAATCCAGCAAACCAAACATAAAATTTTTTCTTTGTAGGATTTTGATAATGCAACATTTCAGTAATGCGGGATGGACAGAATATAAGATTTCAGTAAATCCATCTAACCAAACCTGCCCTATATATAAAATGTTGTAGGAAGTAGGTAAGAAAAACATTGGGAAAAAAATTGGATTTAGTTTCAAAGTAAATAATTACTAAGGTAAAACGTACTCAAGTACATTATTGATCTTGATATTGCAAAATAAACTAATTGAGCACTAATATCCACAAAAATTATTTTTTAAGGGAATGTTGGAGTGTACAACATAATTTGTGATGATGCTCAATCAAATATCGGGGAAAATGTTTGCAAGGTGAATAATATTATAAGCTATCTAAAGTATACATTGTTATTGAGGTTACATATGTACTTCATATCTAACTTGGATTTGTAACATATTCAAGCATGCGTCTCAAATAGCAGCAGGAGATTTTACAAAATTATGAGAATAAAGATTTCCTTGGGTTTGTGAAAGAGAAAAATGATGATTCTGACAAAGATAAAGATGTGGATGAAAAAATATGGTGAATAGATAATTTCTTTAATACAATATTGAGTATGGTTGGTTTTACAAATACTATTGTTGAGTGTTAAATTACTTCCCATAATTAGGACATTAAGGTATCTTCAAAATATGATGATGTGGGCAGACATATCAATGACTTCAAAAGCAAGGTGATTTAAACGTTTATGTAGAGTATTACACCATGTGGTGTGATTACTTTTTATTTTATTAATGTATTATTCAATAAAATTAATTAAATATAAATCATGTAGTTGGAAATAATTAGGAAATTGATGTTGTTTCACATGACAAGGAAGAAATTTTCAAGGTGATTAATATGTTAGTTTTATCAAAAATTGTATCATTACTCGTCTTACATTTTACTTCCCATCATATCTTGATTTCTAATATATTTAAGCATATCTTGAAATTTTAGGGCCATGGATTAGAAGAGGATACAAAAAAAGACGAAAATGTGGGGGTTAAAGAGGAAGGAAAGAACCTTTGTGTAACTATAGTAGTTATGGATAAGAAATCCAAGGTGATTTGTGTGTTATTGAGAAGTGTCCATGTATATTACGCAATATACAAACAATCGAGATACAAAAAATTATAATTTGGAAGCATTTCTTATTAGTGTGTAAACCCTAGTATAGAACTATAAATAAATAGACACATCATAAAAAATTTACATAGAAAACTCTCATAAGGCATGATGAAAAATCACAAGGCCAATAGATGAGAAAATCCACCAATGTAGTAAAGATCGAATGTCCTTTTGGGATTTTGACCCCAAACCCATATAATGCTACCAAAAGGATATATAAGAAAATGGTAATGAATAGAGAGATCCCTACAACTCTACCTCTCCAAAACATTCCACAAAGATACTATCTTCCACAAAGGACATAATAGTAGATGGACCTAAAGACGAACTCCTAGAAGCCTTGGAAGTCTTATAGCTCTTCATTTCTTTTCTCTATTCCTTATACTTTGCCTTTTTCTATTGTCTATAGCATTGGCTTCTATTTCTATTTCCTTTTCATTTGGTGGTTTTCTCGACACTTTGTGTCTGCTACAAGGATAGGATGTTTCACATTTCATGTCTTGGATATTTCTATCGCATACACTTGATGGTTCAAGGAGCACATTTTGTGGAGGGAGTGGTGCATACTCCTGCAGTGAGATCTATTATCATATGGGCTTAGTGTCATTGACAATAGATCCCAGTGTAGGAGTATGGGATTAGTGTCATTGACAATAGAGGGGCAGAAAATGTCATTGCCAACCACTTGCCAAGAATCATAGTTACTGGAAAGGATCCTTTACCCATCAATGAAAATTATGAAGATGAAGTTTTGATGATGGTGAAGTCCATTGAACCCAATTTACCATGGTTTTTCAATATCTACAATTACTTAGCATGCTAAAACCTACCTTCCAACATCACTTGCAATAAAAAGAAAAAGCTATGTTCTGACTTGAAGAATTAATATCGGGATGATCCTCTCCTCTTTAGGAGATGTGTTGGACCCTATTTCTTAGATGTGTCCTCAGAAGATGAAGTACCAAAGATACTCAATGAATGCCATTCTTTGTCGTACGGAGGGCATATGGGTGGAGAAAGAACAATATCAAAGGTCCTACAATCTAAATTATACTGGCCTATGTTGTTCAAGGATGCACATGCCTATGGAAAAGCATGTAATGAATACTAGAAAATAGGAAACATTTCAAGGAGAAATGAAATTCCAAAGTCTTAATTGATAGAGGTCAAGATTGTTTATGTTTGAGGAATAGACTACATGAGACCCTTCACATTGTCATGAGGAAAGTAGTACATCTTGATTGTAGTAGATTATGTATTCAAGTGGGTGGAAGTAGTAGATACCCCCACTTTGTGACTTGAATGTTGTGATAAGATTATATGAAAAGATAATCTTTCCTAGAATTGGTGTCCCGTGCACTTTCATTAGTGATGGGGGATCCCACTTCTGGGAGAGTCAATTTGAAGCCTTGCTGAAGTATGGACTAATACAAAAGGTAGCTACACCTGATCACCCACAAATGTCTAGACAGTCAAAAGTTTCAAACCAACAAATCAAGAATATTTTGGAGAAAATCGTTAACCACACTCGGAAGGACTAGTCACTGAAGCTAGATGACACACTATGGGCATATCACACTGCCTATACAACTCCAATAGGGACTAATCCTTACTGAATAATTTATGGTAATTTTTTTAACCTTCTAGTGGAATTAGAACATAAGGCCTTTTGGGCGATCAAATTCCTAATATGGACCCATCCATGGCTGGCAAACAACGATTCCTACAATTGCAAGAATTGGAAGAGATGAGGCTACATGCCTATCAAATGCTAGAATCTATTAGCAAAGGAAAAAAGTGTGGCATGATGCCCACTTGAAGATAAAGGATGGGTTAGAAGGGGACAAAGTCCTCTTATTTAATTCGAGCAACACACTCTTCCCATGCAAGCTGAGGTTAAGATGGTCAGGACCCTTCACTAAGTCAAAGATATACCCAACTAGAATGATGGAGATTTGTAGTGATAAGACTGGACCTTTAAGGTAAATGGACATAGGGTTAAGCAATATTATGAATATGAAGCATCCTCAAGAAGATTAGAACTTCAGTTAGAGGAACCTCAACCTACAAAACCAGAGGAAGTCATATGAAGCCAACCAAATAAAGTAAACTGAAGACTATAAACTAGCCCTTCTTGGGAGGCAACACAAGCATTCCTTGACATGTTCTATAAATATTTAGTTGTTTTATTTTATTTTAGTAATTAGATTTTCTTTATTGTTAAAACATTGTCAAAGATTAAAGTAATTTACTTTGTTTCAAAATTTCTAGTGTATACAAAATAAATTTTAACATGAATTTATAGTAAGTGCCTTTATTCAAGGACCAATTCAAGCAATGAATAATAACAATCGGTCACTGAGATCCACATTTTCCATCTACCACATGATTCTTAGCAAGTTAAGGGATCGAATAGCTTTGGCAACAACTAAAGTTCCTAGGATTTAACGATCACCACTAATCCATCCCAAAGTTTCCAGTGACCTCTGGGATTCTCAAATTCTCAACAACTGTTGGTCCATTACAAAATCTCAGTGACCACTGATATTTTAGACACTTCAAAAGCCGGTGGGAATCCAAGAGTATATAAACCCAATATCAAAATAATTGTTCCACAGTAACTCAAGTTGTTAGTGAAGCTCTGACAAACTTTAGTGACGAATAGAGAGAACCCTATACTACGACTCAAGGAGCCCTCCGCTGGCCATGACTCCTAAAGCATGTTCCCTCTTTCTTGAAGTGCTTGGTTTCTATTGTCCAACCCAACTACGCCGACCTACTACTAACGAAGGTGAATGCCAGCAAAGGAAATAGGTAGCCTCACTACCTCACCGACAAAACATATACCATAAGACAATATCCTTAGTTCCCTCACTTTTCTATCTGATCTCTCTCTTGTGCCATTCACCGCTTTTTCCACTAGTGATTAGGGTTTCATCATAAAACTATTCATTCCTCATTTCTCCAACCTCGGATTTGATCGCCAAAGCCCCTTGCTTCAGTGCTTGGTGAGAACAATTGTATCACAAGACTCTTCAGGTTCTCCACGAGATTTCTTACATTTTCAATGCACGCCAAGATTTCCTAAAATCTCAGTGACCACCAAAGAGCTTCCAAACAGTTCAGAAATCGCCAAGGTTTGCAACGTTTTCAAAGACTGCTAAAGTTTTACATTTTTCAGCGACCACCAAGATTACCTAAAATCTCAGCAACCAATGAAGAGTTTTTTCTTAAGCCAAATTCTCAACAATTGTCGAGAATTCTTAAACTAGCTGAATTTTGGCTACTACTAGAAAAAGATCTTCCATTGACCATCAACTTTTTTTACCCTTTCAACTTAATAAGAATCTCATTGATCACATTCCCTCTGAACCTACCTAATTCAATACTAGTTACTAACTCCATTACAACCCTATTTTAGTCAATTGATTTCAAACGACCTCCCTCTACTGATAAAACAAATTTTATGTCAAATAGGATGTCATCATCAACCTCTGACTCACTAAACAAGAAGGCCACATCCCTATATGAGATCGAGGAAGCAATAAAGATCATCACCATAGTGTTAAATGCACATCCAGTCATACTCAAGAATAAGAGGGTACAAATACAATTGTAGAAAGAACAATATGAACTCTTGTTGGGGCATGAATCACCTGAGTCATAGGAGGAATCACAACTATCTAAAGTGACGAACACTTCTAAGTTTGTTCCTTGAGAAAGAAACAAAGACCAAGGGAAGACAAAGGCAATGGGAACAACCCTGGACAACCCAATATATAAGAAGAAAAGTGTAGAAATAAATACTAAACCACAGACTAGAGGGGCAACATCATCAAACACACAAGCAGAAACTATAGGTAGGGAGACAAGTGTGTCAAATGATGGTCGATGCAAACAACTAGAATTTGTGTTCTATCCTAGAGACAAGGACAACTAGACCAAGTACGATCTGTTCATGCAAACTAAGACCTTCAAACAAACCCAATGCATGACAGATAGGACTTCCGATAGCTGGGGCTCAACGAAAGAGTTGTGGAATTCTCGAAGTGAGCAACCTCCATATTATTTGCATAGATGTTCAGTGATCCTACACTAGACTTACTACAAAATTTATGTCATCTTTGATAAAGGTGCCTCTTGAAGACAAAGAAAAATGTTATATGGAAGGGGGGTTCAAACTACAACTCTTATGATGGGAAAGGACTACTTCTTATGGAGTAGATACTGAATGTGATATTCATTGAAATAGAGGAGCAAGTCAGAGTTAACATCACAACAAGGTATGACAAAGACAACATAGGATTTAGCACCAAAAAAACTTGGGAGAGCCTGACATGAGAGTAGAAGCACAAAGTAGGATCATCAAAGGCAGCACAGATGCCCTCTTACTTTGTTAGGGTAATCTAGAAGATCATTTCCAACACTTTGCTTGCAAGATGTAAAACTAGAAACATATCCAGAGTAGACCTCTTCCTAATCTTGTCTATACTTGAGAAAAGGAAAGTCAACATCTGATGGTTGCTAATTAACAAACTATCTATAGTTGTAGGCCCAGATGAAACAAAAGAATTCAACATGGGAGACCATATCACATCAACTGTGTTCTATTACCTCGACCTAGAAAAACTAATGAAGTCAAGGAAAATAAAGGAAATACTCTAATTGACATTATATACCTTATGTTGCTAGTATAGTTGCACAAAAGGGAAATAAATTCTATTATAAGCAATCAAAATCAGAGGGTCTACTTCCTCTCCTAGAGATGAGCCATTATGATGCTCACAGTTGATCATCTATAGAGTTGATATCGATAACATGTTATCAAGTACTATTAGAATACCTATGGATGCACTCACACTTCCTGTCAAACTCCCATCATGGGAACAAGAGAAGGTGACAAAATCAGAAATAAGATAGAAATTTCCTATAAAGGTCTGCAAGGAAGTTACAAAAAAAAACAATTTTAGCACTGAAACTAACCGAACTGCAAGTTGAAGAAGATGAGACAACAAGGACAAAAGCCAAAGTAAAGGGAACCATGGAAATGCAGTAGAATACAGATGCACTGGCAGCCTTCACAACTAACCATTCCATGGAGGTTGAATGTATAGAAGTACATGCAAGTGAGCTGCAAGATCAGCTTGAGGTCCCAAAAGGTGTAGTGGAGGAACTATATCCCGCGATGAACAGATACATATGCCATCTACACTGGTTAATGCTTAAGTGATCAAACCATTAGAGCTCAAGCAACCAACATCGTCCCCACACCAGATGGAGCAAACAACACTGCCACTAGACAAGAAGAGAAGAAAACCATAAACCCCGCACATGCACAATGGTAAAAAATGAGCTTGGCATCAATTTGACGCCATGTATGAGAAAACTCAAAACTCTTCCTCTAACTTGTTAAATATTTCATCTAGCCTACAAGCACTAACTACACTGGTAGAAAGATTAGATAAGAGAACCACATCCCTCCCATAATTTATGCAGGACATGCTAGCTAGTCCAAAAATAATGATGCAAGCAATGTAGAAAATGGCAATGGAGATTGAAGAGCATAGAAGGGAGAGGGATGAAATGAGGAAAGATAGGAGTGCACTGCACAAGGAACATGAAGAGTTCCTACAAGTAATGGAGGAAGTACAAAGATAATACGAGGAGAGGTGAGCCACAAAAAGGACCAAACAAATTGTCAGCCTCTCGCCCTCAGAGGCATCCTCGAGTCCTTCAAACCTCGACCAAAACAAAGACGAAGAAGTGGCAAACATACATGATATTAGAGAAGAGGAAATCCATGTGAAGGAACAACAAAGAAATGAAGAGGGATCAGCAACAAACCCCCACACTACAGTATAAGACGTTGATCTATAATCTTCACTAACAGATGACAACCCTCATAGGGAGGATCAACCAGGTGAAGAGGACCCGTCCAAGCATGGGAAGAATAGAAATGAAAAATCCATGAGCTATGGTGAAGCAACAATTATGTGAAACCTCTACAAATTGAAGATAGACATGGACATATGTGACATCTACTTACAGTTCAACGAATACAATGAACACAACACCAACGTCTATGATGGAAAGATAGTTGTCAAGCTCATCAAACTGGGTATGGTGATGCTCAAAACATATCCAATGGAACAAACATCGTTAGAAGATACTGCAACAAACACCCTAATGGAACCATCATCTAAAATCTCGACAGTGAATGTTCCTGAAACCTATATAGGAATGAACATCGGCAACAAAAGCAACAATAGTTGGGGATGGAGCATCCAATGATGATGAAGGTGGACTCACCTCCTTCTTTCTAGGTGCACCACCCAGGCAACCTCCACCTTGAGAAGAGACGATACAAGGCCTAATAACCCCGCCACTCCCATGTAAATGGATGGGAATGGACATGTTGTTTGTTACCCATATCTCATGTTCTCACACATGTCCTAGATGAAAGTCTTCCCAACACATATGTTATATACAACAAACATGGGAGGACATTAACTAAAGAACACTTCAAAGGGATCTTCTTCAAGAAAGAAAGACTACATAAAAGTTTATTCAAGGTACTCTTTGCAAATATGCTGGAGGAGTTCTTGCATGTTGGTAAAGTACAAGCTATCTTCAATGATGCAACCATCTTGTCAAAGAGTATGTATGAGGAGAAATTTGATTCTGAAGCTGTCAAAGAACTTCAGGAAGATATGGAAAGACGAGAAATAGGACTCCTCACTTTGCCAATTATAATGACAAATGTTGGGTGCTGACAATAGTTGATCTATGAAAATGACATATGGCTATCTACAACTATTGTAGTACTAAGGTATCCTAACTGCCCTAGACTTTATGAATAAAGATGCACAAGATATAAAAAAATTACCCATCCACCTTCAACATGCCATCGAACGGGTTGGAAGCCGCCACATCAGCAATTAGAAGGACTTCATCATCAAAACCAAAGTATTTTAAGAAGAGCCAGGTTCTGGGGAAAATGCTTTTGCTGTCTTGTGTCTTATGGAGGTTTTGAACAAGAATATCCCATTCGAAGATATCTACCTCAAAGACCTCCACAGACTGAGGAGTCTATGCAATGAAAGTCATATATAATCTCTACTTCTTTTAGCAACCCAACAATGCCTCCCGATGCAATCCACACTGACTCCATATGGGAGTGCCACCTCCTGATAAACTACCATGGTGAGAGTAGCTAAAGACATTCATAATAGAATGTGCATCACCATGGAAAGTGGGGTGGCCAACTGAAGAGAAAAACAATGACAGGAATCAACCTCCAATACGGATAATAGATGAACAACATACACATCTTGCAACAAAGAACCAATAGGCATCATCATCCACAATCATTCCAGAAACAATTACAAATACAACATAGATGTTACAACAGGGGGAGATAGATGAAGATGAGCCACAGGAAGCAAGGCCTGAAGGGCCATCTAGGACCATCAAAGCTAGTTTCCCATATTTTGATAGATGGTCTTAGAAAGACCTTAATTTGGAGTTGATGTAGATAATAATGAATAGTTTGAAGGTAGACAACGACATGGGGGAAGTAGTCTTTGAAAGGTAAGGAATATGCATCTTAAAAAATAACCTCTACAAAACTCTAAGACATAATGATAAATGATTATGAGTGTCATATCATCTTACCAATCCCTACTCAGGGATAGCATGCCCAATACACACATGGCATACTACCTTTTAGTGGAGGACATCATCCACAAAAAATTCTGGCAAAAAGAAGCAACTTCTAAAATGCTTAAAAAACTCACTTCTAGAGTTCATCTTCTTGCCAATCATGCAAAACAACCATTGGACACTCCTATTAATCAACGTTAAGGCAAAGACTACAGTCTTGTACAAAAACTCTGATGCGGCCTTCTCTTTAAGAAAGTATACAAATATGGTAACGCCAAAGAGTGTCATGGAAGAAAAAGCACAAGCTTATGCTGAAGAAATCATTGCAATGACATAGGAGCATGGAAAGAGATACAAGTTCATCACTAACAAAGACCTTAAGAAGCTACAGTTCTGCCAGAGAAGCCACCAACAAATTCAACAATCAAACAACTATGGTTTCCAATGCCTATACTGGATGACAACATTAGATGAGTGATACATCAAAGTCGAAAGTCTATAGCACGAGCGCTACCACATGCTTTGGGGAATATACATTGTTATGTTTCTACACTCTTGTTGGGAAACACAAGGAATCCTAAATGAAGAGTAAACCCCACTTTTTTGTATTCATCCATAATCTTTGACACTCTGGGATAGAATGTATGATAAGTTTCTGGGTATAAACGGGTGAGGAAGGTACTATATTCATACCCTTTTACTCAGTCAAACTTTTACGCACCAACCACTTAGGCTTCCTAGTCTACCTAAAATTTTGAATTTTTGATTCTAAACATAAGCCCAATATGGGAAGTTTTTGAAAACATTCAAACTTTATAAATAGAAAACATAAATATTGTTATAATTAGTGCAACTGCAAAAATATTTGGGTCCAACTTTCCTGAATGTTGTCATAACTTCCACTCATAGACTTTCTTGTCTTCATGTTAACTCTTAGTGTAATTATTTTAATAATGACGGATTTGGGCTATCTAATTAACCTAAAAATCAAGTGTGATAATGTTTTTACATCAGCCTTACCCCAAGATATTGTAAAATGCAAAAAGATGCTTGCTATCCCAAGATGAACCCTCGAGGTAAGGAGCACTTTGTCTAATACTCTCTTGATTGATCACCATAATTCTCAACTATAGGTAGGAAAGAACATAACCCTAGAAAAAAGGCAATTTCTACCCCTTTTAGTGCTTTGATCCCCACTATGGGATCAAAAGAGGCTCGACAACCCAAATCTTCCTTTAAAATTTCTATTTCCCCTTATCCTGTGGGCAAGAATAAAAGCTGAGAGGAATAAAATAATGAGAATTCTGCCAAAAATTCAAAAGACACTAAGGGGCATAAACTTGGAAGCCAAACTTCCCACCTTCCTTTTGAAGGGAACCTCACATAACCACCAGAGATTACATCAGGACCCAAATTGGGTAACACTATCATTACAACGGTAATCATGGTTGTGTGAACCTATAAAAGGTAGGGAAAATTTTCTCCTTATCCTAAACCAACACATAGTTAGGATCTTCAAAAAAATAAAAGTTGGTTGTGAAAGCTACCTCTAACCAGAACCTTGCACAAATATGGCCAGGAAAGAGATTATTGGTGCATCACGATGTACAAATCCTTCCCCAGAAAAAGGACGTAGCAGATAATACGAGTAATGATACTCCTGATTAGAGAGGGAGAATCTTGGTATTAATAGAACCTATCAATGATTCATATGTCTTGACTTAAGGCTGACGTAATGATATTCTTCACGCTCTAAAAGCACTAATCTAATAAAGCACTTTGAAGTTGTTTGATGCCTTAATTCTATAAGTTAGCCTGATGACAAGCTAGACTCTAAATTTTGTGGGGGTTGATAACATCCAATTTTGTTGATATTTTAGTTCCTATTTTACCCTAATGTTATCAATTAGACAATGTTTTATTTAAATAAATCTATTTGTTTGGGTATGTTTTGGAGTAACTACCTAATTTCATCTCCTTATCTTTTATTTGCACATAATATCACAACAAGGAGCTTTGAAAGTTCAATGATCATTAAGCTCACACCTTCAACAATTGATGGTCTTACAACCCCAGTGACCATTTACCTAGAACGCCTAGTGGCTAATGGATTCCCATCACCGGATGTCGATGTTCTTTGGTAGAAAAGTTTCCAACATCAGCGACCACTGATATTGTGCCTTCATCAACCACTAGTCTCAATAGTCCGATGAGCGATGGCCCACCACCATCAGCGACCACTGATACACAACTAGCTCAACGACCACAAGATTTGAATCATCAGCGACCACATAACATATGATCTTGACGATCGATGGATCTACTAGCCCAACAACCACTTGCCCCACTCTACCAGTGGTTGTAGGGGACACTACCTCGAAGGTTGCACTGATAAATACTCGACTGCCTCAATGTTATAAGGGGTGGCGACATGTGAGATATGATGAAGTGTTGTCACACCACACAACTATCTTTCCCTCAGTTTGAGATCCCTAAAGATGAGAGTCTAAAGGAGATAGTCCACCTACGCCATCACCAAGCCCTGTCAGTTCCTTCTACGAGAGGAAGAGCATCCATCTCTGACGTCCACTCTAAATCTAGATTTGAGGAAGGCATTCATCGGCCTTGGTCATTTTTTGTTACAATTGGTGTATCCCTCTCCTTCTTCTCTATATATGTTCATCATCCTTCATCCACTTCGTCCATTTTCATCATCCCCTCTCTATGTCTTATTACACTTGTAAATATGTAATGCTACTCACCTTCAAGAGTGTCTAAATATATAGTTTGGATTGGGAGTAGCCACTAAGGCTCTCCCAACATGTAAATACTTATATCCATTGAATACATGCTCATAGAAATGATTATATCCATATTGTTGGTCTTTATACTTCACTTGTATGATTAGCTACCCTCTTGTGATGTTTGTTTATTAGTACCTCGAAAGAGTTGTATTAACCTTATGTAAGTGTTATGAAGTTGCAAGAATGCATGAGAATGTTGGAATGCCTAAGATAATGATCATATGGTTATATTGTGTTTATTTGTTTGTTGAGAGATAGACAACCTCATAATCTAGATCTATCCTAAGCTCAAGAGAGGAGGAAATAGACATCTATGATGATTTCTTGTAATCTTGCTAAGGGTATACATTGGGTGTGAGTATTGCATGTTGGGGAGAGACATTAGATGGTGAAATCCAATCCAAGTTCATATCCATACTTGATATATTTCTCTTTGATTTTACTTGTTATCTTGGTTTGCTTGTTGTTTTGTTTTACTTGTTTTGCTTTACGCATTCGTTGAAGTACTATCATTCCATAAGGAACATTACACCTGTTTCCACTCTTTTAGATCGATGTAATTATGCCAAGATTCTTATTTCCTAACACATACCATCCTTGTCCCTATGGATCGACACTGATTTACTACATCAGACCATGTATAATAATTGCGGGGGCCTGAGTGTCGAGTTATAAATTTAAGAGTCTGACTACTCTAGTTTCGATCCTTTTTGGACATGTGATTTGGGTCGGTCAGCAACCACTCCCTTGTTCTCTATTATGAAAATGCCCATAGTGGTGGTGCCTTGGGTTTGAAGTAGAAGAATTCCCAGCTAACCCTAGACCTCGAGACACCTAACTAAGGCTTTAGTAGCTCTGCCAAACTTCCTTTAGCTGCAAAGAACCCTCAGTTTCTTTCCATCAATCCCTCCCTTATCCACTAAACCCCATCTTCACTGACCTGAACCAAATTGACTTGATCACACCATGGTGCTCATTTCGTTAATTAATTGCACCTAAACCATCATGGCGTCCCTTCATAGCTCGAAATAGCATCATGAGGAGCCGCAATATCCTCGATGTCTCTACCGACAAAGCTCATCCATGTTCCCCGGGCCGTGTCCCTGGCAACCTATACCAAGCTCTGCCTAGTGCCACCACATTGACCAGAGTATTGCATAAGATTTCAAAAAGTCCTCTGCATCTTTGTGAAGTCCCAAATTCCTCCTTTTCATGATATACCTCTCAATCCTTATTCCTTGTTCCATCTACACCTTAGTTGCTCGCCCACACTCTGTTTCTCAAACCTTTGGTAGTGATTGTTTTCTTTAGTTGGTTGACTTCATACAGACATCATGAATTCATTTGTATCCTTACTTCACCAGGCATGACCCCTGGGTCCAATAAAACCTTTTGTCACTCTTCTACCTAATCACGCTGCTATGGAACATGCCATGTTCCTATGGTTGAACAATCAAATGTTTTATTGGTATGAGATGCCCACGTAGTGTCACTCTCAACCTAGAAAGAAGCCAAGCAGTATCTTGTGGGTCAACATGAGGATCCATGAAGCTGCATCCCTCCCCTAATTTGTGAAGTCAGTTGGCTTGTTCTTTTCTTATTTTTTTTATTACCTATCAATTACTTGATTGGTCCATCTTGCTAAATCAATTAAAAAATAACTCGATTATCGTAAAAATGCCCAAAAAATATTGATCTTCTTAGAAAAATCTCTAGTTTAACATGAAACCATTACCTTACCATGTTGTAATAAGGTTCAATGATGATATTTAATGACTTTTTCATACATCTTAATTATTTTTACTATTAATATTTCAAACCCTAATCTTTCTAGAATACCTAATTTACATAATATATGATGACATCACGACCATGTTGTACTCTAATTCGATATTGATGACTTAATCACATGACTATGAATACAATGTAATATCCAATCTACTCTTGACATGTTTTTACATGAAAATGGCTAAATGATTTAATGTATTTGAACCTTGATATTTGTACATTAAATCAGACCATGATTCAAAATATAAGTTCCTTATCTAAATCATACGACCCTAGACCAAATACATGGTTGTTTCCCTTACACTTCACTACTACATGGCAAAAAGAATGTAATGAGCATAGTTATCTATGAAGAAGTGCCTTAATAGGTCACTAGAGAAATGAACCACATATTGATTCATGGTTTTTTCCCTTATGTAACAATGACAAATACTTTTTAAACTTGTTGATTTGGATATTTATAATAAACTGATTGACTATGTGAGGTATGCTTCTATATTATTTTGTCCTTGAAGAGGCAAGTGATATTGATTGATAATATTGTATGTACTCTTATTTAAAATCTTGTATATGTATTTGTTTGATCTACAACATTCCCTACTGAGTAATCTTTTGATTTGTATATGTAATCTTGAAAATCCTTGAACATAAATGATAAAACCCCTTATGACTACCTTTAATTATGATGTTAATATTGCGTACATGTGACTTCCTCGTATTGGAGGGTGCAACTTGTACAACATGATGACCGCCCCCATCTTGTTGTTGCGATGTAGCCATACATATATACATGCATGTTTATTTTAGCATGATGGGGAAATTTGTAATGAAACCTGAATTGCTCAAAATAAAGATGACTTTGGATATTGCATTGGGAACTTTGCTTATAAATCTTGCTATGTATAATATTTTGATATAAGGTTTTCAATTATTCAATATTGTTCTTTTCAAAGTGTACTGATGCATTTGCATATATTATGTCTCAATTTACCTATGTTTTGGCATGAAGACTTGAAGACTCGATACATGATGATCAATCATTTTTTTCTAATATCTGTCAGAATGAAGAATGCTTACCACATGGGATTACATGTAAAGGGAATGTAGCATCCAATTTGAATTTTATTATCATGTTATTTCCTTTTCATGTTGCCTATGGGCCATGATGTAACAAAATTTATGGCTCATTTTCAATAAAATAGAATTTTGTTTCTTTTTGCATATCATATGTGTGTGATCTTCAGGCCACTCAGATACTGGCGCTCTAATCCTCTTAACACTACCTACTCAAGAAGTGGGATGGGATCAGGATAAGAATAATTCTATGACAACTTCCTTTCATGCTCATGCTTTTATAATAGACTCTTCCTCTATTGTAAAAAGTAAAACATACTTTTGAAACATAGACTACCGAGATATTTCTCCCCATCTAGATGTGAAAACACACCCAGAGGTAGACTTTCAAAGATCAATATCACCTTCCATGTCAACATCAATAAAGCCTTTTAGAACTAGTATAGAATCACTTAACATCAAATATGTGATGTTATGCCTCATAAATATTTGAAGATCCACTTTTCTACCTCCCACTAATCTTTCTCAGTGTTCGATAGAATCTTGCTCACCATACTAATTGCATAAGAAATATTAGGACTAGTGCTACCATTGTGTACATCAAACTCCCCACAACAGATAAGGATTCCTGACCATCTTCTCCTTCCCCTCATCACTTGATAGGCATGACTTCTTACTTCGATTGAAATGAAATTATATTGGATTACTCATAGCATTTTATTTCTCTTATTGAACCACTCCAGAATCTAATCAACATAACTCTACTGTGACAACCACAACTTGCACTGCTTCATGAGACAATGATCACCATCCCCATATTCTATTGTGTTGGTCCCAAATCATTTATCTCAACGTCTTTAGAAAACATTGTGTTTGATTCTGTAATTAAACTAACACCATTTCCCACTATTAACATGTCAAACACATAGAGTAGAAGAATAATGATCTTATCAGTGCTCTTTCTCTTAGCAAAGTGCACCTCTGACCTATTCTATCTTAAGGCTTGTTATCCAGTCTCTTCATTCAATACACTACTATTCACCTCATCTAGTGTCCATTTTTATTTGTGTACATAAATACTGACTATCACTATGAGCGTCTCCCAACTATTAGGTAATGATAGCAGAAGTATTACATGTAGTTCATCATCAAGAACTATGTTCATGGATCCTACTGATTGATAAGGCTTTATAATTCATTCATGTGCTCAACAATACTAGTACCATCTGTGTACTTCAATTTCACCAATTTCCTAATCAAGAAATGTGTATTTGTTGTAGTCTTTTGCTCATACAATTTCTGAGCTTTTCCAAGAGATCCTTGGTGTTGTACTCCTATGAGACATGTTGGAACACAAAAATATTAACTCACTTTTGCACTATTTCTACACTCTTCCTATTTAGCTTTTGTCAATCTACATCAAACATACATCTTAAATATTATCCATCTATTGGATCACAAACCTCCTTACAATATTAAATATCCTTTCTCTTGCATTTCTAAATGTACCAATTTGTACTTGTCAACTTTTTTCATTGTATCATCATCATTCCCCATCTAAATATGTACTTTTTCCCTATGCTCTGATACCACTTGTTGTTTTTGGGGATATGTGCATGAATATTATGTGATATATAGATATCCAAGATGCAACAAAAAAATTATGCAGAAGCATTACCCAAGAATGTGCAATATCAAGAATATAATTGTAAGTAAATAGAGAGAGAACCATATTTTTACATTGAAACCCCTCACAGAGTATGAGGAGAAAACCATAATACCAACCAATGGGAAAATCCACTAAGAAGCAAAGTTGCAATGTCCTTCTCGGGTTTTGACCCCAAATTGGAGATAATATAATCAAGAGGAGATAGAAGATATACCAATATAGGGAGAGATCCCTACAATTGTATCACCTCAGAACTTCCCAGGAACATACCATCTTCCATAAAATGAAACATAGTAGGTGGCCCTAAAGAAGAACACCCTGAAGTCTTCACATACTTGTCCATGTTCCTTTCTTTTTATATCCTCTTTCTCCTTGGCCTTTTTTCTCCCATCCACAGAAGCAGTTGCCTTGTTTGTGAACCTTTCAATTGGAGGTGGTCTTGTCATTTTGCGCCAAATACTAGGCTTGGCACTTTGACACTAAATGGATGGGATATTTATATCCCCTACACAATAGTAAACAACCAAGAGCGCTAATGGGTTGTGTCCTCCTAAGGCCTAAATGAGTTAGAACAATCTTATCACAAAAAGTTCTACGATGTAGATAATGTCTAGCTATTAGTAAGTCTTTACCAATATATAAGTAATAGATCAATGGGTAGGGTGTGTAACAAAGGATGAAAAAGGATATTAGTATAGTAAATAAGGATAAATAAAACAAGCTGGATTTGGGGCTCGGGGGTGCATGACTCTCTGGAGGCGACTAGGGTTCATGTGTGCGACTCTCCCACTCGGGGGAGGTGGTCGGCTGTCGACGCGTAGCCACCCTCTCCCCCTGGGCATTCATCGGGTGACTGTCCTCTTCATAGATTGTGCGGCAGTGGGGCTGCGGCTGGCTGGCTCTCCTCTCCGTCGCCTTCATCTTCCCCCTTTCTGGCCGTCAGGCCGAGACTCCATGCCTTTAGATCGGGGCTTCAGGGTGGTGGGGCGATATTCTTCCTGGGCGGTGGCTCCGTCTCCGGCGAAGCATGTCGCTTGGTGGAGGCAAGGAGGTGTCTGCCACGAAGCCTTTGGCGTGGATCTGCTGGAGGGTGGGCATTTCTCGCTTTGCTGCTTTCGCTCTGTTTTTCAGTTCAGTCTGTGTCGACTCCCTGCCTTTCATTTTAGTCCTGGGTCTAGGCAGTTTCTTGCCTTCTTCTCGTCATGTTCCTTCAGCATTTGTCTCTCCCTTCGGGGTTTGGGTGTCTCTCCTTTCGTGAGAGTGATGAGATCCCTGGTTGGTCTTGTTTTTTCCTCAGGTTCTTTGCTGCTCGAGCCGTGCCATGGATGGTAGAGACAACAATCAGACGGAACTCGGTCGGTTTCATGCTTAATGTCTCTACTTTATGCTCAAGGTGAAGGTATCCCTCACAATAGCTGCTTTGGTCAGCCACGAAGAAGTGATTTCTATGCATAAGCATTTCAATCTCGTTCCAAGATGAGTGGTAGTGGTGTTAGTTCTATGTTCTTGATTGATCTGGGTTTCTTCTGGTTGTTCTTCTCTACTTGTAGATGTCGTATGGCTTGAGTAATGAATGGATCTGTGTGCTGTCAAAATATAAACATGGTGGATAGCAATATTTCCTTTTATATATAGTATATAATATAATCAAGGTTAATGCCTTTATCTTATATTTGTAATATACATCTAGAATATTATATCTTTATAAAACAAGTTATCAATCTTGTATTTTCTAACATCATAGTTACTATAATTGATTATGTTAAATCATTCACTATAAATTCAGTGCACTTAATTATTGTGTTATATGTACATAATTATAGCTTTTAATAAAACATAGATTGGAAGATTGAAATTGGGGTTGACTAGAAAATTGTTGCAACAGTGACCTCATATGATCTATTGAATGTTGACATAATTGACGAAAAAGATAGAAAGTTGTGCGTGAAAATTAGTATTATATACAGGCAAGCAAGGAATATTTTAATTTTTTATATTTATTTACTAATTGGTAAATTTGAATATAAAATTGAAGATAGGATGAGATTTAAAAATGGATAGAAGACGCATCAAAATATGTGGACAAAGATTCACCTAAGAAATCTAGCCAAAAAATGGTGTTATTTGTGAGGAGGGTAAAAATAAGTCGTAGGATTAGAATATAGAAGATTGGTCGTAATGCATATAAAGACATTAACTAATACAAAATTGGGTCAATGAGTTTGTTTAGGCAAGACCTAATGACCATAGTTATGAATGTAGTGTTTTTCTATAAATATACTTATATAATGTTGGTGATACTTAACATTTTTTTCTTGTATTAGCTAATTGGGATTCTTCTACTTAGGCCCATTAGTATTAGTTTAGTTTATATTACAACATGTCTAAGATACATCATATTTTTAGACAAGACTACATATATGACTCTTTGAAACATTGATTCACTCATAATAAGAATTTCTCTTCACATTATATCAAGAGAAACTCTCTAACCACTGGGTTTCCACATAGAAGCCCATGGCCTCTCTTTCTCAGATCATCTCTTCTATCTTCTTCTTCTCCACTTCCCCCCTCTCCCTCATCCATTCCTACACCCCACATCCAGGACCCACACCCCACCACTCTCCACTTCCCACCCACCCAAGAAACACGGTGGCTCACTGTCATCGCCGCCATCACTTTTGCTAGTAGGATGCACAAATAGCAACAACATACAAGCATGCTATTGTAGCCCATGGGGCGGGGGTCCGAGCAAGCTATTGTTGCCCTCTATCCATGCTATGATTCCTAGTGGCCTATTCTTTTTTCTATTGTCTCTGTGAATGTCTCTATTTATGTATGTTTGATTTTCCCATAGGAGATTCATAGGTAATGGTCCCCTTTGTAGTTGCATTTGTGACCCTTGATTGGGTGTTTTCTGGAATAGCAACCACCATGGGAATCTGACAAGTACTCCTCCTCTTTGTTATCCACCAAAATTTCTTGGTAGCATGTTCATCGCAACATGGTAGGAATCTATTTCTAAAGTAAGGTTGTAACAACCTTAATCCCTCTCTTTTTGTTACTTTCCTCCCCATGTATTTTTCTTATGTTCATGGGTGAGCATGGTTAATTGTTAGGTATATATTATTTCTTTCCTATCACAATGCATCATTAATGTTATACTACTTCAGCCATGTTTCTTTCTTGCTTTCTGTTCTAATTGTGCATCTTACCAATGATTTCCCATATCTACCACTATTCTATCAGTGTGTTATTCTGATACCTTTCTCTTCCATCGCCCTACATGTGTAAATTTTCATCTTATTTGAAGACATGACTGATGGAAAAGATTCATTTGAGACCATTGTCTATTATGACAATGTTTATATCTACATAATAAAATTTAATGGAGATAATTACCTACTCAAGATGAATTCAATCTACACCATCATGGAGTCCAAACAAAATGTGAAATTCATATAAAAACCTGGTAAGGATGCCCTCGAATGAAAATGGAGAAATAGCCAATTCAAAATTTGGATGTAGAAAAAGATAGATCCTTCTATTGCCTCAAAATAATATTTTACAAAACTACAAAGGGACTGTTGGAAGTTACCAATTCTCACTAACACATGAAAAGAATGATGTGAGGCTTATATAATATAGGATAAATTGTTTGGTGAAAAATAGTGTATTAATACCCTTGATTAATACTTTGGTTTTGTTGTCATCATGTCTTAATAACTTTACTATTTTCAGCATGTTTCTTTTGAGAATCAAACCAAAGACTAGGTCAATCTTGTCATGACAAAATTTCTCAAGGGTCTTTATCCATCCTATGCTCCAGTCCACAACACTATCTTGTCCTGAGACAACTTTTCCACTCTTAAGGATGTCTTCTCTTGTCTCTAGTAGTCTAATGTTCTACTCTTGTCTTCCACTCCACCAGAATTTCAATTGACGATTGTTGTTATTTGTCATGAATCTAGATGAGCCCATGAGCATCCCCCAAAGCCATAATGCACTTTCTGTAGCAAGTTAGAAAACCTAGAGGACAAGTGCTACCAGAAGCATAATCATCCCTATGGGCGCAGTCGTGACACTGGGGCAACCCATCTTGGTAAGGGATCATATAATACATTTGTTGCCATCTCTTTAGCTAAGTATTATTAAGTTCTATAGGCCTTTCAAAAGATTCCTCAACATTACACTAGATCTAGGGATACTTTGACCATGCAATCCACTGTGACATCTTTAGTGCATTTGGACTCCAACTAGGGTAATGTATGGGGCTCCATGTCGACATTCAGCTCTTCTGGTATTGCTGACTCTAGGGCCACCCAACATATGACTCGTACGGAACACTTTCTTTCATTCACAAAAATCTTTTCCTACATCTTCTATCACTCTAGTAGATGGGTCCATTAAAACTGTTCAGCAATATGGGTGTGTTAATATCTCACCTAGTCTCAAAGTTAAATCTATTCACTATATTCCTCATTTTTCCTTTAATTTATTGTCTATGTATTGGTTGGTTGATGCCTTCACCTGCAACATCACCTTTACTAGACATGGCTTTTTGATATAGTATTCTTAGACTTTCATGATGATTGGTTGATTTCTAGAGCCAGTGACCTTCATTACTTTGGTGATGTTGTTCCCTGTTTTTCCCTTCTTATGAAAACACCTCTCCAGCTTCACCAAATTTACGGTCATCCTTCTCTTAAGAAGTTGAAGTGCATGGATGCCTCTTTATCTAGTTTAAAAAGTCTCCCATGTCACTTGTGTCATTTTGGTAAGCATCATAGGAGTTACTTTTCCATAAAAACTAGTCCATTTTTAAATAACTCTATGGTGTTATTGATTATGACATTTGTGGTCCTTTTAAAACCATAGTTTCAATGGATTTTATACCATTATCTTTGTAATAACCCAACCTCCCAGTAACCCCCAATTAAGGGAGACCAAGAGGTCAGAGTCATTATCCCAATTTCCGGATCAAAGGTTCGACAAATAATCAATAATAAACACTAAATTCTACCATACTATATTGGAAAGCTGTAATAAAATAAAACTTTGCATACCTTTTTAATATCTAACTTCTATCCACCACAACAATCTACTCTAACTAATCCTCCTTGCACTTTAATTCATAAATTCACAATGTAAGACTTTACTGTTTATCCTTTTCCATGTCGTACCTAAAACTCCGACAAACAAAACGTCAGTCAACATAAATGAATATGCCGGTATGTGGGGGAAACAATAACCGTGCAATTAACTATAACAACATATTGCAAGAAATTGTTGTTTAGCAAGAAAACTTTACATCTTAAAAATAACTACTCAATCCCTACATACCCTAACCTCTGTGATGTCCCTCCAGTGGACCTGGATACTACCTCTCATAAGGTAGATCCCAATTAACCCCCATGATCCTACCTAACATGTAGATCAGTATCTAGGGCTATAACTACATTATACACAAAGAAGTGAACAGTTGTTGCTCATTTGCGTCTGCTGAGGTGATCGTTGGGCGATCCTAGGGTGATCGGTGGGCGGTCCCGAGGGTTCCCGTGACCCCGGCGGTGCCCCCAGCCACAACGGTGTGGCATCTCGCCTACCAGAAAAGCTTCAGTTGCTTCCTGAGATCTTCCTATTCCGCGGTGACGAAGGCATGAGTTCCTCCTGAACTTCTGCGGCGAGGGAGGGCGATCGGGAGGCAAAGCGACGTGCTTTCTAGGGCGATCAGGAGGCGATCCCGAGGTCTCTGGCGGCACCGCCGCCATTCTGGCTTGACACCCAGGTCACCGGACTTCTTTCTCCAGAGCCCATAGAAACACACGCATCCTGTTGATACTCTCTCTGGATGGGATAGGCAACGGTGGTAGGTTATCCAGGAATGATACTTCGGTGGAAGGCCAGACAAGGTAGTTCCTGTTTGAACCTCCACACCCGCCGATAAAGTATGATCACTCTGGTGACTGATACTTCGGTATGAAACCGAACAAGGTAGGCCATTAGACGCGATTATACCTTCCTTCATCCACCCACCTTCTTCCTTCTTGCGCCGCCAAACCCTATCTCAGGGTTATGGAGCAGCACATACCATTTTTTGCGAGACTCCCTCCCAGAATCTACACAGCAGGACTGAGGGCACAGAGGGTTGTTGCACAATGTAGGTTTGAGTCGGCCGCTTCTGCCATTAACCCAGACAAAGTGATCCCAGACGTGAGGATGATTCTGAATAATGAAGAAGGAGAGATAGCACAACCCACGAATCCACCTATCAGATTGTCCCCACCTCCAGATGCAGCACAACCTTTACAGATGCGTTACGCGAACCAGACGCCATTGCAAATGGTTGCTCGAGAGAACGTGTTGATTCCGCAGCCGCCGCCGAGAAGAAAGAGCCCTCTTTATGATATCCCTAAGGACACGTGCTTCAGGGGCATGGGCAAAGGGCACTGGCAGTCTCAATGTCAAGGTCCAAAGATATGCTACATCTGCCGTAGACCCAGACATATCGCCAGAAGATGCATGTCGTGACAGTGGCCTCCCGACATCACCTCTACAGTTGCGTTCCCCCCATTGCCAGTGGGTATACCAGCTAGAGGTGCTCCCATCCATATTCCGAAGAGGATCAGCGTGGACTTAGGAGCAGGAGATGATTTGAGGGCTAGAAAGATGCAGCCCTCCATCTTGCAATCGATGTCAGTTGGCCTATAGGAGTGGGCTGGGAAGCATTATGTCCATTCCTACAGAATAAATGGCCAGAGGCAAGAGATATCTATCGATTTGCGGATCATAAAGCGGTTGTCTTCTTCAACAGCAGGGAGGAAGCAAGAGGATGCGTACAGACGGGTGAGTACACTTTTGAAAGATACCAACTCAAAATCAGATCCATGGAGACAGGTGAAGCGAGTGTCAAGATGGAACACTTCTGGTTCTGGATCACTAACATACCCATTACATGTAGAGATGATGCAGCAGTAGAAAATTTGATCAAACCTTTCGGCAAGATAGTTGATATCTCCCCATGGCAGCGCAGCGAGAATGACATCTCGGGCATTCTCGTCAAAGTGGAGGCGTACAGTGAAGATGTTCCGCAATTTATTTCTCTTACGTATGGATCGAACAGAATGTTAGTAAGACTCCATATGGTATCTAGGGGAGCAGCGGGATCCAATTTGCTGATGATTAAAGTTGGTAAGGAACTTCGAATCCCAGAATCTGCCCTAATTGCTGGTGAAAGACCAGAGATTGCAGAACCGGTGAATGAAGACATCCCTAGACAGATCTCAACAGTTGATAATATGAGGGATGCACCATCTCAGGAAAGAATGAGCGATGGTAGATAGGAAAGAAGAATTATAATAGATGGAGAAGGCAACAGAAGAACGTTGCAACACAACACTATAGCGAATTACATCTCGCTGGGAGACTTTGAAGAGGAAGTACAAAGAAGAATGGGGTGCAGTAGAAATCAAACCAGATCTCAAAGATATGATATACCCATATACGAACAGTACAGGAGGCATACCCAGAATCGACAAGGTCACACAAGGAGAAGATTTTCAGAAGGTGACATGTCTTATTTTGATGAAGACAGTGACAGGGAGGATAGAAGGGTCAATTTTTGATAGACAACCCAGAAGTTTCTTGCGTTCTTACGTATCCATTCATGGATCAGTCCTCTTCCTTTGGAACATCAGGGGAGCAGCCAATAACCAGACACACAAAGTTCTCGGCAACCTTTGCAGAAGATATCGCCCACAGTGGTGGCTTTGCTAGAACCTTTCTTACATGCCAACCAGGCGGCGGAACTACTTCACATCATAAGGTTAGATTGGACGATTGACAACCAGGCTGAAGAAGGTAAGATTTGGTTATATGCAGACATCTCCAGACAACCTCAAATCGTGAAAGTGCATCGGCAACATATCATGATTAAGTTAGAAGAGTCTGATGGATCGATTTTATACACTACCGCTGTTTACGCCAGCTGCATTCACAATGAAAGAAGTCACCTTTGGGAGGAGATTACAGGTATGGATGCGATGATTGGGGACTCCAAATGGATTATCGTCAAAGATTTTAATGTGATTCGAGCCCAATCTGAGAAGAGAGGAGGCACGCCTACACCTTTCCAAGAGATGTTAGATTTTAATACGGTTGTTATTGATGCAAATATGAAGGAAATACCTTTCGAAGGCAGTCAGTTCACTTGGGTTAATAAGCAGTATCTCACCCTGACGATTTGGCAAAGGTTAGATAGAGGTTTCTCCAATGATACTTGGAACAACACCAAGATGAATAGCCGATGTATCCATTTGACCAGATTCAGGGTCTCTGATCACTGTCCTCTGCTGATAGTTCCCGGAGGCGGCATGCAATCAAAAAGAAAAGTGCCTTTTGTGTTCCTTACAGCATGGCTACAACACCATGGATGTCTGGATGTTATCCGTAAAGCTTGGGATGATTCAGTGGTAGGACACCCCTCTTTTGTTTTCTGCCAAAAACTGAAGCGAGTTAGGCAATCCCTCAAACAATGGAACAGAGATATGTTCGGAGATATCAACCAGAAGAAGCATGATCTTGAAGACATTGTTAATACTACCCAATTGTGTTTGACGAGAATCCTAGTTCCACCAATGAAATGAATCTTCGTATTGCTGAGTATGAATTACAATAGATTCTTGATTAAGAGGAGAAGCTTTGGAAAGAGAAGGCTCGCATTAGTTGGCTCCAAGACGGGGAGAGAAACACTCCGTTCTACCACATGATAGTCAAAGCAAGAAGGAAGAAGCGAATCACTACCAAAATCATTCTCCAAGATGGCACGATTATTACAGAACCTGAAGAGATGGCTTGATCCGCGGCACTACACTACCAACGCTTATACGAGGAAGATAGAGATTTTCCAGAGGATGAAATTGCACAGTTCTTGCAGGAGATTCCAGAAAGTATATCCATTGATGATAATTTCTCCCTTTTGGCTCCACCGGAAGAAAACGAGATTCTCAATGCTATGAAACATATGGACAGTACGTCTGCGCCAGGCCCAGATGGCTTTACAATGCCTTTCTATTTAACCACCTGGGACATTATTAGATCAGATTTCATGAAGATGGCAGATGGTTTCTTCAGATGACAACCTTGTCACCGTGGCTTGCTTTGTTGTCGGATGGTCCTTATTCCTAAAGTGGACACACCTGAGAATCGTGACACTGACTTCAGACTGATCCCAATTGAAAACATGGCGTTGAGAATTCTTGCACGTACTCTGAGTAACAGGATCTCTCCTCTTATGCATAAGATGATTTCAAAAGAGCAAGGGGCCTTCGTTAGAGGCAACGACATCACCAACCATGTGTGTCTAGTGAAGGAACTGATGCATGACATTAACTGAGGTGACACACACCCTAATACACTCATCAAAATGAATATGTCAAGAGCGTATGATAGAGTCAATTGGGACATCCTTGGGAATATTTTATCCAAGTTTGGTTTCATGCAAGAGACGATCACTTTATGTCTTAGTTTTTTTTAAGGAAACTTGCACGTCAATATCACTGGGTGAAATATCGACTGGTTTCTTCCCTCTACAAAAAGGGCTTAAACAAGGGAATGCGCTTTCCCCCTTCATGTTCATTATTTTTTAAGAACTTCTCTACAGAAGGTTCCAATCCTTGCAAGCGAGAGCTATGCTCACAGTTTTCCGCACCCGTGGTGGAGTGGCTCCAACCTTTTTTTATACACAGATGACATTACAATTATAGTAAATGCGAACCAGCAATCGTTACAGAATATAAGAGATACCTTCTGATCTTATGAGAGAGCAACCGGTCAGAAGGTTAATAGCACAAAATCGGTATGTGTTGTTGAAGGTTCTAATAACATCAAGGCTAAATAGATCACCAATGACATAGGGATATTAGATGCCTCAGAATCCCTCACATACTTAGGTATTCCTATCCCCAAGGGGAGGATCAAGCTTAACGACTTTGAGTATCTCCTAAGAAAGATAAACACCAAGATTGCAGGATGGAAAGCTCGAATTCTTTCTTTTGCAGGCAGACGTCTCCTCATTGAGCATGTTTTATCCTCCATCAATATATATTCAGCAGCTGCAATAGGTATTCCCACGGGTATCGCCCAAAGAATCGACAAACTTTTTTCTTACTTCCTATGGGATGACAGAAATTCACATTCAAGAAAAGCCCGGGTTGGTTGGCACAGGGTGGCAACACCGAGAGAGATGGGAGGGCTTGGGTTGACGTCTATTCAAATTGTGAATAATGCCTTCGTAGAAAAGGCTTGTTGAGAGCTCTTAGAAGGGAAATCCCTATGGGCTTTGTTTTGCAGAAATAAGTACGCCTGTAACCCCATCGGTAGATCATACAGCCACCCCAACTCGCTGAAGCTAAGTGCTGCTCCTTCCCCATTTTGGAGAAAGATTTGGAACATGTTTCTGAAGGTTCTACCGCTGTGTAGATGGATCATTGGAAAGGGCGATATCCCTTTTTGGGATGAATTATGGTGCTCAAATAGGCTGGACACCTTTGCAATCCATCATAGTGACTGTAATCTACGGTTTTTGGTGAACGATTTCTGGGATTCAGAGAGGGGGTGGAACTAGAATGCGCTCAAACAAATTATTACTCCTGAGAGCATAGCTATTTTCAAAGAGGCAGGTTTGATAATTACGGACACAGTAGATAAGATCATATGGACTTCGACTAGCAATGGAGAATTTTCGCTTAGATCGGCAAAGAAGAACATCTATCAATTTGACACAATAGATGCACTTGGCCTGGATCGTGTTTGGAAGGTGGATGCGCCTAAAGAAATTGCATTGGTATGGAAGCCAGCTCGCAGGGCATTGCCCACTGATGAGAATATCCGCAGATGCAGGATTTAGATAGCATCTTGCTGCAACTGTTGTTTGGAATCAATGGAGGAGAACACAACACATTTACTCTTCACAAGCCAACTTGTTCAATTATTCTGGCTCAGGTTTACAAATACCACAGGTCTAAATGCACCTTCAGATATTAATTCACTATTAGCCATATGCAGCCTGGGAGTGAAGAAATCCATCGTTGAATGGATGGCAGGAGCCATGGCCACCCTTATACCATGCAGCATTTGGAGGATTAGATGCCATCGTAGATATGAAGGATCCGATATATCCTTTATCAGAATTTGGGAGCAGATTATTTACAAGCTTAACCGGATGACACAGCACAAAGCTTTCCTTACCTGTAATAATATCCCATTCCATACAACCATGAAGGATGTTGGGTTAGTTGTAACTCACACTTTTATTAGAAGGATTTCACTACATAGATGGAACCCACCGGAATTATACAACTTGAAGATGAATATTACTATAGGCAGATGTTCAAATTATCATGGAATTACCCGTAGATGGGTTGGTGGTATTATTCGAAACCATAGAGCAGACGTCTGCTTGTTTTTCAGAGCTTGGTTAAAGGCCATAGAATATACTGAAGCATATGTGAAAGCTTGTTATGTGGGGATTTCGATGGCTTTGGAACACAGGATTAATGTTTCAACCATTGAGATAGACGATAGTAATATGTTCAACATTGTATGGAACGATGGCAAAGCGCCATGGAGAGCCCAGTATGCTGTCAGAATGCTCAAAGAAGAGATACAAGAGATGAACATTACATGCACTCTAGTTCATAGAGAGGTGAATTCTATGGCACAAGAGATTGGTGTATGGGGCAGAAATTTTATAGCACCATTCATATGCTCAGATAGTAGAGACCTTCCGCAGAAATTTTGTGGCATGGCGATCCTTGACAAAAAACACACACCTTACATCGTCAAGGATAAGATCAATGTTTAGAGTCATTGTTTCCATGTGCTAGCTGATGTTTTGTATGCAGCTACATCTTTTGATCTTTTTTATTTTTGAGGGTGTTTAGTTGTATGGTTTTAAACCTGAGTTATAAGTGTGGGAGATGTAATTTGTAGATTTCGGCCCACAAGAGGGGTGTGGGATGAATAAAAGCGACCCCTGACTTTATAAAAAAAAGACCATGTACTAGGTGACCCTTTTCATCATTAGCAAAGTCATAGAGGAGGACTAGGATCTGAGCTAGTTAGGTATACATATTTATGGTGATAATCCTAGTCTCTTTATAGTTGAATGAAATAAAAGTCATCCAAGTAGTTATTTTTAGGAAACCGATAAAACATCTGGGAATCACTGTGAAACTAAAGCGATTAACCATAAGTGTAACCACATACCTGATCAAGAGTAACTTTGATGTCCAAGCATTAATATTCAAGACAATCAAATAAGCAATCAACAATATCCAAAAATTAATGCATAATATCCAAGTGTCATTATTTTATCCAAAACATTCTCAAGATCGACTTGGATTCCACCTTAGGATTTCTAGGCCAACTTTAGGGTTTTATTATGGTTTTAACCTCCATAAATCTTTTATCACTTTTAATGCCCCTTTTAGATCACAAACCCTAATTTCAACATCATAGGCATACTTGACTGTCAATTAAGTCTAATATATCCCTTTTACACTAAAACTACCATCTTTATCCTTTTAAGTTATGACACGATCATTAAGGCCAATTATCATCTTTGGTTTCTTTCGGATTAACAACTCATAATTCATTATGGTCTAATTCACATATGAACTCTATTTATCACTAATTCCACATTAATCCATTAGAAAACCCTAATTACCAAATTAAGGGTATTTATCCGCAATTACAAACTTTTATACTCAAAATAGCTTAGAATCGTCATATCTCAGCTTTATTCATGGATTTGAACAATTAAATCCATTAAGGGTCATAATTACCAAAGTTAGGGTTTTAAGACCCATTAAAGCATATTCATGTACATGGAACCCTAAATTAATCAAATTACACATAAAGATCATCCTTTTAGATCTAATGTGTCCTTTTTATAAACAATATGTTAATATCAACTTAAAACATCCATATAACCCTTCCCAATTCATTAATCATCATAGATCAGGGTTTCTTAATCATTAATGCATTAATGTTGATAACTTCAACTACTTTTTGAATTGTAAGAGGAATTTGTATCTAAATCTTTTTTTAATGGATTCCTCGCATTTTTCTGAGCAAAATTCATATTAATACTTGTCATTATTGGATAATACCATAATTAGTTGTGATTTTTGCAAGATAATTACCTTTAATCTAATGATAGTGTGCCACGTCAGTGCTATAGCCCGCTATTCTCTTTTCCACGCGGACCTATTTTCGCGAGTAGAGCTTTGCCACATTGGCGGCATGCTCCACGCGAGCAGGGCACCAAGCCAGGTTGCAAAGAAGCATCTGCCCCCTGCGCTCTCACCTTGGGCCATGTGTAGACGAAGGCAAGGAGGTCTTTTCCTCCTTTTCTTCTTCCTCCTTCTGTTCACTTCTCTGTTTCGCACACTAGTACCCCCAATTGGTCAATAGGTGAGTTGACTTTGAGTTTCCAGCCCTCCCAGCGCCAACGGAGGGCACCCTCACCTTCGCATCCCTCCTACAAACTCGTAGAGCACTTCAATTGCTTGAGTGGCAGCCGGAGCAGATGGGGCAGGGTCGAAGTCCCCTCGGTGAAGCGGCAAAAGGGATGGAAGCAAAAATAGGGGTCCAAGTTAGAATTGAGAGAGGGAGATTGTTTAGGGTTCTCGGCCACAGGTCTGGGTTTTGTTTTTGCCTTTGCATAGGGTCTAAGGATATCTATTTATACTTGCCCATGGCGGCAAGGTTCCTAGAGATTGGGCGAATCTCCTAGAAACCACAAACCTAGGTGAAATCTGGGGTGCATATGGTCGGCTCAATCTCTCGGAGCCAATGGAAGTGTTTCCATAAGCGCTCGTACCTTGATCATCAAGGAAATCACCCCCGAATACCCTGGTCTCCTGATCATACTTTCCTAACCGGTTGCGAGCTAGGAGCTAAAGGGATCATCATTGAATCTGAATCCAATGGCCCGCAATGCATGTGACATGCGCATGGGCTGGGCCCAAGATTTCTATTCCAAGTAAAATTGTGACATTTAATGCAAATCGATGATTATTCTTTCACTTTAAGCAAACTCATAAAATTAATAACTCTCTCCTCGTTTATCCTCATTCAATAAAATTTTAGGAGAAAGTCTATTATGACTTAATCTACCATTGTATGACGTTTGAGATCAAAACTTGAAAGGAAAAACCTATTTTCTTCATATGCAAGTCAAGTACCTATAAGGAACATATAATGTATTAAAACACCTTTTCAATTAAGTCAAAATTAATAAAATCAATACATTTCAATTATGAAAACATATGCAAAATTGAGGTTGTAACATCCTTCCCCTCTTATAAGAATGTTGTCCTCAAAATTCCATCAAGCATACAACCTTTTCAGGAAAAGACTTTTCCATGTCCATCATTGGCCCCTATGTTGCTTTACCCTATCCATGGTGCTTCCAAAGAACCTTTATCATCACATATTCCTTTCTATGAGTTTCTTTCACCTTGGCATCTATAATCTCACAGGTGACTCAAGACATTTTAGCCTCCCTTGCGGCTCACTAGGTTCATTACTCAACACATGGCTCGGGTACCTCACATAGTGCTCTAAATTGGAAACATGGAACTCATCACACATCACATTATCCTAAGGGGTAAGGCTATACACAAGCATCTCCACCAATCCATCTCAAATGGACCCATGTATCGGGGACTCATCTGTCTCATCTCTAGCTTAAAGGGGTTAGGAATTCATACCACATATTCTCCCACAGTGAACTGCATGTCAGTCTACTTTACATCAGCTCACGACTCATGTCGCCCATGGGCTCTCTTTTAGCCATCGCATGATCAAAGCGACTTCACCTACAATCATTGTGGTCTCTCTGACCTTCACAAGGTCTTTCCACCAACATCATCTTCAGAAGCGGTGACTGACACAACCTTCCTTACAGAGCTTCTTTCATCCCGATACTGGCTATGGTGGCTATCATCACAACTTTCACAGGATGAGAACTGTCCCTGTATATCACCCTGAATAAGTGCACACGCTCTCATCAAACCCTCTAGTCTGGATCATACTAACCATTAGTTAGGGGTGATATACTATACTAATATCGAGTTATTCATGTATCTACTTCCACCTCATGGAAGTAAACCTTTAGGTCATACTCAAGAACCTTTGAACTTGTATCATGGTATAGTTGAACCATCTCTCTTACATGTAATTCAACCAGATCTGTCTCCCGACAGTACTCTCTCTTTTCTTAGATTATGTCATCTAGGTAAGGCGATCTACCATAACCCATATTGCATCCTGACCTTCCTTGGTCTAGGGAGACTTACCACGACATCCATAGTGATGAACTCCCATTCCCTCTCAGGGAATTTTATCCTCCATATCAACTCACTGGGTTATTCGTGTTCGTCCTTCACCTCCTGACATGCATGGTGAGAATCCACATGCAACTCCGTACACCTCTTAGGCATCCAAAGTACTACTACCACTTATTGGTGTATGGTAAACTTAAAATCATGATCTCATGTATGTCATGATTCCTCAAGGTTGATTCCTCAGAAACCCTAAGACACTCTAGTTGGGGTTTCATCACCTTTTTTTCCAAAGAAGTGCATCTGAGGTTCTACAACCATCCTTCTATCACAAAAATCCCTAGAATGTCTAACCAAGCATCCACTAATGCGATCAATGTAACTCGTTATATCTGAGTGTTAGCCAAACATATCTCACAAACTAATGGTTCATCTAACAACCTCCTCCAACCTTTCCACTAGCTAAACTAGGCAGTTGCGTCTCAATATGAGAATCCATTACCACCTTTCATCTATAGGTGCTAGGTAACATTGAAGACATACACCTCCATGTATTCCACTTATTATCTCATCTCGAACTTTAAGTCTATCTTCATCAAGAAAACTCTATGCTCATCATCTTGGGTATTGAACTCAACCTTGTATATCTCATATATTCCACATAGCTCATGATAAAAACATCCTCATAAGATGACTACCTTAGTTCTCTTAATGTTTGTAAACCGTCCACATGTCGTACACTCCACAAGGGTACATTATTACCTCTATCCTCATACCTCATATAAATGTTTCCTCTCACATCATATTTATCCTTGGTGTATGGCATGCATATTGCCCTATCTCTCACCCCCATAACAAGAGGAAATTAGCATTTGCAGGCCGTCCAAACACAAAGTTCTTCCCGTTCTAAGAGTAGAGATGGTGCATCCCACATCGCTGGTACACCTTTCAATCTAGGTTGAAACGTACATCACATGTTTCCACATCATGAACATCTTGATATCAAGTTTACTTCCTTGGAAAACTAGTCTCGAACTCGCTTGGGTCATCATACCATCCTTGGTCATCTCCTCTAGGTCTATAGGGTGCCGGCACCTTTGGGGTCATCCCTCTTCCCTTATGCATCCAGAGAGTGCCCTCCTCATCTGCCCTTTGGGTCCCATGATTTTGTGAAGGTGATCAATCTCCTAACCCATGGCCCTCAGACAATGATAGATGTTACCTCCCGACCATATGGTCATGTGCAACTAGGGAATTAGTCAACTCGTACTCCCATCAGTCTTATCCCTACCTGATCCCAGGATAGACTTAGGATTCAACATAGTACATGTCCAATGTGAAACCTTACCCAAGTCTCCATCATCTCTCTCGACATTCATTGTGACGTCCCCGGATTTTGGCTTCTCCAAACCCTATTGGGAATGAGAGGTCAGAATTCGAGAACATCATCCAATCATATCAGAAAGCGATGCGGAAGCATAATACGCATACATGAACATACAACCATAACATACTCAACATTCAACGTGTATTTTTATACAAAATGAATTATTACAACATGATTTACAGTTACATATTGAATGAAAATTCTACAAGTCTGAACATGTATGCTAACAGGATCTTAGACAATAGGTACAGCCTGAACACTGCTCACTTCACGTCTTTTATCCCACGCTATCTCCGAACCTAAAATATACGTGAAACAACGAATCAACACACAAGGTGTTGTGCACGTGGATAGAAAGATACATACTAATATGCTTGCATAATTGAAATAATCTTGAGAAAGAAAGAGTAAAAGAAAACATTATTTAAAGCAATAATCAGGTAAACACATTTTTAGATGCCTTTTGATGCGTTTGTACTACTAAGTGGTGTCACACTTCATTTTTCCCCACCCCTTGGGCTATGGGGACTGAGTGTCGACCTTATATTCAGAGGGGAGAGAGAGAGATGTCGCACTTCATTTTTCCCCGCCCCTTGGGCTATGGGGACCGAGTGCCGACCTTATATTTAGAGGAAGAGAGAGAGAGAATTGAGGGTGAGAGAGAGCATATATCCACTCAGTAGCTACAAACCATCTATATTCTTTTATGTTCTGTAATGTTTTACAGAGCATATACTACTAATACACATCCAAGAATTTATATGCAAACACAAGCATCCAAAGTACATCATATCATTATGCATTCATGAAAACTAGTTTTATACTTAATAAAACCCACGTACCTGAGTTCAGAGATTTCTAATCATATCCATGATCATCTAGATAAACTGGTCAGCACCTGATTTATAGAAATTAGTCATCATTAATATATGTACATCATATTCTTAGAAATTTTAGGTCCAAATTAGGGTTTAGGTCAAATCTAAGGTCCAAACTGACCTAAGTTTATCTCTGATATTTTTCTACTGACTAAGGTGTCATTTTAGAGGTCTGGTCCAATTTTTGTAATTTTCTGATGACTGGTCTATTTTCTAGAATTAATATGAGGAGTAAACATGTAATTAGGCAATAATGAGAAAAGGCCTAAATTTCTCAATAATATCAACATAGGAGTCAACATTTAGTTTCTAGATGAGATCAAGGTTCAAACTTATTTTTATCAGATTTAATCTCAACCGTTTTCTAATTATACCATTAAAATGAAGCATTCTCATCTAAATTAAATATCATCTATATTTGTGTCTCAAAAGTCTAGTATAGGGGTTTCACAATGAAGAGGATAATTTTCGGAGACTATTGGTATTTTTGGGAATTTATTGGCCAATTGGGCTATTTTCTAAGAATTTTCTAAGCTGGTGTCATTTTCTAGAATAATAGGAAGTATTTACCTTGTCTAGGATTTTCTGTGGTTGTTGGATCTTGCTCCTTGGGGGTATCGATCTCTGCCATGTGTACTCAAAGTGGGGTGTGCGGCCTGCCCTTGAACCACGGTTCACTCCTTATTGGCATTGTAATCCGGTCGAGATGTAGCTAACCCGGTTTGTTCCAGTCTTCCTTCTCGCACGAGACTGGAGAAAGACGCCCCTGCGTCTGTGTGTTGCCGCCGTCACGAGGTCCAGTCCCAACGACGGATCTGCATCAACTGGGATCTCTTCGACCGAAGCTAAGGCTTCACACCCTTCGACCGGCCATGCCGAGTCTGAGCGGCGGGGACACGAGGTCCCTCTATTGATCTGGCGCTCTCGGCCTGCTCCTCTCTCGATGACGACGGAGCTAGGTGGAAGGCAATTGGGGTTATCTTCTCCTCGCCTCCTTGGGCTTCAGTTTGCCATTGAGGATGGTCGCAGGTTTTCTGAAAAAATGGAAGGTGCCTCCAAAACATGGTAGGATTGCTCGTGGCTCTTCCCAAAGACCCGACCTTGATCTACAGGTTGTAGGGCTCGTTGGCCATTGTTACCCACACAATTGAGAAATTGAGAGTGTTGAAGGATTCGGAAGGGATATGTGGTCGTTTTTGCCTGGTCACTGCAGAATGTAGTGGAGAAAGAAGGAATGGATGGGGAACTGATCTCTCTGGTTCTAGCTAAAGGAGACGGCTCTAGGGACAGAGTTCGGTTTTCTCCAGGTACCCCACCTCATGCTCCAAAATGGGGTTTGTTGAGATTCTGAGAGTGCGGTGGTGAGGATTTCTCAGTTACCAACTCACGTTGATCCGTAATTTGTGCTCTACTCAGTGCAAATGAGTATCAGCTCGATCAAACCCTTCTGATCCGTAATGATCGGAGGTAAGGGATGACCTCCCTACCACAAGATCTTCATCGAGGGGCTAGAAATCATCCACGCCTATTAATTGAGGGTCGCTCCCAACAAACATGCTAGCGTGACATCAAGTAGTCGCAGCCTAGGAAATAAATGAACAAAAGACCAAAGTCCAATAACATTTATATCATTAATGTCCACATCTACAAATAGTTATATATGTTTGTAGCAGTCTCCAAAAATTTTGAAATTGTAGACATAGGCTCATAATTTCCTAATGCAGCTCCTGTTAAAGTTTGGTACACAAACTCCATTATTTAGACGTGCAAATAAATTATTCAAAGAACCTTATAATTTGGTGTACAAACCTTGAATTCAATTCGAATAATAATCAAATCTTGATCCTACATGTCCATAAACATGTGTTATGATACTAACATACCTCAAGGCTCATTAATTGGCTACTTGAGTTTTTTATGACCACTAATTAGAACTTGTAGCATCATAAGTACCCAAGCTCACTAATAAAAGTTATTCATCATAATTGAACTCAACTTGGTCTAGTAATTATCAATTGCATATCTAGTTATTTTGGGGTGAAAAGAGCTAGTAATTAAATAGCCAATTCCTCAATTTGGGATCAATCATCTAAATGACACACATGGTCTTAAAATATTATAATGGTTATTAGATTCCTAAAATCTGGGTTATTACATTCACCCCACCTTATATGGAATTTCGTCCTCGAAATTCAACTAATCTCATCCTTAAGAGGCTATTTTGGGGTTGAACTTCATATACATCATTATTTCTTAGGTTCTAAGACCACCATAGTTGCATACACTCTAATTTCTCAGCTTAGGGTCTAGAGATTCTTGGGTGTGTCCACCCCCACCTTATATATGTGGAAGCATCACTTGATGTCTTAGCCATAACATGACATTATGATATCTTAGGGTTACATAACCTCTAAGGGTACATGTTTTGTTCATACTTTTAATGATCAGGAGGAAATTCGTTTATTAGCCATGATGTTCAGATCATTCAAATCTAACATCATTAATATGTTTTATGATCAACATCTTACAATGATTTCAGCATTAAAGGAGATTTATTTTCATCCTTGATATTAGAATTCTTCTACTTAAGAAGGGCTTACGTAACATGCTTGACCATTAGGGTTTCACCCTATGGTGTGATATTAATACCCAACTTAGAAGCATACATTGAGAAGGATCAAAGTTATGAACTATATTTATGATCATATATCCTATGATCCAAAAAAAAAATCTTTACATCAAGTTCATGAGTTCAAATTTTTATGTCTTGCATGTACTATGTGAAGGGAAAGAGAGAATATACTAAGTTTATCCCATGATCTCAACATCATATTTTTTTTTTCGTATTTCATATGAAGGGGAAGAGAATATTTTAAAGTCAAACTTATAATGATTTCAATCTTTGGTGCTGCATGTATGATATTAGGGGGGGGAATATAGAATATGTCAAGCTTATACAAGTGACTCCTCATATATAAATAATCTATATAGCTCAAGTGAGGTTTCTATCATCATATATTAAGAAAGAGAAGAAGAAGGGAGAACATGTATGTTGAGTATCTTTTGCACAAAGCATCATACTTTCGTAACTAGATTTCATATATTACCTCACTTGCAACTAATGATGAGATCCACAAAATATGTCACTCAAGCTAGGACCTAACTCAGCCAAAGGATTGACTTTATCATATGGGTCATCTACCCATCCTTTTATTTTACCCAATTCTCACATATAGATTTGAATCATGCATAAGGACTCAACTCAACACTCGAGAGTAATCTAGTGTAGGATTTTATTTTTAACACATATCTCATATATTGGAGGCTAGGTCCTATGACCCTCTCCATGTGGGTCTTACTCTCTCTAGAGTTCACCACATATCTCATCCTACCACTAGACATCCTCCTTGTATAAGAGCTTGAGGCTCATGCACACTCATCTCTATCTTAACTTAGCTTATCTTAAGTAAGAAAATGGAATGTACTTTCTTCATCAAGATTTTGCATAAACTCTACAAAATTGGATTCAAAAAGTATACAACTTAAACCTTTATAAGGAAACTTATACCATCAGAGATCAAACATAGATAAGATTTCACATACTTACTTCAACTATCATTCTATCATCCACTCTATGTATCACATATCTTGATAAGGCTCTAGACATCTAATATAGACTACTCTCTCTTCTAGACTGATGTCACTCCCTTTCACTTAGGTTGTATGAACACTAACTATTCTCCAGTGTGAGGGACACATTTTTATATTTACATATAGGTAATAAAATATCATATAGTTTTTCTCCGAGAAGGCAGACGGCAGAGAAAACTATCGAGGCTCGAGCCGATTGGAAAACAAAACCAAATCAGCAAACTCGAGTGTCCCACACACAGTAGATAGTCTAGTGTCATGTCACCTAGTGAAATGGTGAGAACAAGGTGTAGATTAGTGCAGCTACCCAATACATATGAGCTCTATATGGAAAGGGTCTCACACACTTGTCTAAACCTAGTTCTCGAACATCTAGGTTCTAACCTAGAGGATAAGTCAAAACTTATTTCTATAAAACAAATTACTAAGTTTCTATGGTTAAAGTGAAAGGTGAGAATTTAGTTTTTATGTGTCATGGTGAGCAATTGTTAGGTGTAGCTATTTTTCATGCTCTGATACCAACTATGACGTCCCCGGATTTTGGCTTCTCCAAACCCTATTGGGAATGAGAGGTCAGAATTCGAGAACATCATCCAATCATATCAGAAAGCGATGCGGAAGCATAATACGCATAAATGAACATACAACCATAACATACTCAACATTCAATGTGTATTTTTATACAAAATGAATTATTACAACATGATTTACAGTTACATATTGAATGAAAATTCTACAAGTCTGAACATGTATGCTAACAGGATCTTAGACAATAGGTACAACCTGAACACTGCTCACTTCATGTCTTTTATCCCACGCTATCTCTGAACCTAAAATATATGTGAAACAATGAATCAACACACAAGGTGTTGTGCACGTGGATAGAAAGATACATACTAATATGCTTGCATAATTGAAATAATCTTGAGAAAGAAAGAGTAAAAGAAAACATTATTTAAAGCGATAATCAGGTAAACACATTTTTAGATGCCTTTTGATGCGTTTGTACTACTAAGTGGTGTCACACTTCATTTTTCCCCACCCCTTGGGCTATGGGGACCGAGTGTCGACCTTATATTCAGAGGGGAGAGAGAAAGATGTCGCACTTCATTTTTCCCCGCCCCTTGGGCTATGGGGACCGAGTGCCGACCTTATATTTAGAGGAAGAGAGAGAGAGAGAGAATTGAGGGAGAGAGAGAGAGCATATATCCACTCAGTAGCTACAAACCATCTATATTCTTTTATGTTCTGTAATGTTTTACGGAGCATATACTACTAATACACATCCAAGAATTTATATGCAAACACAAGCATCCAAAGTACATCATATCATTATGCATTCCTAAAAACTAGTCTTATACTTAATAAAACCCACGTACCTGAGTTCAGAGATTTCTAATCATATCCATGATCATCTAGATAAACTGGTCAGCACCTGATTTAAAGAAATTAGTCATCATTAATATATGTACATCATATTCTTAGAACTTTTAGGTCCAAATTAGGGTTTAGGTCAAATCTAAGGTCCAAACTGACCTAAGTTTATCTCTGATATTTTTCTACTGACTAAGGTGTCATTTTAGATGTCTGGTCCAATTTTTGTAATTTTCTGATGACTGGTCTATTTTCTAGAATTAATATGAGGATTAAACATGTAATTAGGGAATAATGAGAAAAGGCCTAAATTTCTCAATAATATCAACATAGGAGTCAACATTTAGTTTCTAGATGAGATCAAGGTTCAAACTTATTTTTATCAGATTTAATCTCAACCGTTTTCTAATTATACCATTTAAATGAAGCATTCTCATCTAAATTAAATATCATCTTTATTTGTGTCTCAAAAGTCTAGTATAGGGGTTTCACAATGAAGAGGATAATTTTCGGAGACTATTGGTATTTTTCGGGAATTTATTGGCCAATTGGGCTATTTTCTAAGCATTTTCTAAGCTGGTGTCATTTTCTAGAATAATAGGAAGTATTTAGCTTGTCTAGGATTTTCTGTGGCTGTTGGATCTTGCTCCTTGGGGGTATCGATCTCTGCCATGTGTACTCAAAGTGGGGCGTGCGGCCTGCCCTTGAACCACGGTTCACTCCTTATTGGCATTGTAAGCCGGTCGAGATGTAGCTAACCTGGTTTGTTCTAGTCTTCCTTCTCGCACGAGACTGGAGAAAGACGCCCCTGCGTTTGTGTGTTGCCGCTGTCACGAGGTCCAGTCCCAACGACGGATCTGCATCCACTGGGATCTCTTCGACCGAAGCTAGGGCTTCACACCTTTCAACTGGCCATGCCGAGTCTGAGCGGCGGGGACACGAGGTCCCTCTATTGATCTGGCGCTCTCGGCCTGCTCCTCTCTCGATGACGACGGAGCTAGGTGGAAGGCAATTGGGGTTATCTTCTCCTCGCCTCCTTGGGCTTCGGTTTGCCATTGAGGATGGTCGCAGGTTTTCTGAAAAAATGGAAGGTGCCTCCAAAACATGGTAGGATTGCTCGTGGCTCTCCCCAAAGACCCGACCTTGATCTACAGGTTGTAGGGCTCGTTGGCCATTGTTACCCACACAACTGAGAAATTGATAGTGTTGAAGGATTCGGAAGGGATATGTGGTCGTTTTTGCCTGGTCACTGTAGAATGTAGTGGAGAAAGAAGGAATGGATGGGGAACTGATCTCTCTGGTTCTCGCTAAAGGAGACGGCACTAGGGACAGAGTTCAGTTTTCTCCAGGTACCCCACCTCACGCTCCAAAATGGGGTTTGTTGAGATTTTGAGAGTGCGGTGGTGAGGATTTCTCAGTTACCAACTCACGTTGATCCGTAATTTGTGCTCTACTTAGTGCAAATGAGTATCAGCTCGGTCAAACCCTTCTGATTCGTAATGATCGGAGGTAAGGGATGACCTCCCTACCACAAGATCTTCATCGAGGGGCTAGAAATCATCCACGCCTATTAATTGAGGGCCGCTCCCAACAAACATGCTAACGTGACATCGAGTAGTCGCAGCCTAGGAAATAAATGAACAAAAGACCAAAGTCCAATAACATTTATATCATTAATGTCCACGTCTACAAATAGTTATATATGTTTGTAGCAGTCTCCAAAAATTTTGAAATTGTAGACATAGGCTCATAATTTCCTAATGCAGCTCCTGTTAAAGTTTGGTACACAAACTCCATTATTTAGATGTGCAAATAAATTATTCAAAGAACCTTATAATTTGGTGTACAAACCTTGAATTCAATTCGAATAATAATCAAATCTTGATCCTACATGTCCATAAACATGTGTTATGATACTAACATACCTCAAGGCTCATTAATTGGCTACTTGAGTTTGTTATGACCACTAATTAGAACTTGTAGCCTCATAAGTACCCAAGCTCACTAATAAAAGTTATTCATCATAATTGAACTCAACTTGGTCTAGTAATCATCAATTGCATATCTAGTTATTTTGGGGTGAAAAGAGCTAGTAATTAAATAGCCAATTCTTCAATTTGGGATCAATCATCTAAATGACACACATGGTCTTAAAATACTATAATGGTTATTAGATTCCTAAAATCTGGGTTATTACATTCACCCCACCTTATATGGAATGTCGTCCTCGAAAGTCAACTAATCTCATCCTTAAGAGGCTATTTTGGGGTTGAACTTCATATACATCATTATTTCTTAGGTTCTAATACCACCATAGTTGCATACACTCTAATTTCTCAGCTTAGGGTCTAGAGATTCTTGGGTGTGTCCACCCCCACCTTATATATGTGGAAGCATCACTTGATGTCTTAGCCATAACATGACATTATGATATCTTAGGGTTACATCACCTCTAAGGGTACATGTTTTGTTCATACTTTTATTGTTCAGGAGGAAATTCGTTTATTAGCCATGATGTTCAGATCATTCAAATCTAACATCATTAATATGTTTTATGATCAACATCTTACAATGATTTCAGCATTAAAGGAGATTTATTTTCATCCTTGATATTAGAATTCTTCTACTTAAGAAGGGCTTACGTAACATGCTTGACCATTAGGGTTTCACCCTATGGTGTGATATTAATACCCAACTTAGAAGCATACATTGAGAAGGATCAAAGTTACGAACTATATTTATGATCATATATCCTATGATCCAAAAAAAAAATCTTTACATCAAGTTCATGAGTTCAAATTTTTATGTCTTGCATGTACTATGTGAAGGGAAAGAGAGAATATACTAAGTTTATCCCATGATCTCAACATCATATTTTTTTTTCGTATTTCATATGAAGGGGAAGAGAATATTTCAAAGTCAAACTTATAATGATTTCAATCTTTGGTGCTGCATGTATGATATTGGGGGGGGGATATAGAATAGGTCAAGCTTATACAAGTGACTCCTCATATATAAATCATCTATATAGCTCAAGTGAGGTTTCTATCATCATATATTAAGAAAGAGAAGAAGAAGGGAGAACATGTATGTTGAGTATCTTTTGCACAAAGCATCATACTTTCATAACTAGAGTTCATATATTACCTCACTTGCAACTAATGATGAGATCCACAAAATATGTCACTCAAGCTAGGACCTAACTCAGCCAAAGGATTGACTTTATCATATGGGTCATCTACCCATCCTTTTATTTTACCCAATTCTCACATATAGATTTGAATCATGCATAAGGACTCAACTCAACACTCGAGAGTAATCTAGTGTAGGATTTTATTTTTAACACATATCTCATATATTGGAGGCTAGGTCCTATGACCCTCTCCATGTGGGTCTTACTCTCTCTAGAGTTCACCACATATCTCATCCTACCACTAGACATCCTCCTTGTATAAGACCTTGAGGCTCATGCACACTCGTCTCTATCTTAACTTAGCTTATCTTAAGTAAGAAAACGGAATGTACTTTCTTCATCAAGATTTTGCATAAACTCTACAAAATTGGATTCAACAAGTATACAACTTAAACCTTTATAAGAAAACTTATACCATCAGAGATCAAACTTAGATAATATTTCACATACTTATTTCAACTATCATTCTATCATCCACTCTATGTATCACATATCTTGATAAGGCTCTAGACATCTAATATAGACTACTCTCTCTTCTAGACTGATGTCACTCCCTTTCACTTAGGTTGTATGAACACTAACTATTCTCCAGTGTGAGGGACACATTTTTATATTTACATATAGGTAATAAAATATCATATAGTTTTTCTCCGAGAAGGCAGACGGCAGAGAAAACTATCGAGGCTCGAGCCGATTGGAAAACAAAACCAAATCAGCAAACTCGAGTGTCCCACACACAGTAGATAGTCTAGTGTCATGTCACCTAGTGAAATGGTGAGAACAAGGTGTAGATTAGTGCATCTACCCAATACATATGAGCTCTATATGGAAAGGGTCTCACACACTTGTCTAAACCTAGTTCTCGAACATCTAGGTTCTAACCTAGAGGCTAAGTCAAAACTTATTTCTATAAAACAAATTACTAAGTTTCTATGGTTAAAGTGAAAGGTGAGAATTTAGTTTTTATGTGTCATGGTGAGCAATTGTTAGGTGTAGCTATTGTTCATGCTCTGATACCAACTGTGACGTCCCCGGATTTTGGCTTCTCCAAACCCTATTGGGAATGAGAGGTCAGAATTCGAGAACATCATCCAATAATATCAGAAAGTGATGCGAAAGCATAATACGCATACATGAACATACAACCATAACATACTCAACATTCAATGTGTATTTTTATACAAAATGAATTATTACAACATGATTTACAGTTACATATTGAATGAAAATTCTACAAGTCTGAACATGTATGCTAACAGGATCTTAGACAATAGGTACAACCTGAACACTGCTCACTTCACGTCTTTTATCCCACGCTATCTCTGAACCTAAAATATACGTGAAACAACGAATCAACACACAAGGTGTTGTGCACGTGGATAGAAAGATACATACTAATATGCTTGCATAATTGAAATAATATTGAGAAAGAAAGAGTAAAAGAAAACATTATTTAAAGCGATAATCAGGTAAACACATTTTTAGATGCCTTTTGATGCATTTGTACTACTAAGTGGTGTCACACTTCATTTTTCCCCACCCCTTGGGCTATGGGGACCGAGTGTCGACCTTATATTCAGAGGGGAGAGAGAAAGATGTTGCACTTCATTTTTCCCCGCCCCTTGGGCTATGGGGACCGAGTACCGACCTTATATTTAGAGGAAGAGAGAGAGAGAGAGAATTGAGGGAGAGAGAGAGCATATATCCACTCAGTAGCTACAAACCATCTATATTCTTTTATGATCTGTAATGTTTTACGGAGCATATACTACTAATACACATCTAAGAATTTATATGCAAACACAAGCATCCAAAGTACATCATATCATTATGCATTCCTGAAAACTAGTCTTATACTTAATAAAACGCACGTACCTGAGTTCACAGATTTCTAATCATATCCATGATCATCTAGATAAACTGGTCAGCACCTGATTTAAAGAAATTAGTCATCATTAATATATGTACATCATATTCTTAGAAATTTTAGGTACAAATTAGGGTTTAGGTCAAATATAAGGTCCAAACTGACCTAAGTTTATCTCTGATATTTTTCTACTGACTAAGGTGTCATTTTAGAGGTCTGGTCCAATTTTTGTAATTTTCTGATGACTGGTCTATTTTCTAGAATTAATATGAGGATTAAACATGTAATTAGGCAATAATGAGAAAAGGCCTAAATTTCTCAATAATATCAACATAGGAGTCAACATTTAGTTTCTAGATGAGATCAAGGTTCAAACTTATTTTTATCAGATTTAATATCAACCATTTTCTAATTATACCATTTAAATGAAGCATTCTCATCTAAATTAAATATCATCTATATTTGTGTCTCAAAAGTCTAGTATAGGGGTTTCAAATGAAGAGGATAATTTTCGGAGACTATTGGTATTTTTCGGGAATTTATTGGCCAATTGGGCTATTTTCTAAGCATTTTCTAAGCTGGTGTTATTTTCTAGAATAATAGGAAGTATTTACCTTGTCTAGGATTTTCTGTGGCTGTTGGATCTTGCTCCTTGGGGGTATCGATCTCTGCCATGTGTACTCAAAGTGGGGCGTGCGGCCTGCCCTTGAACCATGGTTCACTCCTTATTGGCATTGTAAGCCGGTCGAGATGTAGCTAACCCGGTTTGTTCCAGTCTTCCTTCTCGCACGAGACTGGAGAAAGATGCCCCTGTGTCTGTGTGTTGCCGCCGTCACGAGGTCCAGTCCCAACGATGGATCTGCATCAACTGGGATCTCTTCGACCGAAGCTAAGGCTTCATACCCTTCGACCGGCCATGCCGAGTCTGAGCGGCGGGGACACGAGGTCCCTCTATTGATCTGACACTCTCGGCCTACTCCTCTCTCGATGACGACGGAGCTAGGTGGAAGGAAATTGGGGTTATCTTCTCCTCCCCTCCTTGGGCTTCGGTTTCCCATTGAGTATGGTCGCAGGTTTTCTAAAAAAATGGAAGGTGCCTCCAAAACATGGTAGGATTGCTCATGGCTCTCCCCAAAGACCCGACCTTGATCTACAGGTTGTAGGGCTCGTTGGCCATTGTTACCCACACAACTGAGAAATTGATAGTGTTGAAGGATTCGGAAGGGATATGTGGTCGTTTTTGCCTGGTCACTGCAGAATGTAGTGGAGAAAGAAGGAATGGATGGGGAACTGATCTCTCTGGTTCTCGCTAAAGGAGACGGCGCTAGGGACAGAGTTCGGTTTTCTCCAGGTACCCCACCTCACGCTCCAAAATGAGGTTTGTTGAGATTCTGAGAGTGCGGTGGTGAGGATTTCTCAGTTACCAACTCACGTTGATCCGTAATTTGTGCTCTACTCAGTGCAAACGAGTATCAGCTCGGTCAAACCCTTCTGATCTGTAATGATCGGAGGTAAGGGATGACCTCCCTACCACAAGATCTTCATCGAGGGGCTATAAATCATCCACGCCTATTAATTGAGGGCCGCTCCCAATAGACATGCTAGCGTGACATCAAGTAGTCGCAACCTAGGAAATAAATGAACAAAAGACCAAAGTCCAATAACATTTATATCATTAATGTCCACGTCTACAAATAGTTATATATGTTTGTAGAAGTCTCCAAAAATTTTGAAATTGTAGACATAGGCTCATAATTTCCTAATGCAGCTCATGTTAAAGTTTGGTACACAAACTCCATTATTTAGACGTGCAAATAAATTATTCAAAGAACCTTATAATTTGGTGTACAAACCTTGAATTCAATTCGAATAATAATCAAATCTTGATCCTACATGTCCATAAACATGTGTTATGATACTAACATACCTCAAGGCTCATTAATTGGCTGCTTGAGTTTGTTATGACCACTAATTAGAACTTGTAGCCTCATAAGTACCCAAGCTCACTAATAAAAGTTATTCATCATAATTGAACTCAACTTGGTCTAGTAATCATCAATTGCATATCTAGTTATTTTGGGGTGAAAAGAGCTAGTAATTAAATAGCCAATTCCTCAATTTGGGATCAATCATCTAAATGACACACATGGTCTTAAAATACTATAATGGTTATTAGATTCCTAAAATCTGGGTTATTACATTCATGGTCTGACTTACATCCTTTCATAGGGTCATGGCGACCTACCTACTTTGGTCAGGCCCCATACTGGTTACGTCCATGGTAATACATCCACATGCACTTAAAGATGGTTATCTATGGGTCTACAAGTTCATTCTCTTACCATATACCCTTCACTTAGCTTCTTAAGATTCTATTAGACCTCTTTAGGTTACCTAAAAACCAAAAAAACTAGTATACACCCTGCAAAAGGGTCCCTCTCCAAGGATGGGAGGAAACTATCTCTTGATAGCATCAAAGGTCACAATCGTCCTTATGTCTAGGGTTTACATCAACATGAGCATGCTTAACCTTGTCAAGCTACTAGAGCATGTATATAGCAAGAAGACCACCTACGAAACCATGCTAGATATCCATGATAGGACATATTTGTTCTCATTCCTTAACATTGAACCATCATCATTCATACATATGTCACCAACCTATAAGTAGGGGTTCATCAAACATACACCTTAATCCAAGGGGTTTCCCTTTCCTCTGAACATGAGGGGTGCCATGCTCTAATGCGTAGGAACTCAACATCTGTGTGAGCATCAGGTGCACTAGGAACTACTACTTCCCCTCTTATAGGTCTAGGAACCCTAAGTTTACCTCCTATGCAACAGCTATCCAATTGCATGCTCACCATTCTAACAATGAACCAAGCATGTATGAGGTGTATCATGCACGTCCTATTATCCTTCCACTTGAACAACACCTCAGAGTCGATTCCTTCTCAAGGACAACCAACTAGGTATAAGACCTTACAACTTGTTACTAAACCTCCTTAGGGTCTAAGAAACTCTTCTTCCTATCCTTAGAAGGTAAGCACCTATATCATCTCCACATAGAAGCCTCATCCTTCTTCTAGGTTTTGGTTCCTCTAAAGGCAACCAAGATACCAAAAGCCTCTAGGGGTCATGCTCGAGGCAACCACAACATCAAATTAGGTCGTAACATACCCAACTTCTCAGGGTTCCTCATATCCCTGAGTCTAAGCTTCCAACCTTCTTATTCGGGTCTTTCTCTCTCTCTCTAGAGCTAACCCTACAAACAACCTTGCTATTGGAGGTTCTCTCTCTAAAAGGGTGGATCAAGCTCACATGCATACACTTACATGGGTGAAACCTACATTCACTCAAGATTATTTATGGCTCTTTATGCTTAGCTCATAATCTATCCAACATGCCCTTCTGGCCTGAGTTTCAACCTACTACCTGTACTACTGATGTAATACATAGGTGCATACTCTTTCATGCTCATATAAGCTCATAGGGTTTCTATAGGTTCCTTACTACCCTCATCAATGAAGGAGTTATCCTTCACTCTAACTTACACAACCCTTCCCAGAGTTGGGTCGTCAAAGGTACTAGGTCATCTAACCTCACATGGCTCATATTTCTCATAGGTATCCAAAACCAAAAGCATGTCAACCCACACACATGGTCGACCATGGCATCAAACTCATCATGCCATCTCTCTCTCTCTAACCACCACTAAGATGTGCCAAGTCTCCACCTTTAATGGAGGTGTCTTCCTACAAGACCAACTCTACTTCATCCTCCTGGCAAGAAGGTCTAACCTCATGTCTCTCCTAAGGGCATGACAACACATGTCATACAACCAAAGAATGCCACTATTCTTTAGTTTATGCTTAAATTATTAAGCTTATGTCAAGACATCTTATTTACATGCTTTTTCATTAATTTGGTGGAGGATTCCTTATCATACATACCCAGACCTCAAGAGGGTGAGGAAGAGAGAGAAAACCCTAAACCTCATAATCTTAACAAAATTAGGGTTTAGAAGGGACAAAAATAGATGAGAGAGTCCTAAAGGTATCTTATTTCGAGTCAGATCCTAAGACATTGGCCAGGCAGTCACACAGATCTAGGATCCTCGTATTGTGACTAGCGGTGTAGAGGAAAATATTGCCAGCCCCCAGACGTGATCCTTTTCTAGACACCTCTATCTTTTAGAAAATCCTCTAATAACTCCCTCGGTTCTATGGAATTTGTAAAATTTAATAATTATTAAAGATTAAATGAGGAACCAGTGCTCTGATACCAAATGTAACGACACCGCCTCCCGGTAAGCCCCAATTAAGGGAGACCAAGAGGTCGGAGTCGTTATCCCAATTTTCGAATCATAGGTTCGACAAATAATTAATAATAATAACTAAATTCTACCATACTATACTGGAAAGTTGTAATAAAATAAAACTTTGCATACCTTTTTAAAAACTTGGATATCTAACTTCTGTCCACAATAGCAGTCTATTCTAACTAATCCTCCTTGCACTTTAATTCATAAATTCACAATGTAACACTTTATTGTTTGTCCTTTTCCATGTCGTACCTAAAAAACCGACAATCAAAATGTCGGTCAACATAAATGAATATGTCTGTATGTGGGGGAATCAATAATCGTGCAATTAACTATAATAACATATTGCAAGCAATTATGGTTTAGCAAGCAAACTTTACATCTTAAACATAACTACTCAATCCCTACATACCCTAACCTCTACATTGTCCCTACAGAGGACCTGGATACTACCTCTCATAAGGTAGATCCCAATTAACCCCCATGATCCTACCTAACAGGTAGATCAATATTTAGGGTTGATGAGTCACATGGCACTACCCATAGGTAGCCCAATTCCTAACTAATGATATGCTAATAAGTCTCATGGCACTACACATAGGTAGTACAAATCCTAACTGATGATAACATGATGGTCCTACCTAATAGGTAGACCATGTACTAGGTTACCCTTTTCATCATTAGCAAAGACACAGAGGAGAACTAGGATCTGAGCTAGTTAGGTATACATATTTATGGTGATAATCCTAGTCACTTTATAGTTGCATGAAATAAAAGTCATCCAAGCAGTTATTTTCAGGCAACCGATAAAACATCTGGGAATCACCATGAAACTAAATCGATTAACCATAAGCGTAACCACATACCTGATCCAGAGTAACTTTGATGTCCAAGCATTAATATTCAAGACAATAAAACAAGCAATCAACAATATCTTGAAATTAATGCATAACATCCAAGTGTCACTATTTTATTCAAAAGATTCTCAATATCGACTTGGATTCCACCTTAGGATTTCTAGGCCAACTTTAGGGTTTTAGCCTCCATAAAACTTTTATCACTTTTAATGCCCCTTTTAGATCACAAATGCTACTTTCAACATCATAGGCATACTTGACTATCAATTAAGTCTAATATATCCCTTTTACACTAAAACTACCATCTTTATCCTTTTAAGTTATGACATGACCATTAAGGCCAATTTTCATCTTTGGTTTCTTTCAGATTAACAACTCATAATTCATTATGGTCTAATTCACATATGAACTCTATTGATCACTAATTCCACATTAATCCATTAGAAAACCCTAATTACCAAATTAAGGGTATTTATCCGCAATTACAAACTTTTATACTCAAAATAGCTTAGAATAATCATATCTCATCTTTATTCATGGATTTGAACAATTAAATCCATTAAGGGTCATAATAACCAAAGTTAGGGTTTTAAGGCCCATTAAAGCATATTCATGTACATGGAACCCTATATTAATCAAATTCCACTTAAAGATCATCCTTTTAGATCTAATGTGTCCTTTTTATAAACGACAGGTTAATATCAACTTAAAACATCCATATAGCCCTTCCCAATTCATTAATCATCATAGATTAGGGTTTCTCAATCACTATGCATTAAAGTTGATAACTGTGATAAAGTGAGTTTTCTAATTTCTTTTATATTTTGGTTCCTTTAATCTTTAATCAATTTCAAAACCCTAATTCTCCTAAAGATTAATTGACCACTCAAAGATTGGAATCTAGAGCCCAAACTCTTCCAACATCTAAGCATCGTTGATATGGAGCTATGTTTCAAATTTCATGTCAATTGGACATTCATAGCCCTCTCTACAAATTTTTAAAAGTTTTTATAATGTTTCATTCCTTTTAAATCGCATCATTATGCAACCCAATGTTTTGCTCATTTCAAGGGTATTTCTACCCTGTCACGCGGAGCCTAAGTCAGCGATCCGCAGACTGACTTCATGGAGTCATCCCGACCATCCGATGGCATCCGAGACGGATCAAATGGCTAGAGAGTCGTCTCTAACCTCCTCTCAACTCAGAATGTCGTGGCCCCAGCCACGAGTCCACAACCTTGACCACTCCTCCTCATTTTGACCCACTTCGCGAGAAACTAATCGAGGCAATGCCTCCACCTCGCCTACACAAACCCACTAACCCCTCGCACGACCTCCAAAAATGACCACAACCCCTCCACGACCTCACCGGTGAGACCTCTTCTCCAACCACCGCTGAGCCCAATTGGGCGTTTACTTCTCACTCAATCTCGTGCCAACTTAAGCACACCAATAGCACCCTCGACACCCCTTTGCCTCACTTCACCCTCTATTTTCCCAAGGATACCTCAGCAGCCTCCGACCTTGAGCTCGTCCCTCTCCTCTCTATCTGCCGCCACCAAGCTCATGACCTGGCCGCTATTGTTCTCCTCGCTACCAATTAATCCTCGACCGAGCCTCGAGGGACCTCAAGTCACCTCGACGACACCTCAAGGCCGAGCCCCATCACATGTTGCTCCTCCTCTAGCCTTCCTCCACCGCGAGCTGTGTAACTCGTCGGTCTTCTAGCTCCCACAAAGCTAGCCTGACCTCCACCCGTGCATGAAGAGGCCCCAGACTCCGGCAAGAGCTCACCGTAGATCGATCGTCCAACCTGCTGTGATGGTTTGAGCAAGGAGAAGGAGGGACCCGCTCAACTTAGTTGGACCAATAGCGTGAGTCCACATGGGGCTGACTCAGATCCAAGTGGACGAATCAATGATCGCCCAGTAAGCAATATGTTATCTTGAATCCCTTGTATTCTATGCATGCAAGATCTCAACCGTTGGATCTGATCATCCAACAGTCCACACTTTTCTAGATTTTATCCTTTAACTCGAAGTTCAGTAAATGACCTAATTTTGGGAAATTCATTATAAATAGTAGGAATGTCATAAAAATACAATTAAGTACTTTATTTTGATCATAAAAATACGAGGATCATGATTTTGACATCTATTTACCCTAAATATGACTTTAATATATACTCATGTTTAAATATGTTTATATCTTTTTTAAATATTTAGAAAATACCCGAGCATGTCTAAATCACCACAAACTTGTGATAATCATCTTTTCACATCTATGTAATTATGGAATGATAAAATCCAGTTGTTGAGACTCAATTATCAATCAAACCCAATTATCACTCTTTTCCCTATTTGGACTTATCAATATGTGCATAATTAGTCAACATGATCTAAAGACCATGATTTTGACCTTATAACCCTACTATGATGTGACACTACTAATCTTGAACTCAAATCCATACTCTAAGACTCGTACTCAACTCTCATGACTCCAAAACTATAAAAGGGCCTTTTATATACTCTTTAGAATAATGGTGATTTGAACAATATAACTAATAAATACCAAATCTCCAATAATTTCAGGAAATCAAAGGTACCAATGAGGAGCATCTCTAGACTCCCCACTTTTGAATAGAAGGTACGCCATTACCCTCATTTGGCTCATACTAGTGAATGGTTGTATTGTACTTATAAAAGACTTGGCATATGATAATGTTTGAAATAGATATCAATGTATGATTGATTTTGAATGATATTTTGTATAAGGTATGTTACCACACCAGAACATAAAATGCTTATTCCATTATATTATAGCACTATATCTCTTTGGTAAGCATAGTGCTTGAGGGTGATCTATCTCTTTGGTATGCATATCACCATATGAAATGATCTATCCCTTTGGTAAGCAGATCATGAGGTCTTAAAGCATATATCCCATTGGTGGGCAGATGCATGAGTATATAATGGAAAAATAAACCTAAAACATGTCTTTGATTTTTCTATTCAAACATCTTGGTTCATGAATATGTCTGATTTTACTATACTTTACTAAAGTCCTAGTTTAAATACCCCTGCCATGTCTTTTGTGTTTTGTTTTGCAAAGATATGATGAGTGGTATATTTGAAGTCACGTAGGCGTACTCAGTACAATATATTTATATATTGTGCTGATGTGTACCCATTGAAAATGTTTTTATAGGTACCTTCTGCTTATGAGGCTTATGATGAAAGGAAGATGATGTTGCTGCTCTATATGCTGGCTCACAAAAATCAGATCTATCATGCGGATGCTAAAGCTAAATGGGACTCTTAGATTATGTTCTTTTCTTTTGTAATTAGTTTCTCATGTATTAAGTTTTCTTCTGTAGAACTCCTATGCCTTCGGGGCCCTATGTAATGAACAATTTGGTTTATGTATGGAATCTCTTTATTCGGTGCATTTATATATTCATGTGTTTGATCCACTCAGGGATGGGAAACTTTAACTCTATTGTACACCTTATGTTGGCGCCTGAGGTGTAGAGTGGAGTTAGGTTGTTAACCCGTGACAGATGGTATCAGAGTAGGCACATGAATCAATATAGGTGTACCAAATAATTAGTAACCTTACCTAGACCTAGGGTAACCCAAATTTAGCAGTAAATTGCCGAGGTGTCTAGAAGGGTACCTTGCAGAAGGTTCTAACATAATCACTCTCCCCATCCGTTTTCACGATGCGAGGGTTCCCGCCGCATGCTATCTGCCTGGCTAACGCAATTATTGTTAAAGTGGGCACCATTACCTTAGAAAACTCTTTCCTCTCATCTTTTCTCAATTAAGGACTACCCCCTACCAACCTATTTAGTGAATAATATACACTAGGCTTCTCATCTACTTTCTCTCTCATGACAATGATCAATAATATACTCTCTCTATTATGTGGGTAGACTAGGAGAAAGAGGAACAACTAAAAGACATGAAAAATTGGAAGAATATATGCCATGATTTCTAAATCTTTATCGGTTGCATTATGATCTATCTCAAATAAATCTCTAAACTATCTTTTATATGAACTTGCAGATGCCTCCAAAAACTAGGTCCACGAGAACAAGATTTAGTGATGGCTCTGGTGATGAATCTCAACCACGCCCTAGTAATACCATGGTTGTAGGCAATTGGGAAGAACAAAAGAAGGTGATGTTGGAATGCATGCATGCCCTAACCCTAAAAGAAACCAACAATAGTGCCTCATCCTCTAGGACCAACCATAAAACCACCATTAGTGACTTCCTTAAGCTTAAACCCGAAAACTTTCATGGAGAAGACTTAGGTGAAGTCCTGGATAAAGCTGATGCATGGATCCTATCTGTTGAAAATGCCTTTAGAGACCTTAAGTGTCCTGAGGAAGATAAGGTCACCTTTTCTACCTACCAACTTAGGGGGTCCGCGAAGTTGTGGTGGGAAAATTATTACCATACACGAGCACTTCCAGATGCCCCCATAGATTGGGAGGAGTTTAAGGGGATCTTTACCAACCGTTTCATGGCCAAATCTGCTAGGAAGGAGGAGAAGCAATAGTTCAATAACCTAACCCAAGGAAACCTGTCTGTTACTGACTACGTTAGGGCCTTTAGACTCCTAGAGCATCATGCTCGCAACCTTGACGAAGATGAAAAGATTGAACACTTCATAGATGGCCTTAACCAAGAAATCAAAGTTCACATATGCACCTCCACCCATCCTACCTTTGAAGCTTCCATCACCAATGCCCTTACCCAAGAAAGAACCTTAGGGAAGAGCAAAACACCAAGTTTGGGATACCTAGGTTTAACTGATGCATCCGTCACCAAGGGAAAGGAGAATGAAAAGGATAGGAAGAAGCCTAATAGCCATGGCATGGGAAGAGGAGGAGGAAATCACCACAGAGGTCAATCATACCGAGGAGGACTAAACCGGGGAGGCTGGGGTTGAGGTGGATCATACCGGGGATCATCTTCAGACCCCAACCATTACAGAAACTGTGGAGGAGTACATGCTGGAAAATGGAAGTTTGAGAAACATGTATGTTACTAATGCAAGAATGAGGGGCATATGAGGTAGAATTGCCCAAATATGGTCCAAGGGGCACCTCAAAACCATCCTGCCCCATTACCTCATCCTGGAGCCCCACCTGCTCAGCCAGCTGTCCCTATAGCTCAGGCTCAGCCAGAACATCGTCAGGGTCGAGTCTTTGCGATTGATGTAGAGGAAGCTAAGGCCAATGACAACCGTCTGATTGAAGGTAATAATGTTAATAATTCTTTATTGTAATAAATCTTTAAAAAATCATGATCTCGTACAAAATCATAATGTAGGTATGATATGTCTCCAAGATCATCCTGTTGTGGCCCTATTTGATTCAGGATCAACACATACCTTCATATCTAGAAATCTTGCTTCCATGCTCAAGTTAGAGATAAAAGATCTAGGTTATATCTTGGATGTAACAACTCCCAGTGGAAAAATTTATACTTCTCTTCATAAAACCAAAACCTTTCCTTTTTCTTTTGGTGGGCATAAATTTCAATCTGCTTTCATTCTTCTTGATATGGAGGATTTTGACTTAATTTTGGGGATGGATTAGCTCTTTTCCAACTTTGCTATGCTTGATTGCCGAGGAAAGAAAGTAGTCTTTTGTGCACCCAATTCTAAGCCTTTGACCATTTTCGGGAGAAAAGAAAGAAATCGAAATATGATTATTTCTTCTCTTAAAGTCAAAACGTTGATAGCCAAAGGACGTAGATCCTATCTTGTTGTTATATTTGTGCCTGTTCCTAAGGTGAGAGCTATAGAGAGCTTGGATGTGGTGAGAGATTACTCGGACATTTTTCCTGAGGAGCTTCCAGGGCTGCCTCCAGATTGTGAGATTGAGTTATCAATTGAGTTAGCACCGAGCACCGCACCAGTCTCTAAGGCACCTTATAGGATGGCACCTGCCGAGCTTGCAGAGCTTAAGAAACAACTAGAGGAACTTCTTGATAAAGGCTTCATCCGTCCTAGTACTTCTCCTTGGGGTGCTCCTTTCCTTTTTGTTAAAAAGAAAGATGGCTCAATGTGAATGTGTATTGATTATCGCATGATTAACCAAGCCACCATTAAAAACAAATATCCCCTCCCACGAATCGATGACTTGTTTGACCATATTCGTACTGCCACTGTGTTCTCCAAGATTGACCTTAGATCAGGTTATCATCAATTACGAGTAAAAGATTGTGATATTCCAAAGACAATTTTCAGAACTAGATATGGACATTATGAATTCGTGGTGATGTCGTTTGGCTTGACTAATGCTCCTGGAGTGTTTATGAATCTGATGAATATTGTCTTCCAGCCATTCCTTGACAACTTTGTTGTGGTCTTCATTGATGATATTCTTATATATTCAAACTCTATTGATAAACATCGTGAACATCTCCAAAAATTCGTTGATGTTTTGAGAGCCCAGAAATTGTATGCTAAACTATCTAAATGTGAGTTTTGGATTGACCAAGTTATGTTTCTTGGGCATGTCATTTTGGGTGGGAAAATTTTTGTTGACCCTGCCAAAGTTTTAGCTGTCCTTGATTGGAAAGCCCCTACCAATGCTTCTGAAATTTGTAGCTTCCTTGGCCTAGCCGGATATTACCGTCGTTTCATCCTTAATTTCAGTAAAATAGCCCTACCCATGACTAAACTTACCAGAAAAGATGTCAAATTCATTTGGACTCCTGAGTGTGAGGCTAGTTTCCAAGAATTGAAATCTCTCTTGACTTCTGCTCCTATTTTGACCCTACCTTCTGGGAATGATGGCTTTGTAATATATTCTGATGCTTCTAAAATGGGTCTGGGTTGTGTCCTCATGCAAGATGGTAAGTTTGTTGCCTATGCCTCTAGACAATTGAAACCTAATGAGGTCAATTATCCAACTCATGATTTGGAATTAGCTGACATTGTCTATGCTCTCAAAATATGGAGACATTATCTGTATGGTGCTACTTTTGACATATTCACAGACCATAAAAGTCTCAAATACCTCTTGACTCAGAAGGACCTCAATATTTGATAGAGGAGATGGTTGGAGTATCTCAAAGATTATGATTTCACTATGCATATCATCCAGGCAAGGCCAATGTTGTAGTTGATGCTCTTAGCCGTAAGAAGGTGATCTGTGCATCAATGCATCTGGAACCTTCATCTTCTAGGTTATCTCTAGTAGAATCTAGCTCTATTATTCTGGCAAACATCAATATTATTCCTGGTCTTCTTTCCGAACTCCTGATATCTCAAAAGGACAGCCCTAGCTTGGAGGAGATGACAACTCTTGTGGCTAAGCCCCAGACACATCATTCTGTTGGTATGGACAGTGGACTAAGGTACAAGCATAAGATGTGGGTACCAGAAGAGTCAGAGATTAAGAAGTGTATTCTGCAAGAGGCACATGGGTCTAAGTATTCCATACATCCTAGATCTACTAAGATGTATAAGGACCTACAGAGACACTTTCGGTGGAGAGGTATGAAGAATGATATAGTTGAGTTTATCTGTAAGTGTCTCACTTGTCAACAGATTAAGGCCGAGCACCAATGTCCCGGTGGTCTATTACAACCCTTACCAATGTCCGAGTGGAAATGGGAAAATATCACCATGGATTTCGTGGTGGGACTACCCAGGACCGGGAAGGGTCATGATGCGGTTTGGGTCATAGTAGATCGGTTGACCAAGTCTACATAATTTCTTACCTATGCGGACTACGACCAAGGTTCCTGAGCTTGCTGAGTTGTATATAAAGGAGGTTGTACGTATGCATGGTGTACCAGTTTCTATCGTTTCAGATCGAGATCCAAAGTTCACATCACATTTATGGAAGCAGGTGCAGAATGAGCTGGGTACACAGTTGAATTTCAGCACGACATATCATCCCCAAACTGATGGCCAGTTAGAACGCACTATCCAAATCTTGGAGGACCTTCTCAGAGCATGTGTTTTAGATTGGGGAGGATCTTGGGATTACTAACTTCCATTAGCAGAGTTTGCATACAATAATATCTATCAATCAAGCATTGATATGCCACCCTATGAAGCTCTCTATGGTAGGCCATGTAGAGCCCCTCCCCATTGGGATGAAGTCAGAGAAAGGAAGATGCTAAAGTCCGAGGAGTTGCAACTTTATGATGATAAGGTGTCTTTAATTAAGCAGAGGTTGAAACGGGCCCAAGATCTTCAGAAGTCATATGCTGATGCACATAGGTCTGACAGACAGTTTAAAGCTGGTAACTATGTTTTCTTGAAGATTAGACCCATCCGTGCCATAGCAAAGAACAAAGGGAAGCTTAGTCCGAGATATGTAGGTCCTTTTGAAGTTCAGGAGCGCATTGCTAAATGTGCTTATCGGCTTACTCTTCCTCCGCAGTACAGCATGATGCACAATGTCTTTCATGTATCCAACTTGAAGAAGTATGTGAAGGATGATAGTCATGTGTTGAATCATGAGCCTCTTAAGTTGCAGGAGAATCTCTCTTATCCAGAACAGCCTATAAAGATTCTCGACTCTAGGGACAAAGAGCTCAGGAACAAGCAAATCCAGATGGTAAAGGTGCAGTGGAACCATCACGGTGCAGCAGATGCAACATGGGAACTACGAGCAGATATGGAGCAACGTTTTCCTCACCTCTTTCAACCAGTTTAATTTTGAGGACAAAATTTCTTTTAAGGTGAGAAAGATGTGATAAAGTGAGTTTTCTAATTTCTTTTATACTTGGTTCCTTTAATCTTTAATCAATTTCAAAACCCTAATTCTCCTAAAGATTAATTGACCACTCAAAGATTGGAATCTCGAGCCCAAACTCTTCCAACATCTAAGGATCGTTAATATGGAGCTATGTTTCAAATTTCATGTCAATTGGACATTCATAGCCCTCTCTACGAATTTTTAAAAGTTTTTATAATGTTTCATTCCTTTTAAATCGCATCATTATGCAATCCAATGTTTTGATCATTTCAAGGGTATTTCTACCCTGTCACGCGGAGCCTAAGTCAGCGATCTGCGGACTGACTTCATGGAGTCATCCCGACCATCCAATGGCATCCGAGACGAATCAGACGGCCAGAGAGTCGTCTCTAACCTCCGCTCAACTTGAAATGTCATGGCCACGGCCACGAGTCCACAACCTTGACCACTCCTCCTCGTTTTGACCCACTTCGCGAGAAAATAATTGAGGCAATGCCTCCACCTCGCCTTCACGAACCTGCTGACCCCTCACACGACTTCCAAAAATGATCACAACCCCTCCTCAACCTCGCCAGTGAGACCTCTTCTCCAACCATCGTTGAGCCCAATTGTGTGTTCACTTCTCACTCGATCTCGTGCCTACTTAAGCACACCAATAGCACCCTCGACACCCCTTTGCCTCGCTTCAATCTCTAATTTTCCCAAGGATACCTCAGCAGCCTCCAACCTTGAGCTCGTCCCTCTCCTCTCTGTCCGCCACCACCAAGCTCATGACCTGGACGCTATTGTTCTCCTCGCTACTAATTAATCCTCGCTGAGCCTCGAGGGACCTCAAGTCACCTCGACGACACCTCAAGGCCGAGCCCCATCACATGTTGCTCCCCCTCTAGCCTTCCTCCGCCGTGAGCTATGTAGCTCGCCGGTCTTCTAGCCTACCCGACGATTCTAGGGGAGCCACGACCCGAGGATTGGCTGTCCAGCTGTGGGAAGCTCCCACGAAGCTAGCCTGACCTCCACCCGCGCACGAAGAGGCCCCAAACACCGGTAAGAGCTCACCGGAGATCGATCGTCCAACCTATTGTGAAGCTTTGAGCAAGGAGAAGGAGGGACCCGCTCAACTTAGTTGGACCAATAGCGTGAGTCCACGTGGGGTTGACTCGGATCCAAGTGGACGAATCAAAGATCACCCAGTAAGCAATCTGTTATCTTGAATCCCTTGTATTGTATGCATGTGAGATCTCGACTGTTGGATCTGATCATCCAACGGTCCACACTTTTCTAGATTTTATCCTTTAACTCAAAGTTCAGTAAATGACCGAATTTTGGGAAATTCATTATAAATAGTAGGAATGTCAGAAAAATACAAATAAGTACTTTATTTTGATCAGAAAAATACAAGGATCATGATTTTGACACCCTAAATATGACTCTAATATATGTTCATGTTTAAATATGTTTATATCTTGTTTAAATATTTAGAAAATACTCGAGCCTGTCTAAATCACCACAAACCTGTGATAATCATATTTTCGCATCTATGTAATTATGGAATGATCAAATCTAGTTGTTGAGACTCAATTATCAATCAAACCCAATTATCACTCTTTTTCCTATTTGGACTTATCAATATGTGCATAATTAGTCAACATGATCTAAAGACCATGATTTTGACCTTATAACCCTACTCTGATGTGACACTACTAATATTGAACTCAAATCCATACTCTAAAACTCGTACTCAACTCTCATGACTCCAAAACTATAAAAGGGCCTTTTATATACTCTTTAGAATAATGGTGATTTGAACAATATAACTAATAAATACCAAATCTCCAATAATTTCAAGAAATCAAAGGTACCAGTGAGGAGCATCTCTGGACTCTCCACTTCTGAATAGAAGGTACGCCATTACCCTCATTTGGCTCATACTAGTGAATGGTTGTATTGTACTTATAAAAGACTTGGCATATGATAATGTTTGAAATAGATATCAATGTATGATTGATTTTGAATGATATTTTGTATAAGGTATGCTACCACATTTAATGCAAATCGATTATTATTCTTTCACTTTAAGCAAACTCATAAAATTAATAACTCTCTCTTCGTTTATCCTTTTTGAATAATATTTTAGGAGAATGTCTATTACGACTAAATCTACCATTGTATGAAGTTTGAGATCAATACTCGAAAGGAAAAACCCTTTTTCTTCATATGCAAGTCAAGTACCTATAAGGCACATATAATGTATTAAAACACCTATTTTCTCTTTCCTCTTTTCCTATTTTCTTTGTTTTGACTATTATTTCCCTTAGTAATCACATTTAAACAAAATCTAATCAATTGTGGCCATTAATGCCACTTTCTAGATATTTGTATATATTTCTCATAAATACTTTGCTTAATATTCATTATCTTGTATCTTTTTCTAATATTTGGATTTTTCTTCTTTTCTTCTCTTTTATATCCATTATTGGATTAAACTAATAACAGGAACCACGAAATTCCTACCCAAAGGGATATTTGCAAAGAAATCCATCCTTTCAAGCAAAGCATACAACCTTTCAATTAAGTCCAAATTCATAAAATCAATACATTTCAATTATGAAAACATATGAAAAATTGAGGTTGTAACAATCTTTCTTGATGATTTCTACCATATATTGTGGTTATAATAGTTGAAATCCTGTGATAACATGATTGGTGTTTTTTTGAATTTGTATACAATGATTTCAATACAATTTAATAAATCCAGTAAAACGTTATGGATGGAAATGCTTTAGAATATGTTTTCACTTTATTTTCTTCATTTTACTTTGGAAGTGAAACTATCCATCAACACTCATGACCTCACACTTCACAACAAAATGGGATGGCAAAACAGAAAAATTATCATTTTCTTAACATTTCTTGTGTTGTTATGTTTCAAGGTAAATTGCCTAAGCCATATTGGTCTGAGAATATTCTCATGACCTACTACCTTATCAATCAACAACCACAATCGATTCTTAAAAACAAGACCCCCTTTTAGTTATTTTTCCCGTAAAAATGGATTTTCATCTCCCATTGTGTGTGTTTTTTTGTTGGAAAAGTCAGGTGGAAATCTTATTCAACTTGCCCACCTCGTGCGAGAAATTTAAATTGGAATTATAAAATTTGAAGAATTGTAATGAATTAAATATGGTAGTACTACTACCATTACAAATAGGTACTTGACCAGTGTCAAATATGATTTTAGGAGGTCTCACATATTGGGAGCTTCTGATGCTATCTAGGGTATGGTGTTTACTAAGGGCGTCATCCATGGCAATACATTCTCTCTAGTAGAAGGAAATCGACACAAACACATGTTTAAGTTTATGTTTACCCCTTAATAGATTAGCATACCGAGGGTGCTTCTTGTAGTCTACCTGAACCATCATGACAACTTGTTGGATGTCAGTTTTGATGAAAGAATCACATAAGGAGCACACTTTAAGGATCTTGATCGCAAGATCGATAGCCATCATTTCATCTTCCAAAGGCTTCCCTGTGATATAGATTATCCCACTCCTCCCATCCAGTCTCCATTATGGTCACTGATGACAGCCACAATGGCTCCTTCCCCTGGATGCATCTGTCTTTATTTATATGAAACATGGTTTAGGGTGTCACCACTATCCCAAGGTCTCTTGGGTATCATAGATTGGGTTGGTGTTCCACATGACATTAGACATGGTCACTTCCTTCTTAATGTACTGGACTTGGTGTTGGACGTTGGTTTCCTTGCCTTTGAATATCTAGATGTTGTGTTTCTTCCAAAGGCTCCAACATGCAATGAGGAAGGTGGCTCTGTACTCATCCAATGATTTGAGGTTGCTACTTATCCACTGATCTAAATTGTTCTTGGACCAAAACTTAGCAGGTGTGTTATTGATTTGTACGATCTTCCATACTAGGCTCACTAGACTACAATCATGTAGTGTGTGCAAAATGGTTTCCTCGTCGTCATTGCATCTGTTGCAGGTCAATTTCATAGCCATATGTTGACATGTTCTATTCCAATTGGTAAGGAGTGTGCCATTGGTTGTTAGCCATATGAACATTTTGACTCGTGCGGCTACCGGAGCTTTCCATATCAGTCTCCATTGCCCTTGTCTTTTGATTTCGATATTCACCATCAATGCATTGCAAGATGTCTTGGCAGTGTAGATGCCCCCCGAATTTAGCTTCCAAACTCTGACATCTTCAGCCTATGGTTCCGTAGAAGGAGTGATCTTGCCTATTTCTTAGACAATGTTTGTCTGGAGCCAGTTTTCAAGGAAGTCACGGTCCTAGTTACCCTCAAGGTTGATAAGGCTGCTTACTTTTAGATCATCTAGATCTACAGGGATAGGGTATAAGGTGTGTTCCTTTGGCACAGTGCAATTGGGTAGCCACTAGTCATGCCATACATAGGTATGGTCTCCACTCACTAGACTCAAGTAAGTATTATCTTCCATGAATTGTTTTGTTTAGAGGATAATTCTAGCCAACCTGGAGAGATTGGAGTGGTATATCGGTGTGTTGCTCATCATCTTGCTTGACATGGCTTCACTCTAACTCATCTTGCGTCTACTGTAGATATCCCAATTGTGTTTCAATATTAAGGCATGTTTCCATTCCCTCGTGAATTTGAGGCCGAGGCCTCCATGGGTTTTCTTGCTTGTGATTCTTTCCCATGCTATGAGGTGGACTCCTCTTTTGCTATGTACCCCATTCTAATTGAACCACCTAATCTTGCTATCAATTCTATCACATAGTTGAAGAGGGATTTTAGCAGTTTACATTATGTAAGTGGGGATGGTATGCAATGTGCTCTTTTCCAAACACACTCTTCCTGCCATAGAAAGGCTTCTTGCTGCCTAAGAGTTGATTCTTCTAATCACCTTCTTCAATAGTGCATTATATGTATGCTTAGTTACCCTTGAGTGAATTATAAAAACTCCCAAATATTTGCTGAGGTCACTGGTTTTCTGCAAGCCACTTATACTACATATTCTTTCTATTTCCTGGTTGGGAACACTTCTTTAAAAGAACACTTTAGTTTTCTCTATAGAGATGGCTTGTCCTGATGCCAATTCGAACTCTTTGAAACAATTCATGATGGTTAGGATGTTAGAGACATTACCTTTGGCAAAAAGGATAATATCATCTACAAAACAAAGATGTGCTACGTGGTCCCTTTCTATTGAGTAGTATTGGAATCCATTTCTTCACCTTCACCCGATCCTCGATTAATTGACTGAGTCGCTCAATGCACAGAACAAAAATATAAGGTCTCATAGGATCTCCCTACCTAAGCCCCCTAACAGGTTTGAAACTGGGCGAGACTCTCCTGTTCCAAGCTATTGACGAGTTGCCTTTACTAATGAAGTTCATAATGTATGTCTGCAAATTGTTGGGGATGTTCGTCTTCTTTAGAGTGTCATGTATGATGCTCCATACCATTTTATCATATGCTTTGGTGAGGTCTACTTTTATGGCCATCATCCTATCTGATGACTTCCTTTTCATTTTGTGAATTAGCTCCTAGATGATAGTAAAATTATCGATGATTTTCCATCCTGGAATGAAGGTTCTTTGTGCTGTGATTATCTACTGTGGCAACCAGTGTTTAAGGCATTCAACCACTACCTTATAACATTTTTTTAGAATTATGTTTAAGAATATGGGGCAGAAGTGACTCCTTTGCTCTATTTTTGAGCCCTTGGGTATGAGGATGATTGTGGCATTACATAGTTGTTTGTCTAGGCTTGGTGTAGCTAAGGCTTCCTGGATAGTCTTTGTGACTGAACCCTACAAGATAGACCAGTTAGAAAAAATAAAATGAGTAGTGGTTCTGTCTGGACTTGTAACTTTGTAGGGGTCCATCATCTTGAGTAAATCTCATGTGGGTGGACAACTCTAGCTAACTTTTGTCATTGCAACTCTAGAATGGAGGTAAAATGGGCTGATATTTTGTTGATAGCTTCATGGTTAACATGGCTAGGTGTAGTGAGCAGATCAATAAAAAATCCTATACCAGGTTGAACACAACTTTGGCATCTGTTTCCCATTCACCAATATGGTCGCTTGATAGTTGTAATACTATTAGCTCGCTTCCTTTAGCTAACATAGGTATGATAGAAATGAGAGTTAGTATCCCCCTCCTTTAGCAAACTTATGTGGCTTTTTTGTTTCCAATCCTCCTCTTCTTTTTTTAAGAGGAGAGTGAGTTCTGCTTGCATGTTAAGGCACATTTGGTCAGATGTCTCATCATATCTTACCGCTAAGTTTCGTTGCAAAATGTTAATGTTACAGAGCAGGCGGTCCTTCTGGGATTTGCTTTGTTTGTACCTCTCAGCAACCCAGGCATTGAGGTGAGGTCTGGCTTATTCTATGGCCTGCTGATAGTTGCAATCTTTGTTCCAGTACTTCTTGAGACATGGAGTAAAGGATGCGCCTGTGTTCCAGGAAGCCTTTGTGGTAAATCTCCTAGGAGGAACTATGTGTTTTTCCAACGAGAGCTGGAGAGGGCAATGGTCACACTCAAGTTTAGCTGTGTGTCACTAACACATCAAGGAATCTGAGCAAGAACTCCATGTTGGCCAGGTCTCGGTCTAAATGACCTTGCTTCAAACCATGGAGGAAAGTGAACCTCTGGCCGGAGAAGCCAAGGTCAGAGAGGCCCACTTCAAGTATTGTAGAAGTGAAGTGTTACACCCGCATCCCATGATTACCACTAATCATGAGATTAGGGCATAAATTTGAGTATTATACTTAATAAAAAGTTCACTCCCTTATTTTTTTCTTCCTTTATTTCATTTCAAACTCTTTGTTTTCTCGCATTCAATAACATAAACAAACTTTACAAGAGAATTAAAAATTGATCACTCTAATATGATCTCAACATTAATGCTAAACATCCATACAATCATTCTATTTCTTACACTTCGATGTACATATGACATTATAATCAAATACATTCTCTCTTATTAAGGAAACAAAGATGCAAACATCATTTACAACTCTCTCACATCTATGCAAGGACCTAGAGTGACGGGGACTGACTGAACTTCACTAATCTCATACTTAACTCATGTGGTAGATATACTTTGATGCATTGACCTTATTGAAGTGCATGTGGTTTCCCTAAAAATTGTAAGTCAAAGGGTGAGCCTACTCGCTCAGTGAATGAGTACTTCAAAGAAATAGTTTAAAGCACTTATATAATTACAGATATATTGCCGAGCAACTGATATCAATTATAACAACAGTAAGCTTTAAAGAGACTAATCATTTGCAAACATAAATATGGCACAATACTCTAGACATATACAAGAGGGAATCAATATATGAACATGCTTGATTAATGTCAAAGAGAACTAATAACTCAAAAACAAACAAAGGGTAATTCAATAACTGCACACACTCGATTAACCTCTCATTCATCTTATTATGCCTTGACCTCACATGAGGTGTACCACAAAATGTGGAAGAACCGCAACAAGATGCGATCTCACTGTATGAGGCTTAGAAGCATGCCCAGGTTCCTAAGCCTATCTCTTGAGTAAGACCCTGTATGTAGTGGGCCTTGGCATGTCTGCCTCTTGGCGTCTAATTGGAGTGGCAGGATATCTTAGACTCCATCTCTCAACCTGGGTACTCAGGTGGTGAGTCAAAGCCCTTAGGCTTATTGTGCATCAGTGGTCCTACTGACAACTGATCACTCAACATGTAAAATAGTTACCACCGACATCCCCCAGTTGGTGTTGGGTACCACACAATTGTAAGGAGTCAGCCCTACTGGTCAAGACCCCAACACCCTACTAATGTGCTCCAACTTACCTCGATCTGGACTACCTCCAGTCAGGAAATTGTTTCCTCGTCACAGTGCAGGCCTCATCCTGTGAGGATTCTACAATGTTCAGGGCATCTACATGTCTAATTCACTCTTTAAATTCACAATTCAATCATCACATCAACATATCTTTGTTCATCTTTGTAAACTGTTCATTTCATAAACCATATGATAACATTTACCACAACTGATCAGTCAAGCATAACTACATCTCATATTGAGCAACATTAATATCACAATACTTGATTCATTGAACACCCTATCCTTAGGGTTTCATTTACCTCATTCACTTATCACATGACTTGCATAAGGATTTAATACATAATAACATCATTCAATAAAGATTACTCTCAACAATTCACATATAATCGAACATATATATAGAAACTGTATAATGAACTAAACTAGGGTTTCCATGCTCTTACTAATATATCAAGAAAACATTGATATCATCAGATGATATCCAAGATCTTATCTGACATATATATAATATGCACACAAATAAACAATCATTCGTAACCAAGGAGATTCCACTAGGCAAACTTCTTTAATCAATTATACAACAGTTTCATCCATAGCCAAAAATCTTAGATTTCAGTATAATCATGTAACATATACAATTAATTTAAGAATTCTCATTTAGATGGATTGCAATCATTTCTAATGTGATTTCATAACTTGAAATTCATCACAACAGAGGAATAATCCACATCATATCATCTTGCAAAAGCTAGATCAAAAAGGCAACTTAGGGTTTGTACTCGCATACTAAACAATTACAGATTATTGATAATTTAACTCATTTTCATGCAATCTACTATTTAAAGGAAGTAGCCACTCACCCTAAGGTGTGAAAACATCTTAAAATCACAACCCATCTCTAAAACTCTCGAATCCATATCAAAACTATAGCAAAATCTACGGTTTCTCCTTCCTTTCAACCCTAGGTAGAAGATGAAGTTCAGAGGTTAAATCAAACCCCAAAATCACTTGATCAAGTGTTATGATCAAGGGTAACCAAAGAAAAGGAGGAATCAAAGGTTAAACTAACTTACCAAGTCATATCTATAGCAACCCATTTGGATTTCTGTTGTTCTTCACGTTCTTCCCCAAAAATCACCCCAGAAATCACCCTCCAGGTCGCTCATTGAGAAAGGTGACTGAAATAATAGAGGATCAAATCACGGTTCCAACACACTTTGTTTTGTTGAAAACATATAAGTATTGCTCGAGATATGATCATTTTAAGATTTACTGTCTTGGGCGGCGCCGACTGCAGTCGCAGCGTCGGCTGCAGTCACAATGTCGATGCAGCGTCGTGGTCGACGCAGCGTCATGGTCGACGCAGCATCATGGCCGATGTGTCAACATAGCATCATGGGTCACAGTGTTGATGCAGCATCATGGGTCACAGTATAGATTGCGGTCACGGTGTCGACGCAACGTTGGTCGCGGTGTCGGTCGCGGTCGTGGTGCTCTGTATATGTTTACTAAAAAGGGCATAACTCTCTCATTTTAACTCTAATTTGGTTCATTATTTTTTTGTTGGATTCATAATTGAATTATATACAATCATACAATATTATATTGATAATATTCTTAAAATAAAAATTATTTATTAATTATTTCCTCCAATGTCATTAACTCTCTTCTTGCACACATGTATGGGTTAATGTTATATTAACTCCAACTTGGATTTTTATAGTATGCTTAAGTTATGATTATGAGTTGCCCAAACAAGTATTTAAGGTTACCAAGTTAAGACAAAGAAAAACATATAATATTACTAATAAAAACATGACAAACATTATGATTATCTTAAATCTCTAGGATTACCATCAAAGCTAGGAACGGGTTGTAATAATTCTCCCCTCTAATAAAAATTTCATCTCAAAATTTCTAAAAGAGGAAAAGATACTTGTTAGCCATCTCCAATTCTACTTTTCAAGTAACTTGTTCTATAAATGATTCCTCTAAAGAACCTTTACTAGGGGTATCTCTTTCCTTTTAAGCTTTCAAATACTACGATCTAGAATTTTCTTTTCAACATTGAGTCATTTGTTTCTCTTCAAATCACATTTTTTAAAAGATATAAAACACGTGAAACATAATTTACCATCTCATGATCATGTTTTACTATTCACTTTCAATTCACGAGGCCATAGTAGTCATCATACTATCACAAGATATAAATCCTTTTCACAATTTCATAGGGTATCAACCCTTATCAACACAAGAGGATTACACCTTATCCAGGGCTCAAAAACACCCAAATGTCATTAAGACCATCATAATATTCCCTGCAAGATCATCATTATCTTTCCATGCCTTATAACAAGGCTTAACAACATCACTTACATATAATACACTGGATCAACACAATATTGCATTAATGAGTTAGGAGATATTCATAAACAATCATAGCAAGGTTATATTAACATTAAGAACATTCCTTTATTACCTCAACATGCAAGGAATTTAGATATGATTCACCCTCATCATATTCATAGTGCACATGTTTAGTATAAGAAAGTAGCAACCTTGTGGCTATGATAACCACCAATTAACATATTAAGGTTATGATCGTATTAAGGAGGTTATTCCATTATCATTCCATCATATGAGAATGTTAAACATGAATACTCATCTTTATCTATTTGTATTAGAGTTAGGTTCAACAAGATAAATTATACTAATGTTACTAATCAACACTTATACCCAAACCCTTACTCACGACATTCCCCAATTGGATCATGGATGCATAAGGTGAAGCATCACCATCACATTCCATACTATTCTCAAGTATGAACCCACACATAAATCAAGGTGTAACCATCAAGTTATAGCATACTAGGGTTTCAACAATAGTAACAAAGTACTCCATGATTTTATTAATCATTCAAGGACTATTCATACCCAATTACCATCACTTAGTTATATTAAAGCTAGGTATAACAAGATATACCTCATTAGGGTTACATATCAATACAATATGGTTATCATCCCTTATATTCATATGAGTGAATAGGTAAGACTACCTTATTCAGGGTAACCCTCCATTTGTTTTATCATCATTTGACCCATATCACCATTCCACAATTATACAATACTAAGATGGATTACTGGTATGAATGACTACAACTATCAAACACCTGAAATTAACATATTGCTTGCACATATACACTGAAATCATACGTAGAACTAATTTACATCCCTCATTATACCTTCAACAAATTACACTTCTAAAACAAATTCACATATTACTGAAATCCATTGTTTTCTCTTATCTCCTCATTCATTACTACTTACTTCTTGTTACTTATCCTTCTCATTTTGATCATATAGAATAAACATCCCTAAAATTGAAACATATAAGGTAACAATAGATTATTCATAATTCTTGATATCACTGCAAGAATTTGTTTTAGATTACACTTTGCTCATCTTGCACTTCTCCTTTTGTTCAAAACACACTTGTTACATTTCAAATTTATTTCTTACCCTTTGCTATGAATCATTTTCATATTGTTCATCAACCTTTCAGATTAACTACGATTACTATCAGTGCTAGTTTACTTCTCATAGTGAAAATCACATGATCTTGTTTTATAGAGATGCTAGTATTCAAGGTCAAATCACTAGTGACATCCCTTGAACTACTACAACTCTAAACATTCAAGGGATTTCTCCTTATCAGTAGTATGACGTTATTTTTATGTTACTTTGATCCCTTAATTTGAAATTCAAACTTTGGATCTCACAAGTTTTACTAAAGTCTTCCTTATCTTATCAATTAAATTTCCTTTCTCTTACTTGGCCATTTAGATAAATTACATTCTCAATTTACCTTGCTAGGATTTCATCATCATATTGTGTGTCATTATTACATTCACTAGATGTATCTACCATGTTGTTTATACATCATATATGATTCATTTTCTTATAACTTCATTCCCATATTGCTCTCATTAAGGAAGATATGAAAGAGAACATGAATTTGAGGCTTAGAATTCTTATCTTCAAACATTCCCTTAATACATTTCTCATATGTAGGTTTAATTTTTTATCAACAAGGATACTTGACTAATTAGCACTTGCTTGAATCTCCTAACCTCTTTCTTTTAAAATATATATTACTCCACAATGTTTCAAACCCTTCCTTACTTTCCATAATCCTCTTACCATATACTACTCTGCACCTATCATCTTTAACTTCTACTTTTCTCTTATGATCATGTTACTTATTCGTGTGTATGATCATGTATACCATGTTGCATATATTATTTTTATCCTTCTAGTAATGTGAAGTTGAAACTCTAAATCAGTAATCTCTCTACTAGTTTCACCTCCTGTTTAATACATTGCATATCCTTCATTTTAAATCAAACGGCTCATGCATGGGTCAAACTTAGTTTCTCTTTCAATCAAGTTTTTTCCTTCCTGAATATAGTCTACCTTTGTATGACTTATTCATTTCTTTATCTACACTTTTGTTCTTATTTTAGAAACTAGTTTGTTGTTCTATAGAGACTTAGAACCCCAAAGGTAGTAAGGATGAATGTATTAAACTTTATAATAAAGGTATACATTCCATACTCTTAATTATATCATGTAACCCTCATTCTTTAATCAAGTTCATTGTTTCCAACATTTCTTTTTGTTTCAACTAAGTTTCTTATCCTAGTCTAATGATTTACGTGTTTATCTATCTCTCTTCACTTTCATTCCTCAGAACTTCACTTCTATGTACTTATTGTATACTTAACTCTTTTCTTCTATTTTCCCTTTGCTTTGGAGTACATAAAACCATTATACTCTATCATATGATCCATTTCTCATGATTGATTCTTACTATCTTGGTCCTTACATACTTTTCTCATATCTATTCCATATTTCATATCTAGAGTTCATATGATACCAATCATAACTTAATATGAACCTTATATTGTTTTCCTTTATTCCCAATTAAGGGTTTCTCATATGAGGCCCCAAAGTTTGATCTCATATATCAGTTCCAATTGATTCTTAGCTATTATAATCTTTGCCATATGTTTCAACATCTTGGTGTATGTATGCTATCACTCTGATGTGGGTCTAATTTATCCAGAGTCTACTCTTATTATATTTTCAATAGGAGTCATTAGATCCCAGTAACGCACCCTGCCAACCAGACCAGGCCAAACCTGCAGTCCTAAAGCCAAGAGATACTCAAGATTGATGAACTCCTATTCATATCAAACATGTAGAAAGAATATCCACTTATGGAAAACTCATTTGAACATAACTTCTAGTCTACTTGATACAAAGAATAATTGAATCAACTTCATGATACACAAAAATTTAAAAGAACCATACATATTCTACAAACTGATAATATGAATTCATATATATAAGAGCATTTATATTGATCTTCAATCAAAGAAGCAATATAAAGCAAGAGTTGTATCACATTCTATGTACAATCTCTTACTCCTTCATTACTTTCTGGTCTCCTGACCCTAATATTTCTAGGGTTTCTCTCTAGCCCATCCATTCTCTGCATACCTGGCCAGGGCATCCAAAGAAGAATAAATAGAGTAGCTTGATATTGGTCAACCTAAGTATTCAGATATCGGGTCAGGGTATCTCAATAATCGTAACTCCCAGAGTTGTAGACACATCAACTACTATCTGCCACACTTATAACTCTAACTTTCTATCCTAATGGTCCCTGACGACTCAGCTTAAGCTCTGATACCAAATGATGTTACACCCGCATCCCATGATTACCACAAATCATGAGATTAGGGCATAAGTTTGAGGATTATACTTAATACAAAGTTCACTCCCTTATTTGTTTTCTTCCTTTATTTCATTTCAAACTCTTTGTTTTCTCGCATTCAATAACATAAACAAACTTTACAAGAGAATTAAAACTTGATCACTCTAATATGATCTAAACATTAATGATACGCATCCATACATTCATTATATTTCTCGCACTTCGATGTACATATGACATTATAATCAAATACATTCTCTCTTATTAAGGAAACAAAGATACAAACATCATTTACAACTCTCTCACATCTATACAAGGGCCTAGAGTGACAGGGACCGACTGAACTTAACTAATCTCATATTTAACTCATGTGGTAGATATACTCTGATGCATTGACCTTCTTCAATTCCACGTGGTTTCCCTAAAAATTATGAGTAGAAGGGTGAGCCTACTCGCTTAATGAATGAGTATTTCAAAGAAATAGTTTAAAGAACTTATATAATTACAGATATATTGCCGAGGAACTAATATCAATTATAACAACAGTAAGCTTTAAAGAGACTAATCATTCACAAACATAAATATGGTACAATACTCTAGACATATACAAGATTGAATCAATATATATGAACATGCTTGATTAATCTCAAAGAGAACTAATAACTCAAAAACAAACAAAGGGTAATTCAATAACTGCACACACTCGATTAACCTCTCATTCATTTTATTATACCCTGAACCCACATGAGGTGTACCACAACATGTGAAAGAATCGCAGCAAGCTACAATCCCACTATACAAGGCTTAGAAGCATGCCCTGGTTCCTAAGACTATCTCTAGAGTAAGACCTCGTGTGCAGCAGGCCTCGACATGCCTGCCTCTCGGTGACTAATAGGAGCAGCCAAATATCTCAGACTCCTCTCAACTTGGGTACTCAGGCGGTGAGTTAAATCTATTAGGCTTATTCTGCATCAGTGGACCTACTAACCACTGATCACTCAACATGTAATACAAGTACCACCGACATCCCCAGTTGGTGTTGGGTACCAATCAATTGTAATGAGTTAGCCCTACTGGTCAAGACCCCCACACCCTACTGATGCGCTCCAGCTTACCTTGATATGGACTACCTCCATTCGGGAAATCATTTCCCCCTCACAACGTAGGCCTTATCCTATAAGTATTCTACAATGTTAATGGCATCTACATGTCTAATTAACTATTTAAATTCACAATTCAATCATCACATCAACATATCTTTGTTCATCTTTGTAAATCATTCATTTCATAAACCATCTGATAACATTTACCACAACTGAACTGTAAAGCATAACCACATCTCATACTGATCAACATTAATATCACAATACTTGATTCACGGAACACCCTATCCTTAGGGTTCCATTTACCTCATTCACTTATCACATGACTCGCATAAGAATTTAATACATAATAACATCATTTAATAAAGATTACTCTCAACAGTTCACATATAATTGAACATATATATGGAAACTGTGTAATGAACTGAACTAGGGTTTTCATGCTCTTACTGATATATCAAGCAAACATTGATATCATCAAATGAAATCCAATATCTTATCTGACATATATAATACACACACAAATAAACAATCATTCATAACCAAGGAGATTCAACTAGGAAAACTTCTTTATTCAATTATACAACAATTTCAGTCATAGACAAAAATCTTAGATTTCAGTATAATCATGTAACCTCTATATTTAATTTAAGAATTCTCATTTAGATGGATTGCAATCATTTCTAATGTGATTTCATAATATGAAATTCATCGCAACAAAGGAATAATCCATATCATATCATCTTGCAAAATCTAGATCAAAAAGACAACTTAGGGTTTGTACTCGCATACTAAACAATTGAAGATTATTGATAATTTAACTCATTTTCATGCAATCTACTATTTAAAGAAAGTACCCACTAACCCTAAGGTGTGAAAACACCTTAAAATCGTAGCCCATCTCTGAAACTCTTGAATGCATATCAAAACTCTAGCAAAATCCGCAGTTTCTCCTTCCTTTCAACCCTAAACGAAGTATGTTGTAGGTAGAAGATGAAGTTCATAGGTTTACAAACCAAAAAATCACTGGATCAAGGGTTCTGATCAAGGGGAACTGAAGGGAAGGAGGAAATAAAGGTTAAACCTACTTACCAAGTCGGATCTACAACAACCCCTTTGGATTTATGTTGTTCTTCATGTTCTTCCCCAAAACATTCCCAAGAAATCTCCCTCCAGGTCACCCTCTCATTTTGAAAGGTGTCTGAGATGATAGAGGATCAAATTGCGGTTCCCAAACACTTTGTTTTGTTGAAAACGGATAAGTATTACTCGAGATTTGATCGTTTTATGATTTGCTGTCTTTGGCGGCGTCGGCCGCGGTTGCGGCGTCGACGCAGCATCCCGGTCACGGTGTTGACACAGCGTCACCGTCATGGTATAGACTGTGTTCATGGTGTCGACACAGCGTCACAGGTCGTGGTGTCGATGCAGTGTCACGGGTCGCGGTATAGACCGCAGTCACGGTGGCGACGCAGCGTCGGTTGCGGTGCTCTGTATATGTTTACTAAAAAAGGCATAACTCTCTCATTTAACTCCGATTTGGTTTATTCTTTTTTTATTGGATTCCTAATTGAATTCTCTACAATCATACAATATTTTTTTGATAATATTCTCAAATGAAAAATTATTTATTAATTATTTCCTCCAATGTCATTAACTCTCTTCTTGCACACATGTATGGGTTAATGCTATATTAAATCCAACTCGGATCTTTATAGTATGCTTAAGTTATGATTATGAGTTTCCCAAACAATTATTTAAGATTACCAAGTTAAGAAAAAGCACAAAACAGAATATTACTAATAAAAACATGACAAGTATTAAGATTATCTTAAATCTCTAGGATTACCAATAAAGCTAGGAACGGCTTGTAACATGAAGAGTTGGGTTTCTCGGAGGTTATAGGTGTGATACCCTGCTTTCTCCATGGGTGTCGTAGTGGTGTTAAAGTCTCCATCTAAGACCCAAGGTGCATTGAATCTTTTTCCCATCTCACAAATGTTCGTCCATATCAATCTTCATACATGTATATGAGGATTGGCGTAAACGAAGGTAGCATAAAAGGAGTTATCAATTTTGCATGTCAAAAATTGATGATGGGTGTTGATGATATCCACGTTACAGTTAGATGAGTTCTAACAGACCCAGATCTCCCCAGAGTAGCCCCGTGCTTTGGATCTATTTGAATTGGAGAAACCCACACGCTGGATGGTGTGTACATCCCTGATGGCACTGATTCTCAACTCATATATAGAAGTGATGATGGGTTTGTGAATAGAAATATACTCCTTTAGGACTCTGCAAGTGTCTGCATTACCTATATCAGTACATTCCAGTACAAAATCATGGACATTGGTAAAGGAACAAGAGAGATGAGAAGATAACAGGCCCTATGAAGGGGGGACAGTATTCTCCTTATTAGCAACAACGTTCAATGCTTCTAGAATTGCCTATGTGGTGTGTGTTCCCCTCAATCGAGGGCTTCTTCTCTTCTCTTCTGCAATTGGCTTGGCTTTACCAGTTTGCTTCATTTGTGTACTGTTGCCCTTGAAAATCTTTCCATTGGTTGAGTTTTTGGGGTTGGAAGTGTGTGAACTCGAGCTACTCTGGTCATGTTCTTCTTTATCACCAGGTGTTCCTATGTCATTGCTAGCAATAATGATTGGATCCTATGGGTCGATAATGACTTCTATAACTTCATCAACATATGGATTTACCATTGTGTGAGCCTCCTTTCTCATTCCATGGCTAGTTGATGATGAGTTGTTCTTTTGAACAATGATCTTGTTGGGGATGTCTCTAAGGGCTTCTTTATTTTTATCGGCAATCCCAGAATTTCTTGAAGTCTTCTTCTTCTTCCATATGTTTGTTTTGTTCTAATTGTCAAATTGGCCCACAGACAGATGGTCCTTCTTCCCTTCACTTCCAATCCTATCTCCATTGCTATTATCATCCTATAGGTACTTGAAACAGTTTCTGTTATAACCCGGTCTATCTGGAGGTTTATCATATTGTTGTTCCCTACCTTGACAATTGTGTCTGCTCTTTTGAGTCTACCATGGGGCCTCGTCTGTCGGGGAAAGAGGTATTCTTTGAGGCTTAGTCTTCTCAGTATTGTCCTTTTCCTTATCTTTGTGGTCTGTAGTAGAGTGGCATTGTTGCGAAGTGTGACCTTCCTCGCCGCATTTAGCATAAGCATAGAGAAATCCTTCATATTAAATTTCATAGTTGAGACTGTTGATCAGAATCCAAGGTATTATATCTTTAGACGTGTTGATTTCTATTGCTAGTCTCGCAAACTTGCTCTGTGTTCTCTATAAAGTGTGTTCGTCAACATTAACAAGCCTGCCTAACACCTATCCAATGCACTGAAACATGGTGTGGATGTAAAGATGAAGAGGGACATTGAGGACTCGTACCCAGCACACAATTTTACGTGGGATGTCAAGTGAAGGGACAAAGGATGGGTGCCAATCCCATACGGAAAGATTGCACCCAAAGACTTTCCATGGGCCCCAGTCATATCCATCTCATAATCACGTCTATAGGAAAGCTATATGACAAAGTGATTCAGATCCAATTTGTACATGATGTATTTTCCAATAAAACTCCACATTGCTCTTAGCTGATCCCTCGGTGTCATGTAGCCAATTTCAGTGCCCATAGCTTTCACAATAACTATGTATTGCCAAGGTTCAATGAGAAAAGCTTCCTCCATGGGATTTATGATTATCTTAGGCTTTTCACCATCTATGCTTAGGATTACCGCCTCCATGTCTAAGGTATCCTTAAAAAGTTGGTTAAGAAATAGATCAATCGAGTTCTTTTCAGTAGCCCAGTTTAGAGTCCTCGTATTTCCAGAACTCATTCTGCGTGGATTGCTTCTCCGTCTCCTGTGTTTTCTGGTGTTGGCCTTGTATGGGAGGGAATTGTTCTTGAAAGAAAGCATTGTGACCGTCATTAGAGGGGCCCTTGTGGCAGTAGATATCCTTCTCTGAGGGCACTCTTGATGCCCCATTTATATCAATAGAGATCCTCTCATCCCAGCATATTGGAATTCAATTCCTGTTTGCGGGATGCAAATTTTCTTTGATACTATTTCCACGTTGGCTTTCTCCCTTCTTGGTGTTTCTCCTGGTTTGAAAATGTGAGTTCCTGGGCTCCTGTATCTCCTTCTATTCTACTCCTCACAGTGATGGCATCATGTCTCTCTAAACCAATCCATATGGTAGCCTTATGCCTCATCAGATCGCCCACCTCTATTTTCCCCTTGATCGCCCACCACCGTCGATTTCCCCTCGTCTGTGTCCATCATTGAACCCTTCTGTGACAATACACTTATTATCAAAATATCCATTGTGTGTTTTTTAGTGTACTTCTTTTATGAAAAGTTTGATCTAAAAGTATATAAACTTGATCCCTACTCCATAAAACAATTTTCCTTGGTAATTCTACATGTAGAAATGTTATAGTCCAACCAACCATCATATGTATGTCTTATCTTGTGTTACTTTTAATGAATTAGATATGTTCTTTTATTTTATTTTGTCATCCTCTCCGTCTCAAACTCATCCTCCACTTTAATTAGTTTAGATTGATCTTTCTGACCCAATGAATCATGAACCCATCACCTATATCCATGTCCTTCCCCCTCCATCGGCACAGAACCTGACACCAATGTTCATGTCTAAGGATGTATAAGGCTCATGGCTCTTCAGAAAGTTATACTATCTTACACTCTTTTCCACCTTGTATCGCATATTTTGTGTTTATCAAGCTTTCCCATACTACTATAACCATTGCCCAACAACTAGAATCTATGCATACTTTTAAAATTTATCATGAGGCACATCAACATCCTAGTTGGAAATTTGTGATGATCAAGGAAATCAGATTGTTGCATTAGAATGGGACTTGGGATCTTGTCCCTCTTCCTCCTAAAAAAAGGATTGTTGACTATAGATGGGTTTTCTCTATCAAATTTAATTCATATGTATCAGTGAAATGGTTTAAAGCTCTGCTTGTTTGCAAAGGATTAACCCAGACATATGGTGTGGATTGCATTCAAACCTTCTCATTGATAACTCATATTACCTCTATCAGAATTGCAATCTCCCATGCCTCTCACATGCACTACCTCTTTTCCAGCTATATATTAGAAAATACCTTCTTCATGGTGATTTAGAGGAAGTGCATATATAAAAACCTTTGAGTTTCTATACTCAGGGGGAGTCTCCAAAAATAGTATGTCATCTCAAACACTCTTTGTATAGCCTCAAGAAATTACCATGATCATGGTTTATAGAACTCCTTGGAGTTCTTTCTAGCCTGGGTTTTTCCATATCGTTTTTTATTAATGTCTCTTCTTTAGTTCTTCTCAAGCTGGAACCATCACCATCACTGATGCCCATGGTATTTTAGCATGAATAAGACTTTCCAACAACATTTTCATACCAAGTATGTGGGAGAACTTTGCTACTTCTTAGGCATGAAGGAGCTACGTTCTAATCAATGAACTTATTTATCTCAGTGAATACATCCTTGACCTTTTGAAAGACTGTGATATGATGAATTTTAATCATGTTTCTTTGCTTATGGACTATCACAACATAGTTCTATATGAGAGGAGTCTTTTTTATCGTAAATAATATTGACACGCGATTGGGAAAATTTGTCTATGTTACCATTTCTCGACCACATATTTCGTTTACTATTGGTGATGTTAGTCAAAACATGGCTAAACCTCTTGTGAGCCACTGGAGTCATGTACAATGTATCCTATGTTATATGAAAAGCATACTTGGAAGATATTTCTTCTATAAGAAACCACAATCTCCATATATCTCTTTGACCTACTATGCAGATGTCAATTGGGCCAAATATGTGAATGATAGGAGATCTATTTCTGGCATTATGTGTTCTGTTGGGTGCTCATATCATCAATTGTCATGAGATGAGGTAGTCTTTTGTGTCTCATTCCAACACTGAGATGGAATATCATGTCATGCAACATGCGTGTTGTGAGATTCAATGGGTGCATCTATTTTTCATGTATTATTCTTTTCTCTCTCCTTTGTAAAATCTCTCAAGTTTGACAATTAGGTAGTTGTTCATATGGCTAATATCCTAGTGTTTAATTAATGTACCAAGCACATTGGGGTTGAAAGCCACTTCATGACAGACCTGATTCATGATAAGAAGATCATTATGCCATATGTAATGACTACAGAATAGATTGATGATATTTTAATAAAGCCTCTTCCACCTTCATCCTTCTCCTATATGTGTGGCAAGCTAGAAATACATGATGTATACTCTCCAGCTTGAGGGAAAGTGATGGTGGTATTTCATCTAATTTATTTTCTCTAGTATTAGCTAATTGGGATTCCTCTACTCGGGCCCATTAGCATTAGTTTAGTTTATGTTATGTTGTTTCTCCATTACATCATACCTTGAGACAAATTTATATATATGACTCTCTATAATCTTGATTCTCTCATTATAATAATAATAAGTTCTCTTCACATATGGTATTAAATTCATTGAAATGAGCCTAATGAATTATATTATCAACTTACATTACAAGGTAGTAACGTGAGGATTTGTCATGATTAAAAATCCAATTTCAAGAGTAACTAGAAAATACTTAAAGGATATGCTAAGTATTGGCGGTGAG